>CM038676.1:438544907-438872513 GCA_021605205.1 Aegilops longissima | reverse complement strand
CAGCTCCCTGCGAGTACAGCTGCTCCTTGCGCTTCACATCCTCGGCCTTGGCTTTCTTCTCTTCAGGGTCCTGCTGGGAGCTCGAGAAGGAGAGCGCCCTTCCTCGGCCCTTGCGCGCCCAGTAGCCAGGTTGATCAACTCGAGAGGCGTGCACGAGATCTTCATGGATTGCAGGCTCCTCCTTCATCTTGGCGTCGGGGGCGCCATCGAGAAGCGCCGAAATGATGGCCTCCTCGATCACCTTGAGGATCTTGAGCGGCGTTGTTGAAGCGGCTGGATGTACTTACGCAAGGTCTCTCGGGCTCTTTGCTTGATCTGGCCTTGGTCACCACGGCCGGCGGGACGGTCGCGAAGTGCCACAGAAGTTGGCGATGGCGGTGCGCATCTCCTCCCGAGAGGATCGTGCGAGAGCGAGTTCGAGGCGAGTGCGAACGCGTCCTTGGCGCCATGAAAACAGCTCGCCATGACCTTTTCGTCCCCGTTGGCAGCTTCGATGCCCAGCTCGTAGAGCTGTAGGAACTCTGTCGCGCCTTCACCCCCGAGCTACGCAGTGTCGCCTGGCCAGGCGTGAAGGCGCGGCAGCCTGCGGTAACCGGAGCCCTCTGCTGATGCGGGCTTGCTCACGGGGATTCCGCATGCCGCCGCTTGGAGCAGCGGCAGGGGTCTTGGCGTCTTTGGCGCGGGGATCGATCATGGCGCACCGGTCTTGGGAGCATCACGGGCACCGTCTTGGGGCGAGGATCTCTTGGCAGCTCCTTTCTTGCTGCGCAGGCGCCCGTCTGTGAGTGGGTCTTGTCACAGGAGCAGCCCTTGGAGCAGGCGCCTTCTTGGGGAGGAGGTGGCGGAGGTACCTCGACCCGCGCCTCTGCGCAGGATGGAGGCGAGAGCGAGAGGGGCGACATAGGAGAGCCCCTGCTTGGCGAGCGAGCTTCGGTGATCTGGCGAGCGGTCCTCGTAGAGGTCGTCGGCCAGAGACGGTAGTGCAGGAGCTCTACGCCCGAGCAGCGCGGCGTGCGCGTCCGTGAGAAGCGCGGCAGGCGTGGGGCGATGAACCAGCTAGAGTCAGCGGCGGGGTGGTGGTGCGGCCTTCCCACCGCACCGATGGATCGAAGAGCGAGCTGCTGCTCGTTTCCGCCGGGCGGTGGCGGCGTTAGCGGCGGCGACGAGAACAGCAGGGCACCCGCCCGGCGAGCGCCCGTCTGGCGGCAGGCGGCGAGCAGCCCGCGCTTGGCGCGAGCCCGGCGGCGTCGACCATGAACCGACGAAGATCGAGCGAACAGCGGAAGAAAGATTCGGTGCACCTACAGCGCGCCAAATGTCGGATGTTAGGTTCGGCGGACCCTTAAGGTTCAAACAACTTTGAGTGCGCCACGAAGATCTCTCCCCTACCGATCTCGTCCGATCGCCTCGTGAGATCTAAGCTGAAGCGATGAACAACACAAGGGACACGAGATTTATACTAGTTCGGGCCACCGTTGTTGTCGATGGGATTATCCGGCAGATGTCCTCTTGCAATGACTTAGTCGTGGAGCCATCGCCAACTAGGAAGCTTAAAGGGTTAATCAGGACAAAGGACACGGAGGTTTATACTAGTTCGCCCCTTACGGTGAAGGTAAGGCCTCGTCTAGTTGGGTTGGTATTGCTTGATGTTTCGATGACCAGTGGGCGAGATCGCTATGCCGGTTCTCGATGAGTTGTTTCTTGTCCCTAAGCCGCGGTAGTGCGTCCCCTTATATACGGGTTGGCGCCCTGCGGCCTCTGATCCCTGCCGGCTCATAGGCGATGTCGGCTCGGTGACTAGTTAATTCTACCTTATGTTACAAGTCATGTCATCATGGCGGTTTATCACTATGGGCCTTAAGCCGCCTGTGGGCCTTAGACCCTTTATTGAACTGCCATCTTCGTGCTTGGTCTTGGGCTTCTCTCTTATGAGTTTTATTTGCGTAACCCGGCCCCTCCTGAGCGGCTTACACAAATAGTTATATCTCCAACATTAGGCCCCAGATTGATTTGAAACGGTTCATGTCAATCTTAAAATACCTTAAAAATAAACCTTGATATTCGCACATGCAAAGGTTTTAACACGCCATGGCGTCATCTTACGGATCGGTTTAACTCGGCGTGGCGTCATCTCTACTTAAATTCATATTTTACTCCGCCATATCTTCCAACGGATCTTTGCTTTTACTGACCGTTCCAAAAACTGAGGCGTCGGGGCCGCTGGATAATGATGTTTGGTCCCCTCGTTTCTCGCACCGTCTCAGTCGATCTTCCCTTATAAATAGGCACGACCTAGGTCTTCCATTCTCCCCCCTTTCGGTCATGCTCTTCCTCTCGCTGTGTCTCTGCCGCCCAAGCTCCGCCGCCACCGCCGTCGAGCTCCTCGTCTTCATCGACTCAGGCCGCTGCATCAACCCGAATCTGACCAGAAATCAATGGCGAACTTCCGCAGCCCGTCCATATCCGTAAGTTCCCTTCTTTCCCTTTCTTAGATGTGCACTGGAACTTCTTCGAGTTCGTCGGTGTTCATCGCCGCCCGCGGCGAACCCTTATGTTCTTCACCTTCGATGCCCTGTTCAGATCGTTGAATAATATAAAACTGCTGTAGTGACTATTTTACGTTTATCTCGAACATAGACAGATCTCTTTTTATTTTGTTTAGAGGCTTCCTTCAAGTGGATGAACTTCCCTGTACTAATTTTAGGTCTAGAAATTTTTCCTTTTTAGAACGACCGTTTGATCCAAAACAAAAACTGCAACTTGTGAAATCTGTTTGTTCCACACTTAGTCAAAAATTGCCTCTGTTGAATTTGTTTAACCATGGTAATCTATGTAACCGGTTAATGACAACACCGATTGTCAGCCTTGCTTGCTTCTGGCGACTTTAAGAAGATTTAACTGCCCTTGATACCTATAGCGGCTTAAATATCATTGCGTAGTTACCTATATGTCATTAGGCCCCATCTTAAGCTGCCATTTGAATAGACTTAAAAATACTTTACTTCCGGGTTAAAATTGAACCGGAGCTTCTTATTTTGTCATAGGTTTCAATTTACCTAATGGCTCCCAAGGCTCCCAAACCTCCGGTGACCTGCAACTGGGTCAAGTCCATCGTTACAGAAAGCACCTTGTCTGATTTTGTGAAATCTGGCCATCTGCCCAAGAAAGAGATTGTCACAGCCCTAGAGCTTGCTTGTAACTAGTAGCATTGCATCCATGCATCATGTTTAATTTTCATGAAATTTGAAATAGGGATTGCCTAAACCCTAGCATTAAAGGAACTCAAATAGGTTCAACTTCAAAATATTTTCAAAGAACCCAAATTGGTTTGCAAAAATGTTCATGATTAATGGAAAAGGGTGAAAACCATATCCAGAGATGATGGATATTTTTCCAAGACATTTTTGGATTTTTGAATAAATCATATTGTATTTGAATTGGGGCATTTAAATACTATTAATATTTTAAATGCTCCAACAATTCTGAAAAAAATAGTTAAGTCCCTCTGTAATAATTCAGTTAATGCCCACAATTATTTCCAGGATTTAATTAAATGATTTGGTGCTAAACTAAATCAAAACAGAGGCAAACAAAATAGAAAACAGATTATAATTAGGAAGCGGAGAGAAGCCCAGCTTACAGCACAGGCCGCCCAGCCTCCCCCTGCTGGCCCAGGTGGTGGCCCACCCACCACCGCCTCCTACCTGTCGCCTTCCTCCTCTGCCAGGGAGGATGGCGCGTGGCCGCCCGTGCCACGGCCACCGGCAGCCACCTCCTGCTTGCCGCTTCCCTCCCGGCCTCTGGGCGCCTCCCACAGGCATGCACGCGCCTCCCGACCCCCCTCACTCTCTGGTCCTCTCTCCCCTCACCTCCCTCTCGCCCTCTCCACCATGGCCGCGATGCCTCGAGCTCGCTACCGCCATAGCCGCGGCCACCGTCCATCCCGTGCCTCCCCGATGGGTCCAGGAGAACCGCCATGGCCTTCTGCGTCATCTACACCAACCCATTCGACCGCGGGAGCCCTGCATCGCCGCCCACGCCGTCTTCCCCCTTCTCGGCCACCGAGGATCGCCGCCGTGATTCCGCCGCCGTCCGGACATCCCCGAGCTTGCTGAGCCGCCCCACCGACTCCACGTGAGCTCCCGGTCACCTTCCCCCTCACCCCATGGTCTATTTCTCACCGTAGCCACTGATTCGAAGAAGCCCGAAAGTTCCCCGCCGCCGGCCATGGCGCCGCCGTGGCCAGGGCCACCCCAGCTTGCGCCCGAGCACGTCACCAAGTTCGCCGCCCTCCTAGGAGCCCATGGCCCTACATTTCCCCTCTAGTGCACCGCAGCGTCGAGCCCGAGCTCGCCCGAGCTCCGGCGGCCGCCTAGGTCGTCGCCGGCGCCGATTCCGGCCACCCCGACCCCAGCTAACCCCACCAAGAGCTTCGGCTCATCCCCAGCTCCACGTAGATACCCTCCATGGCCCATTTGGCGCGGAGTAACCAAACTCACTCTCGCCGCCCAGCGTCGCGCTTCGCCCGGCGACTGAGCGCCGACAGCCGACTTTGACTTTGACCACGAGTGGGCCATGTTTGACCCTGTTGAGCCTATGACAGTTGGGGCCAGCCCTGTTAACTAATCAGGTTTAGTTTAATTGATAATTAGCTAAACTAATTACACTTACACACGGGACCCACTGTCAGGTTTGACCCGGACCATGTCCTGTTGACCTGCTGACGTCACACTGACGTCAGGCTGACGCAGTAAGTCATTTTCTGGATTTAAAATAATTCAGGGAATTTCAGAAAATATTCTAAACTTCTAAAAATCATATAAATTCAACCGTAACTCCAATGGAAATAAGTTATATATGAAAAATGATCAGAAAAATATGAAGAATCTGTTTATGCCATGATCATGCATGTTTGAACAAGTTAACCTCACTGAATAGGATGAATCATGATTAGGGTAATTTATGAAATAACATTTGGAGTTGGAGTTTGTTCTTGTTTGAATTCCACTTCAATTAACTTGGCTAGATATTGCATTAGGTGAATTCAGTACCTTAACATGACATGTCATTCATGTGACTATGCATTGCATTGATTGAGCTCTTTCTTGTTTGCGTGCTTGTCCCTCTCGGTGAGCGACGTCACGAGCGATGAATTCGATGACACCGATGAAGAACTATATTATCTTGAAGTGCCGAACAGCGAAACCCCTTGTTCATTCCGATACAATCCCACTCTCTCGCTCCTGCTCTCTTTTATTGCATTAGGACAACATCGATTCAACTGTTACTTGTTGCGGTAGCTGAACCCCTTTATCCCTTGCATGACTGTCATTCCACGATAATTAGATGAAACCCACTAGCATGAGTAGGAGTTGTTTGAGCCATGTTGTGCCTATTCATTCATGCTTGTTTGTCGTGCCTGCTCTTTGCTTAGAGTTGAGTCGGTCGATTCATCGGGAATGAATTGGAATTATTATGAACATGTCCTATTGTGTGTGAGCTAAGTGTGTGAACACGATTTGGTAAAGGTAGCGGTGAGAGGCCATGTAGGAGTACATGGTGGGTTGTCTCATTGCAGCCGTCCTCGAGGCTGAGTTACGTGTTTGTGATCCATGATACAGTTACTACCACGCATTGGGCCCGAAACCAATGGACCCTCTCGGCTTCTTGACCACCCTTGTCCTCAGTCCGGGAGTTGCAAGTAGTTTCTGGTGTTTGTAGCATGCTGGGGGCCGCACGCAATGCTGACCTTAGGGGTGGGTTGTGTTGCGGTAGGCACCGTGGCCCGGTGTACCGATTCGCCCGTTTGGTGTCTCGGGAACCCTGCACACATCGTTCGGGGTTGTATGGGAAACCTCGGCCGGACTCCCTGCGGATGGAACCCGAATAGGCGATAAACCTGGACTAGGGACTTGAGTGTTTAGGTAGGCTGTGGCCGACACCCACGTTGGGCTTCCGCTTGAAGGTTGCCGAGTACATGTCGTATGGCGGCGGTAAGTGGTGAGGCGTCTGTGAAGAACTACACCCTGCAGGGTTAATATGATCTATTCGAATAGCCGTGTCCGCGGAAAAGGACTTCTGGGTTGCCTATATCAGTTCATAGACAAGTGAAAGTGGATACTATAAAATGCATAAGATAAGCGTGAGTGCTATGGATGGCGTTCTCGTAGGGAGGCGGGCGGGTCCATAGTGGTGTATTGATATGGTGAATATGTGGACTCGTGTGCGCCACCTCAAAAGAGTTACTTGCGATGTAGTTCAGGATAGCCACCGAATCAAAGCTGGCTTGCTGCGATCAAACTCCACCACCCTTTGTTGATAATGATGCATATGTAGTTAGTTACGATGTAAGTCTTGCTGAGTACAATTGTACTCACGTTTTCCTATTTTATGTTTTGCATAGAGACTTGGTCTCGCTAGTAGTTCAGCTTGGACTTGACGTTTAGCTTGTTACCTCAGCTACGATCTTGTGCCTCGGCAGATGTGGTAGATAGTCGGGCTTCTCGGCCTTTTTCATTTATAGTTATGCGTACTCGGACATGTTTAGCTTCGCTTGTGCTTTGACTTGTATGCTCACGAGTGTTGGGTCATGAGACCCATGTTTGTAATATCTCGCTCCTCGGGCCTAATGAATAAATATTTGAGTCATAGAGTTATGTTGTGATGCCACGTCGTATTTACACATATTGAGCATATTGTGTGTATGTTTGAAATGCTTGGTATGTGTGGGATCCGACAAACTAGTTGTTTATCCTCGGCAGCCTCTCATATGGGGAAATGTAGTCTCGTGCTTACGGCGATAGTAGTCCGCTCTGCCCGGTTCACGGAGTCCTGCTAGCCCAGCTCTTTGCTTGGACACTTGGTGGCGGCATGTGTTTCACCTCGTTCCTATATACATCCCTTCGGGAAATGTCACGCGGTGTTATTCGAGTCTGCCTAGCTGCTACAGCCGGGATACCGGAGTCTGATAGCCCAGTGCTACAGCCCGAATTTATCGTTGATGACCGACATGCTCGATGTGATTCATGTATGCTGTCCCCATAGGTTAAGCGCGCTTTGGGTTCACGACTAGCCATGTCGGCCCGGGTTCTTTGTCATGTGGATGCTAGCGACACTATCATATCGTGAGCCAAAAGGCTAAGCGGTCCGGGCCATGGTAAGGCGACACCGTGGGAATACCGTGCGTGAGGCCGCAAAGTGATATGATGTGTTACCGGCTAGATCGATGTGACTTGGAATCGGGGTCTGACGGCGTTGGTATCGAGCTTTGACTGCTGTGGGATTACCAAGCCAAACTGGTGAAGTTGTGTCTAGAAATGCTTTAGTTATGTAAGGGAATTGATTGTGGAAGGAGCGTAAGGCTCTTTTTACTCCTTATATCTCATGGCCTTCGATCTGAGTCAACCTCTTCTCTTCTCTGGGTTTAAGAACCAGGCTTCTCATCTATCTATCAGGATGACGTGTTACTAATCCATAGACCTTTAAGATTGTTGGGTTTAAGCCCCAGTTCAGTTCCTACTAATTCTGTATGATTACTGTTGATCTCGGAACCTTGTTATTGTGATGTTGAGTGGTTATGCCACCATTTTGTAGGATGTCTCAAATCATTTTGAGCATTTACAGCCGTTATGCTGTCCGAGTCACCCCAGGTCTCTAAATAGTCTGATGCAATTGCAAATCCCTTCCTCCCGTTTCTGATGCCCTTTTGGTCAGAATAAGCACACTAACCGGTGCGTTGAGGTAATTTGTTGCCTTGACATATATGTTGGATCTATTATTATGACCTTAGGTGTTTAGGAAGTCACCTAGCAATTTAGCAATGCTTTTGTATCCCCGGTGTGATGATTCTGGCCATTATTCTTGAAAGCATCCCGTGATGCCATTTAGTAGTAGGTATTCTATTCCTGGGTTCTTGAACCCGAGATTCACCCTACTTACTTCCTGTTGATAGTGTTGCTAGTTCCTTTAGGATATTAGTAACTTTGTGATAGTCCTCGAGGTCCTGGTATTTCCTTCTTCCAAATATCATGAACTGCTTAAGGCAGAAATTCTTTGAATTAAAAGATCACAATCAGAGTACTCTTGAGGAGTTCTCCATTCATAATTGTGACTCTGCCAGTTCTACCTTCTCTGCATGGGTTATCCGGGAGAAATGTTGAGCTTTGCTCGATATACTAATCCATGCCTCCACAACTCAGGAAATTATATGTTCCTTTGAGTTGCTCTCTTTAGTGGTATCCCGACCATCCTCTATGTAACACCACAGAAGTAGCTTTCCATATTTGTAACTCCAACTCTTGCCATTTTCGGCATTGATATATGATATTCCCTCCGTGGTTGGGTTTTCTTCTTTTTGCATTTTGTCCATGTCATGCTTTTTATCATGTCATCATGTGCATCGCATTTGCATACGTGTTCGTCTCATGATTCGAGCATTTTTCCGTTGTCCGTTTTGCAATCCGGCACTCCTATCTTCCCGGCGGTCCCTTTTACGTTTTTCGTGTGCGGGTACTAAACCTTCTCGAAATGGACCGAGGTTTGTCTAGTGGCCTTGATATACCACCCGTAGACCACGGTCAAGTTTGAGTCATTTGGAGCTCGTTTGGTACTCCAGCGGTTAACCGCACTCTCGCAAAGGCCTCTTTTAAGTTGCAGCCCAACACCCTTCAAAACAGCCCAATAACCCATCTAAGTCACTTCCATGCTCTCCGTCGTTCGATCACGATCGTGTGGTAAAAACTACACCTCATTTGGACTCTCCTAGCTCCCTCTATGCCTATTTAAACACCTCCCAAAATCCGGATCAATTCCACCCGAAACCCTAATTTTTCCTCCTCGCGCCGCGGACACGTCCGGGCGAGCAGACGTCCGCCCGCCGCCGCCCGACCAACCGGAAGCCGCCACGTGGCCGCCGCCACCACCTCCGCGCCCAGCCCCGAGCCCGTCGCGGGCCAGCGCCTCCCGCCAGCCCGGCGGGCCGAGGCCTCCGCGCCGTTCGCGCCCGCTTCTGCCCGCCGCCCGGCTCACTCCGCCGCCGCCCGTCCCTCGCCCCCCGCGCCTCCCCTCGCCGGTCCGCCACGGAGGACCGCCGCGCCCGGCCGCCCTCGCCCGAGCTTCGCCTGCCGCCGTCCGCCGCGCCACCGCGGATCCCGTGTCGCGCGCCTCCCGCCGTCGCCACCGGCTCGGCCGCCGGCCACCACCGCCCCGCCGGCGCCGCCTTCCTCCTTCTCGCCGGAGCCGGCGAGCCTCCCCGCACAGCTGCCGCCCGTCGCCCGATCCGGCCCGATCCGGCCTCGGGAAGCGCACCCGTTGACCTCTTTATCCCCTCTTTTCTTCTAAGTCTTTTCATCTCATGATATTTTGTGTCATTTTCGAAGTGGTATATCTCTGTCATCGTAGCTCCGTTTTGCGCGTATAATATGTTACAATGTTCGCCTCGAAGAGTAGATCATTTCATTCCATTGCATCATTTTCATTTGAGCTCATCTTGATGCCCGAAATGCTGTTGGAAGAGTGCTATGTGATGTTAGTTTCTGTTTCTTAACAGAACTTGCACTTTTGTCATTTTTGCCATGATTAATATGTGCACCCTATGAATTTGAGTCCTACATGTGTTTTGTAAAATGCCATGCCATCTTTCCAGGGGTGTATGCCATGTATTTTTGTGATCTATGTGGTGACTAGCACAAGCATGCAAAGTAGGTGTCCTGATGTTGCTGTTTTCAGCCCTGTTTTAGCTGATTTTGATGCCATGTTAACTTGATGATACCAAGAGATCTATGCATATTTTGAGATACTTCAGTAAGGGTGTTTTGTAAAACATGTCTTGCTCTATCCATCCATGCCTTTGTTTGCAATTATGGAGTGCCATAGCTTGAGTCAATCGAGCTCTACTTTTGCTATCAAATGTTTCCTGGCAGATTGTATACATGTTATTCAATTTTGCCTAGCTTGTTGTGGTTGATCCATTTATGCTATGTTATTGTTCTTGCCATGTATGTCTTCTATGTCATGTCTTCTTGATTTATGTATGCTTAGTTTTTCATATAAGGCTCTGTAGTGAGTGCATCGAGCTTGTAGACATGCCTACTCGTTATCAGTTTTTGACATGCCATGTTGCTGAATCTGTTAACGAAACTTTCAATATTGACATGGGTGTTACTATATTTTCTAGTCCTTTTTGGCTTATGGTCAGTAAGGGACTTTTGTTCTAGGCTTTGAGTAGATTCATGCCATGCCATGTTTTGCTATTTTAAGTTCCTGTAGCATGTAGTTTTATTGCTCTGAACATTGCAACCTGTTGTTGTTTTTGACATGCCCAGCCTGATATTTTGTGCGCTTTTGCCATGCTTGTTTGAACCTGTTATGATGTGAACTAGCCGTAGCTCAGTGCTCATCTTTTGTCGAGCATCATGTGTAGATCACTGCCATGTGCCTTGTTGATACGTTTGGGTGCAGTAGCTTAATTAATTGTTGCTTGCTAAGTGGCATCATGCTGTTAATGGCAGATTTGTGCCATTCTTGTTTTGCTTGTCATTTTCAAACCGTGCATCCGTTTCCGGTGATCTTTATATCGATTTCAACGAAATCATCTCATCTTTCAGTGGCATACTTGGTTTGCCAAGTTGATGCCTGGTTCATCATTTACCTTCGGGCCTTTTATCGCATTGCATATCACATCTCGCATATCATGTCATGTTTTGCATCATGTTGATTGTGCATTGCACCGTGATTTATTGTGGTTCCTTTGTTTGTGTTTTTGCTTTGGGTAGAGTCGGAGGCGAGTGCGTGAGCGAGGAACCTGTTGAGAACGCTTACGAGGATCAAGCTTTCGACAACTCGAGAACATTGCGAGCAAGATGACCATACCCTCGAAATCACTTCTATCTTTGCTATGCTAGTTGCTCGCTCTTTTGCTATGCCTATGCTGCGATGCCTACCACTTGCTATATCATGCCACCCATATTGCCATGTCAGCCCTAACCATCCTTTCCTAGCAAACCGTTGATTGGCTATGTTACCGCTTTGCTCAGCCCTCTTATAGCGTTGCTAGTTGCGTGAAGCTGAAGTTTGTTCCTTGTTGGAACATGGAGATGTTGTTCCTCTTTGGAACATGTTTACTTGTTGGGGATATCACAATATATATATCTGCTATAATTAATGCATCTATATACTTGGTAAAGGGTGGAAGGCTCGGCCTTATGCAGTGTTTTGTTCCTCTTGCCACCTAGTTTCCGTCATACGGTGTTATGTTCCTTGATTTCGCGTTCCTTACGGTTGGGTGATTTATGGGACCCCTTGACAGTTCGCTTTGAATAAGACTCGTCCAGCAAGGCCCAACATTGGTTTTACCATTTGCCACCTAAGCCTTTTCCCCGGGTTTTCGCGAGCCGAGGGTCATCTTTATTTAACCCCGGACCAGTGCTCCTTGAGTGCTGGCCCGAACTAAGCGCTGTGCAGCGCCCCTCAAAACAACTTGAGGTCTGGTTTTAGTTGTATGGGCTGCTCATCCGGATGTGCCACGAGAACGAGATATGTGCAGCTCCTATCGGGTTTGTCGGCACAATCGGGCGGCTTTGCTGGTCTTGTTTTATTCTTTGTCGAAATGTCTTGTAGTCCGGGATTCGAGATTGATCGGGTCTTCCGGTAGAAGAATATCCTTCGTTGACCGTGAGAGCTTATAATGGGCTAAGTTGGGACACCCTGCGGGGTAATATCTTTCAAAGCCGTGCCGCGGTTATGAGGCAGATGGGAATTTGTTAATGTCGGTTGTAGAAAACCCGAAGTTGACCTCAAATAAAATACACATCAACGCGTGTGTAACCGTGATGGTCTCTTCTCGGGAGTCCGGAAGTGAACACGATGTTGGAGTTATGTCGGCGTAAGTAGTTCAGGATCACTTCTTGATCGCTACTAGCTTCACGACCGTGCTTTGCTCCTCTTCTCGCTCTCTTTTGCGATGTAGCCACCATATATGCTAGTTGCTTGCTGCAGCTCCACTTTACTACTCTGTCCTTCCTATAAGCTTAAATAGTCTTGATCTCGCGGGTGTGAGATTCTGAGTCCCGTGACTCACGATTACTTCAAAAACAGTTGCAGGTTCCGACGATGCGGTGCAGGTGACTCAACCGAGCTCAAGTGGGAGTTCGACGAGGCGTGGTCGTTACTATGTGTCTTTTCTGATGATCGATAGTGGTGCCCGGTTGGGACGATTCGGGATCTGTGTAGCATTTGGGGTATCTTCTTTTATTTTGGTTCCGTAGTCGGACCTTGAGTGTACTCTGAATGATGGATGTTTATTTATGTCTTGTGTGAAGTGGCGGTGTAAGCCAACTATGTATCTCTTTCCTTATTTATTACATGGGTTGTGTGAAGATTACCTCACTTGCGACATTGCTTTCAATGCGGTTATGCCTCTAAGTCGTGCCTCGACACGTGGGAGATATAGCCGCATCGAGGCGTTACAAGTTGGTAATCGAGCCTTCCCGACTTAGGAGCCCCTACTTGATTGTTTGTTGGCGTTGTTGAGTCTAGAATGGAAAATGTTTTGAGTCTTAGGATTATATATATCGGAGAGTAGGATTCTTTTTACTTCCCAGGTCCCTTAAATCGCTCTGGTGAGGTATCTGGCGTAGAGTTTTGACTCTCCTCTTCTCAATTTCACTAAAAAATTTTAGGATCACGTGGGTATCTTGGAATCGTTCGATGGTTTTGTGGCGAGAACATTGTTCTTGGTGCCTCGACATTTAGGGGTTGTGGCGGTGTCCGGGGAGTTGAGCTCCGGGTGTTGTCGTCACAATTTTATCGTTGCAGATTCGGAATACCTGAGTTTTACCGACATCGAAAACTCTTTTGTGCGATTGTTGGTGAGATAACCTGATAGCCCGATCTTGTGGCGAGTCGGGAGTATTGCCATGACTTGTATAACGGATGTTTTTGAAGGTCGAGGTACACGATTTCGAGGATTTCTTGGTTATGTGTTGACGGATGGATACAAATGGATCTAGGTATTGTTAGTTTGGGTGATATATTTTGTGTCCCTGTATCCCCAACACCAGATTGCATAACCGAAAGTTTCGGGAGTTTATAGGTGGGAATTCTAGTAGCTTACGGGATATTCTTTCCGCGGATGTATGATTTGAGATTGGGGTTCAACGTCTAGTGGTCCGCCCATTCACGGTCGATTCTGATGGTGTAAGGCGTCTTAAAGAATCCTTGGCTATGCTGATTCGGGGCGTCTTGTTTGTCATTCGTGATGTCCGCTATCGTCATGTCCGTGTGGGCCCCACCACGAACACTTTGGGCGAAATCTCTATCATGTGTTTGTTCGGCTCATTCTAGAAGTCAATCTTTTGTTTTCAGTTGTGATATTCGATTTGTTTCTAAGGCAGATGTTGTTTCCATATCTTTATCTAAGTGGCTTCTCACCTTAATGGGCGTGTGATGATTAACTTTGGAATTCATTCGTTCATTCTTGTTGAATGTTTATTGTGAAGACTATATGTTGCAATTTCTATCCGTTGATTCTACTTATCTATTTGTCTATCAAAGGACTAACGGATGTCACCCTCTTGAGATGGCTCCGCCAAGCGCCTCGAATCCGGATCGCAATGATGGGGATCGGTCGAACCCTCCACCTCCACCTCCGCCTCCGGAGGCACGGCAAGCTATCATGGCAGCCACCAATGCCAATGCTCGAGATGATTTTGCAGCTCTTGCAAGAACGTACTCAGGGCAAGGCAATCAAGGAAATCAAGGTCAAGGCAACAACCAGCCACACTTTGCTACTCTCGATCGGTTCCTCGCTAATCAGCGAAGTCTTTCGGTTTACGTGTCGAGGCCACGAGCGCTGACGATTGGTTAGTGGACATCTGCAAGCACTTTGATTGTAGCAATGTCGGACACGAGGACTTTGTCAAGTTTGCATCGTTTCAACTCAAGGATCAAGCTCTTGAGTGGTACCGAGCAATACAAAGATTCGAGAGGAGGTCGTGTCATTACAGGATGAGTTCGCCGTGATTTGAGCTCATCACATTCGAAAAGTGTTGTTGAGAGCAAGCGTGAGGAGTTCCGCAATCTCAAGCAGGGCAACATGTCGTCTATCAATACAATATCCAGTTCGAAGCTTCGCTTCGTTTTGCTAAGCAAGGCGTGCACGATGAAAAGAGTATGATCTATCAATTCGGAGGTGGTGCGAGAAGATCTGCAATTACCTCTTGTGCTTTTGAGCGAGATAAGTATGATGATTTCTACAACATGGCACTGAAGCAAGCTGCCCAGCTCAAATGTGAGGCTTCTAAGAAGAGAATCGGGGATGCAGTTCAGTCCTCTTCTTCCTCTCAAGTGGCAGCTAAGCGGCGAAGTTTTACCTTCCTCCTCCTCCGTTCCGTCGGCCTTACCGTGAAGAACTCGGTGGCGTGGATCTTCCCACCCACCCAACCCAAGCTATCGAGAACAAGTCTAATTCTCAAGCTCCAAGGTCAAGTGCTCCTTAACACCGTCCGCTCTACGAGGTAACTTGCAACAAATGTCGGCGAAAGGTCACTATGCGAACAAGTGCTTCAACGAGGCGCCTTCCGCCTCCTCCTCTGTGAAATCTTCCAGCAATGCGGTGGTCAAGCATAATCCCAAGTTTGCAAAGGTCAATATGATGAATGCAGCTCAAGCGGAGGAATCTTCGATGTGTTAATGGGTAATCTCTCGATTAATGATATTCTGCAAAAGTCTTATTTGATCTTGGTGCATCGCATTGTTTCATCTCAAGACCATTTGCATCTAAGCATGAATTGGGTTATCAAGAGTTGCCTAGTTCCTTATCAATTGTGTCCCGGGTAAGCATATGACAGCTAATAATTATGTCCGGATGTTTCTATCAAGATGGGCGATTATAGGTTTCTGGCTAAACCAATTGTTCTTGGTGACTCGGATATTGATCTTATTCTCGGAATGGGTGGCTTTATCGGCACAAAGCTTAGATTGATTGTGCTGCGGGAAATTCAATTGACTCACTCTTCTAATGATGTGATCATCTATGCGCTCGTGATGAAACCATTGGTTGTTTTCTCTCAAGGAGAAGGCGAACTGAATGCCATCTCTCGATTCGATCGTTTGTGAGTACCAAGATGTCTTTCGGAAGAGCTTACGGGTATGCCTCCTCATCGGCGATTGAGTTAGTTATCGATCTTGAGCCTAGCATCAACCCGTTTGCAAGCGTCCATACAAGCTTGGACTGAAGAGCTGAAGGAATTGAAGAAGCAGCTCGATGAACAAGAGCGTCTGGGTTTGATCGGACCGAGTTCATCTCCTTGGGGTTGTGGTGTTCTTTTGTCTAGAAGAAGGATGGCGCGGACCGACTTTGTGTCGATTACCGTCCATTGAATAAGAAGACAATCAAGAACAAGTATCCACTTCCCAACATCAATGAGCTTTTCGAGCAACTCAAAGGTGCTCTGTGTTCTCCAAGCTTGACCTTCGTATGGGTTATCATCAGTTCGCATTCGTGAACAAGATATTCCCAAGACAGCATTCGAACAAGCTTTGGTTCTTATGAATATCTTGTCATGTCTTTCGGCCTCGTCAATGCTCCTCCAACATTCTCTCGGATGATGAACTTCATTTTCAACCCTACACCAATGAATTCGTCTTGGTCTATCTTGATGATATTTTGGTCTTCTCCAAGAATAAGAAGGATCATGCCAAACATTTGCGATTGGTGCTAGACAAGCTCGAGAGTATCAATTCTATGCTAAGTTCTCCAAATGTGAATTTTGGCTTGATGAAGTGCTTTATCTTGGTCATATCATCTCCGCCAAGGGCATCGCTGTTAATCCAGAAGGTGTCCGCAATTGTGAATTGGGAACCTCCTCGGAATGTCAAGCAGCTCCACGATTTTCTTGGTCTTGCAAGCTATTGCGAAGATTCGTTGAGAACTTCTCCAAGATTGCAAAGCCTCTTTCCAACCTCCTCGAAGCATGTGAAGTATATACGGTCTCCACGAATGTGGCGTTGCTTTCAATACTCTCAAAGAGAAACTCGTCACAGCTCTGTTCGACTCCTCTGATGAATCCAAGCCATTTGAAGTTTTACGTGATGCTTCTCTTCAAGGTCTCGGTCTGTGTTAATGCAAGAGAAGAGAGTTGTGGCTTATACCTCTCGCCATTGAAGCCCAGCGAAAAGAACTACCCCACTCACGATCTTGAGTTGGCGGCGATTGTCCATGCATTAATAACGTGGAGACATCTCTTGTTGGGAAGGAAAGTGGACATTTTCACCGATCACAAGAGTCTCAAGTACATCTTCACCCAGCCCAACCTCAACCTCGAGGCAGACTCGATGGGTCGAAATGATTCAAGAGTACAACCCAAGTATTGAATATACTCAAGAGCAAAGCCAATGTCATTGCAGATGCTTTGAGCAGGAAAGCTTACTACAACAGTCTAATCCTCAAGCCCTTTCACGGATCTCGTGAAGCTTTCCATAAGCTGAATCTTCAAGTTGTTCCTCAAGGCTTTCTTGCCAACCTCATAGTCTCTCCTACTTTGGAAGATCAGATTCGTGAGGCTCAACTTCGGATGCCATGGTGAAAAAGGTGAAGCGTGGTATCGACAAGGGCATTTCAAGTATAAGTGCTTCCACGTTGATGACAAAGACACTCTGTTCTTTGAGGACGGATTGTGGTTCCTAAGGGTGATCTGCGAAAAGTCATTATGAGCGAGGCTCACAATTCGCTTCTATCCATTCATCACGGAAATGCGAAGATGTACCATGATCTCAAGCAGTCATATTGGTGGACTCGAATGAAGCGAGAAATTGCTCAATTCGTGAATGAATGTGATGTCTGCGGAAGAGTGAAAGCGAACACCAAAGACCAGCTGGTCTCCTCCAACCTCTTGCTATTCCGAATGGAAGTTTGATCATATTGAAATGGACTTCGTGGATGGATTTCCTAAGTCCAAGCGTGGAAATGATGATATCTTTGTTGTCATTGACAAGCTTACTAAAGTGGCTCATTTTCTTCCTATCAAAGAATCTATCACAGCAGCTCGGTTGGCGAGCTTTACACCTCGAGATTGTCTCCTTGCATGGCATTCCACAAGTGATCTCTTGAGACCGTGGCAGCATCTTTACCTCCAAGTTTTGGGATTCTTTTGAAGGCCATGGGCACCAACATTCGTTTCACCTGAGCTTTCCATCCTCAAACAAGTGGCCAAGTCAAGCGAGTTAATCAAATCCTTGAAGATATGCTCGGGGCTTGTGTCATTTCTTTCGGTATGAAGTGGGAAGATTGTCTTCCATATGCTGAGTTCTCTTACAACAACAGCTTCTGAAGTTCGGCAAGGCCCCATTCGAAATTCTCTATGGCGAGAAAGTGCGTACTCCTCTCAATTGGTGCGAGACAGTGAGCGCCAACTTCTTGGCAATGACTTGATCACGAAGCGGAAGAAATGTGCCAAGTCATTCGTGAGAATCTCAAAGCCGCATAATCGCGCGGAAAAGCTATTATGATGATAAGCACCGTGATGTGGCTTTTGAATACCTCCGCGTCTCTCCAATGAAAGGTACTCGTCGCCCGGTATCAAAGGAAGCTTGCCCCTAGATCGTGGGTCCTTTCAAGATAATTGGCAAAAGAGGCGATCTCGCCTATCAACGAGCTTCCATCCAACTTTGCAAGCGTGCGATGTGTTCCACGTGTCACAACCGCGCAAGTGCTTCAAGACTCTGAGCGCACTATCAACTTCAAGAGATTGACCTTCAAGAAGATCTCTCTTATCATGAGCACCCGTTGCTATTCTTGAAGAAACCGGCGCAAGACTGCGCAACAAGTCAATCAAATTCCTGAAAGTGAAGTGGTCACACCATTCGACCGGAAGCTACACGGGCGCGAGGATCACCTCCGTTCGAATATCCGGAGTTCTTTCAGTCCTAGATCTCGGGCGAGATCCTCTTGTAGTGGTGGAGTGTTGTAACACCACGGAAGTAGCTTTCCATATTTGTAACTCCAACTCTTGCCATTTCGGCATTGATATATGATATTCCCTCCGTGGTTGGGTTTTCTTCTTTTTGCATTTTGTCCATGTCATGCTTTTTATCATGTCATCATGTGCATCGCATTTGCATACGTGTTAGTCTCATGATTCGAGCATTTTTCCGTTGTCCGTTTTGCAATCCGGCACTCCTATCTTCCTCGGCGGTCCCTTTTACGTTTTTCCGTGTGCGGTACTAAACCTTCTCGAAATGGACCGAGGTTTGTCTAGTGGCCTTGATATACCACCGTAGACCACGGTCAAGTTTCGGTCATTTGGAGCTCGTTTGGTACTCCAGCGGTTAACCGCACTCTCGCAAAGGCCTCTTTTAAGTTGCAGCCCAACACCCTTCAAAACAGCCCAATAACCCATCTAAGTCACTTCCATGCTCTCCGTCGTTCGATCACGATCGTGTGGTAAAACTACACCTCATTTGGACTCTCCTAGCTCCCTCTATGCCTATTTAAACACCTCCCAAAAATCCGGATCAATTCCACCCGAAACCCTAATTTTTCCTCCTCACGGACACACGTCCGGCGAGCGGACGCGTCCGCCCGCCGCCGCCCGACCAACGGAAGCCGCCACGTGGCCGCCGCCACCCACCTCCGCCATGCCCGCCCGAGCCGTCGCGAGCCAGCGCCTCCCGCCCGCCGCCGGCGAGCCTCCGCCGCCGTTCGCCGCCTTCGCCCGCCCAGCCGCGACCTCCGCTCCGCCGCCGCCCCTCGCTCGCCCCCGCGCCTCCCCTCGCCTCGGTCCGGCCACCGGAGGACCCGCCGCCGCCGCCCTCGCCCGGCTTCGCCTGCCGCCCGTCCGCCCGCCACCACCGGATCCCGGTCGTGCCGCGCCTCCCGCCGTCGCCACCGGCTCGGCCGCCGCCTGCACCGCCCGGCGCCGCCTTCCTCCTTCTCGCCGGAGCCGGCGAGCCTCCCCGCACAGCTGCCGCCCGTCGCCCGATCCGGCCCGATCCGGCCTCGGGAAGCGCACCCGTTGACCTCTTTATCCCCTCTTTTCTTCTAAGTCTTTTCATCTCATGATATTTTGTGTCATTTTCGAAGTGGTATATCTCTGTCATCGTAGCTCCGTTTTGCGCGTATAATATGTCAAAATGTTCGCCTCGAAGAGTAGATCATTTCATTCCATTGCATTATTTTCATTTGAGCTCATCTTGATGCCCGAAATGCTGTTGGAAGAGTGCTATGTGATGTTAGTTTCTGTTTCTTAACAGAACTTGCACTTTTGTCATTTTTGCCATGATTAATATGTGCACCCTATGAATTTGAGTCCTACATGTGTTTTGTAAAATGCCATGCCATCTTTCCAGGGGTCTATGCTATGTATTTTTGTGATCTATGTGGTGACTAGCACAAGCATGCAAAGTAGGTGTCCTGATGTTGCTGTTTTCAGCCCTGTTTTAGCTGATTTTGATGCCATGTTAACTTGATGATACCAAGAGATATATGCATATTTTGAGATACTTCAGTAAGGGTGTTTTGTAAAACATGTCTTGCTCTATCCATCCATGCCTTTGTTTGCAATTATGGAGTGCCATAGCTTGAGTCAATCGAGCTCTACTTTTGCTATCAAATGTTTCCTGGCAGATTGTATACATGTTATTCAATTTTGCCTAGCTTGTTGTGGTTGATCCATTTATGCTATGTTATTGTTCTTGCCATGTATGTCTTCTATGTCATGTCTTCTTGATGTATGTATGCTTAGTTTTTCATATAAGGCTCTGTAGTGAGTGCATCGAGCTTGTAGACATGCCTACTCGTTATCAGTTTTTGACATGCCATGTTGCTGAATCTGTTAACGAAACTTTCAATATTGACATGGGTGTTACTATATTTTCTAGTCCTTTTTGGCTTATGGTCAGTGAGGGACTTTTGTTCTAGGCTTTGAGTAGATTCATGCCATGCCATGTTTTGCTATTTTAAGTTCCTGTAGCATGTAGTTTTGTTGCTCTGAACATTGCAACCTGTTGTTGTTTTTGACATGCCCAGCCTGATATTTTGTGCACTTTTGCCATGCTTGTTTGAACCTGTTATGATGTGAACTAGCCGTAGCTCAGTGCTCATCTTTTGTCGAGCATCATGTGTAGATCACTGCCATGTGCCTTGTTGATACGTTTGGGTGCAGTAGCTTAATTAATTGTTGCTTGCTAAGTGGCATCATGCTGTTAATGGCAGATTTGTGCCATTCTTGTTTTGCTTGTCATTTCAAACCGTGCATCCGTTCCGGTGATCTTTATATCGATTTCAACGAAATCATCTCATCTTTCAGTGGCATACTTGGTTTGCCAAGTTGATGCCTGGTTCATCATTTACCTTCGGGCCTTTATCGCATTGCATATCACATCTCGCATATCATGTCATGTTTTGCATCATGTTGTTTGTGCATTGTACCGTGATTTATTGTGGTTCCTTTGTTTGTGTTGTTGCTTTGGGTAGAGTCGGAGGCGAGTGCGTGAGCGAGGAACCTGTTGAGAACGCTTACGAGGATCAAGCTTTCGACAACTCTGAGAACATTGCGGGCAAGATGACCATACCCTCGAAATCACTTCTATCTTTGTTATGCTAGTTGCTCGCTCTTTTGCTATGCCTATGCTGCGATGCCTACCACTTGCTATATCATGCCACCCATATTGCCATGTCAGCCCCTAACCATCCTTTCCTAACAAACCGTTGATTGGCTATGTTACCGCTTTGCTCAGCCCTCTTATAGCGTTGCTAGTTGCAGGTGAAGCTGAAGTTTGTTCCTTGTTGGAACATGGAGATGTTGTTCCTCTTTGGAACATGTTTACTTGTTGGGGATATCACAATATATATATCTGATATAATTAATGCATCTATATACTTGGTAAAGGGTGGAAGGCTCGGCCTTATGCAGTGTGTTTGTTCCTCTTGCCACCTAGTTTCCGTCATACGGTGTTATGTTACTTGATTTCGCGTTCCTTACGGTTGGGTGATTTATGGGACCCCCTTGACAGTTCGCTTTGAATAAGACTCGTCCAGAAGGCCCAACATTGGTTTTACCATTTGCCACCTAAGCCTTTTCCCCGGGTTTCGCGAGCCGAGGGTCATCTTTATTTAACCCCGGACCAGTGCTCCTTGAGTGCTGGCCCGAACTAAGCTGTGCAGCGCCCCCTCAAAACAACTTGAGGTCTGGTTTTAGTTGTATGGACTGCTCATCCGGATGTGCCACGAGAACGAGATATGTGCAGCTCCTATCGGGATTTGTCGGCTGTCGGGCGGCTTTGCTGGTCTTGTTTTATTCTTGTCGAAATGTCTTGTAGTCCGGGATTCGAGATTGATCGGGTCTTCGGTAGAAGGAATATCCTTCGTTGACCGTGAGAGCTTATAATGGGCTAAGTTGGGACACCCTGCGGGTAATATCTTTCGAAAGCCGTGCCCGCGGTTATGAGGCAGATGGGAATTTGTTAATGTCGGTTGTAGAAAACCGAAGTTGACCTCAAATAAAATACATATCAACGGCGTGTGTAACCGTGATGGTCTCTTCTCGGCGGAGTCCGGAAGTGAACACGATGTTGGAGTTATGTCGGCGTAAGTAGTTCAGGATCACTTCTTGATCGCTACTAGCTTCACGACCGTGCTTTGCTCCTCTTCTCGCTCTCTTTTGCGATGTAGCCACCATATATGCTAGTAAACTTGCTGCAGCTCCACTTTACTACTCTGTCCTTCCTATAAGCTTAAATAGTCTTGATCTCGCGGGTGTGAGATTGCTGAGTCCCGTGACTCACGATTACTTCAAAAACAGTTGCGAGTTCCGGCGATGCGGTCAGGTGACTCAACCGAGCTCAAGTGGGAGTTCGACGAGGCGTGGTCGTTACTATGTGTCTTTTCCTGATGATCAGTAGTGGTGCCCGGTTGGGACGATTCGGGATCTGTAGCATTTGGGGTATCTTCTTTTATTTTGGTTCCGTAGTCGGACCTTGAGTGTACTCTGAATGATGGATGTTTATTTATGTACTGTGTGAAGTGGCGATTGTAAGCCAAGTATGTATCTATTTCCCTTATTTATTACATGGGTTGTGTGAAGATTACCTCACTTGCGACATTGCTTTCAATGCGGTTATGCCTCTAAGTCGTGCCTCGACACGTGGGAGATATAGCCGCATCGGGGGCGTTACACTCTATCAGTTGATAACCAAGGGTATGTGTGCATTCGTGTTTATTGATGCCTATTATTCTTGTAGTCCGTCAAGCCATTCTATTCTGGAATGACTAGGGGAAACAAACTCCAGAGCCTCATCCATATCTAGGACTGGGTCAAAGCAGTTGTATTCCGCAGATCAAAATGCCAACCCAGCTTTTGATTCTGTTCCACAGAGTGTTACCATCTTTATGTCAATAATGTCGTGAGAATTGCACCTTCTCTTATGAATTCTTGATGCAGTGATACTTCTCGCCATCATTGTTCATTCCTCGGTTCCGTGTTATGCATGGCGAATGCCGACTAGTGAATCGTGATGTGTGAAATCTATACCCTTGTAACTCCGTTGCTCGGTAGTTAATGGACAATATCCTCATTCTTAGCGTGTTGATTATTAAATCATCATCCTAAGATTGATCGTGCTACCTAGTCCTTATTTCTGGTGCACACTTCGATTGATGAGTTAGGATTGTGTCAAGTCCTCACTCATTTGATCATATCGTCTTGCCCTGAAAAGCAAGATTGCTCTCGAGCTTAGTAACATACCGGTGGTTCGTGACTTTCCGAATATCTTCTTGGAAGTGTTACCGGGTTGTTTCCTGACTGTTATGTTGAGCTCGTGATCAAGTTGGTTTCTTGTGAACCACCCTTTCTCCAAGAATCTGTGTTGGATATCCCTGAGCTAGTTGGTTAAGCCAAACAATAACTTGGAGAGTTGGAAGATAAAAGCTTGCCTAACCTAGTTCGATCCAAAGGGATATTCTTGTGTAGTGTGTGTTGAAGAAAGATGGTATCTTCATCGAATGATCCCCGTGATCAGTTGCTGGATCTATTGTCTTATCAATTCTTTGACTTGAGTGTGGGCAATCGTCAAGTCAAATCGGTACCAACGATATTCGTGATGTTGTCTTACTCGTGGTTGATCCCTCGAGCATACACCATTATATCTTTTGGTCTGACCAATGCTATCACCGTGTTCACATGATGGTGGAAGTCCAGTGATATGAAAACTCCGATGAGTTGCTGTTGAGCCCATCAGTAGCATTTTGTCTCCCCCATGAGTCATGTTGAACATCAACCTAGTGTTGGAAACTTGTGTAAGCATTTCCTCGTGTTTCGTTCATGAAGTATATGTTGGATGAAAGTAGTGACCTTCTCTAATTCATGTGCATCTGATGCAAGTTGCCGCCATGAATTTGAGAAAAGGTTGTTTTGTTTCCTTTAGAATCATCCCAAGTCAGTCATGCATGTGCGAAGTATTCTATGGTCTGATAGACTGATCATCTTCATTCTATATGAATTCCATAGCACACCAAGCCACTGATTGATTTGTTCAAGGACAAGGAGTTGTTGTGTAAATCCTAGGTCGTGCACAAGACTTCGATATCCTTGATGATGGATCCCCCACCTGAACTCGGTAGTGTTTGTTGTGAGACTACCATGTGGTCATGCTTGTCTGGGACAACGTGTTCACATGGGTGTAGCAGAACCAGCTCATGTTTTGGAGCTTGCTATCATAGTTCACTCCCCGAGAATCTCGCAACGTCATCTCGTCAGTTTTGTGTTGCAACCTTTCCTTTTCGGACATCTTTGAGTCTGAAGTATCCCATCACTGTCGGATCTGAATCTCGGCAGATATGATGGTTGGCACATTCAACAGCTTGCATTTCGTTCCCAGCTTGCACCGTCCTTGTGCCATTTCACTATAGGCTGCCTTCTTAGTAATTCTTGTCCAGGTTCATCTTCAAAAGTGGACCTACCATGGGTCCCTCCACCTCAGATGATAAGCAAAATCATCCATTGCGTTGTCTTCAACAAGGTAGTCCACATCATCCATTCGATCCGGTGTACCATTCCTTTGCACTCCGCCAAGCGATCGTTGTGAATTGCCTTAGGCTGGTATGAAGAGTTTCGATGATCTCTGAATCAAAAGTAATTCTTTTTGCCACTTAAGGGAATAGCTCTTTGCGTCACCTTTCCAAGGTGTTCCGTTATGGAATCATGGCAATCATCTCCTTGTTACTTTGAAACCATGCACCATTTTACTTAAGCGTGGAATGGATGCCTACCAATTTGAACCTTCGTCGTCCATTTCTTTACCATCATTCCAAATGTGTGTTTGATGTCTCAACTCAAGAGTTGTTCTTGCGTCTCACTCCATGAACTGATCTTGAGTTGCTCGATCTCCAAGAAGATTAAATCATGTAGGGTTTCCCCCTCTTTCTGTTGTCGTGTCGAGTGAAGATCTCGAAAGCAATAACGTCAATACCAAGATGATGGAGTGAATCAACATCTTCGGGAAAGGCAAATGGATCATGAAGATTGTGATAGTTTGCGACTCCCCTTTTCCTCTTACCTCACGTCTTGAATCTCGGGACGAGATTCTTGTTTAGTGGGGTGAGTTGTCACAGCCCTAGAGCTTGCTTGTAACTAGTAGCATTGCATCCATGCATCATGTTTAATTTTCATGAAATTTGAAATAGGGATTGCCTAAACCCTAGCATTAAAGGAACTCAAATAGGTTCAACTTCAAAATATTTTCAAAGAACCCAAATTGGTTTGCAAAAATGTTCATGATTAATGGAAAAGGGTGAAAACCATATCCGGAGATGATGGATATTTTCCAAGACATTTTGGATTTTGAATAAATCATATTGTATTTGAATTGGGGCATTTAAATGCTATTAATATTTTAAATGCTCCAACAATTCTGAAAAAAAATAGTTAAGGGCCTCTGTAATAATTCAGTTAATGCCCACAATTATTTTCAGGATTTAATTAAATGATTTGGTGCTAAACTAAATCAAAACAGAGGCAAACAAAATAGAAAACAGATTATAATTAGGAAAGCAGAGAGAGAGAAGCCCAGCTTACCTGGCACAGGCCGGCCCAGCCTCCCCCCTGCTGGCCCAGCTGGTGGCCCAGCCCACCACCGCCTCCTACCCTGTCGCCTTCCTCCTCTGCCAGGAGGATGAGCGCGTGGCCACCGCGCGCACGGCCACCGACGGCCACCTCCTGCTTGCCGCTTCCCTCCCCGATGCTCTGGACGCCTCCCACGGCATGCGCGCCTCCCGACCCCCCCTCACTCTCTGGTCCTCTCTCCCCCTCGCCTCCCTCTCGCCCTCTCCACCATGGCCGCGACGCCGCGAGCTCGCTACCACCATAGCCGCGGCCACCGTCCATCCCGTGCCTCCCCGATGGGTCCAGGAGAACCGCCATGGCCTTCTGCGTCATCTACACCAACCCATTCGACCGCGGGAGCCCTGCATCGCCGCTCACGCCGTCTTCCCCCTTCTCGGCCATCGAGGATCGCCGCCGTGATTCCGCCGCCGTCCGGACATCCCCGAGCTTGCTGAGCTGCCCCACCGACTCCACGTGAGCTCCCGGTCACCTTCCCCCTCACCCCGTGGTCTATTTCTCACCGTAGCCACCGATTCAAGAAGCCCGAAGTTCCCGCCCACGCCATGGCGCCGCCCGTGGCTGAGGCCACCCAGCTGCGCCCGAAACACGTCACCAAGTTCGCCGCCCTCCTAGGAGCCTGCAGCGCCTCTTCATTTCCCCTCTAGTGCACCGCAGCGTCGAGCCCGAGCTCGCCGAAACTCCGTGACCGCCTAGGTCGTCGCCGGCGCCGATTCCGCCACCCCGACCCCACTAACCCCACCAAGAGCTTGGCTCATCCCGACTCCGTAGATACCCTCCGGCCCATTTGGTGGCCGGGTGGCTAAACCTCTCGCCGCCAGCGTCGCTCGCCCGCGGCTGAGACGCTGACAACCGACTTTGACTTTGACCACGAGTGGGCCATGTTTGACCTGTTGAGCCTATGACGGTTGGGGCCAGCCACATTAACTAATCAGTTTAGTTTAATTGATAATTAGCTAAACTAATTACACTTACACACGGGACCCACTGTCAGGTTTGACCCGGACCATGTCCTGTTGACCTGCTGACGTCACACTGACGTCAGGCTGACGAAGTAAGTCATTTTCTGGATTTAAAATAATTCAGGGAATTTCAGAAAATATTCTAAACTTCTAAAAATCATATAAATTCAACCGTAACTCCAATGGAAATAAGTTATATATGAAAAATGATCAGAAAAATATGAAGAATCTGTTTATGCCATGATCATGCATGTTTGAACAAGTTAACCTCACTGAATAGGATGAATCATGATTAGAGTAATTTATGAAATAACATTTGGAGTTGGAATTTGTTCTTGTTTGAATTCCACTTCAATTAACTTGGCTACATATTGCATTAGGTGAATTCAGTACCTTAACATGACATGTCATTCATGTGACTATGCATTGCATTGATTGAGCTCTTTCTTGTTTGCGATAATTGTCCCCTCTCGGTGAGCGGCGTCTGAACGATGAATTCGATGACACCGATGAAGAACTATATTATCTTGAAGTGCCGAACAAGCAAAACCCCTTATTCATTCGATACAATCCCACTCTCTCGCTCTTGCTCTCTTTTATTGCATTAGGACAACATCGATTCAACTGTTACTTGTTGCGGTAGCTGAACCCCTTTATCCTCTGCATGACCTGTCATTCCACAGTAATTAGATGAAACCCACTAGCATGAGTAGGAGTCGTTTAAGCCATGTTGTGCCTATTCATTCATGCTTGTTTGTCGTGCCTGCTACTGCTTAGAGTTGAGTCGGGTCTGATTCATCGGGAATGAATTGGAATTGTTATGAACATGCCCTATTGTGTGTGAGCTAAGTGTGTGAACACGATTTGGTAAAGGTAGCGGTGAGAGGCCATGTAGGAGTACATGGTGGGTTGTCTCATTGCAGCCTTCCTCGAGGAACTGAGTTACGTGTTTGTGATCCATGATCTGATTACTACCACGCATTGGGCCCGAAACCAATGGACCCTCTCGGCTTCTTGACCACCCTTGTCCTCGGTCAAGGGAGTTGCAAGTAGTTTCGGTGTTTGTAGCATCTTTGGGGCCGCCGCAATGCTGACCTTAGGGGTGGGTTGTGTTGCGGTAGGCACCGTGGCCTGTGTACCGATTCGCCCGTTTGGTGTCTCGGGAACCCTGCACACATCGTTCGGGCTGTATGGGAAACCTCGGCGGACTCCTGCGGATGGAACCGAATAGGCGATAAACCTGGACTAGGGACTTGAGTGTTTAGGTAGGCCGTGGCCGACACCCACGTCGGGCTTCCGCTTGAAGGTTGCCGAGTACATGTCATGTAAACGGCGGTAAGTGGTGAGAGCGTGTGAAGAAGTACACCCTGCAGGTTAATATGATCTATTGAATAGCCGTGTCATGAAAAAGGACTTCGGGTTGCCTATATCAGTTCATAGACAAGTGAAAGTGGATACTCTAAAATGCGCAAGATAAGTGTGAGTGCTATGGATGGCGTTCTCGTAGGGAGACGGGAGCGGGTCCATAGTGGTGTATTTGATATGGTGAATATGTGGACTCGTGTGCGCCACCTCAAAAGAGTTACTTGCAGTCGTAGTTTAGGATAGCCACCGAATCAAAGCTGGCTTGCTGCAGTCAAACTCCACCACCCCTTTGTTGATAATGATGCATATGTAGTTAGTTCTGATGTAAGTCTTGCTGAGTACAATTGTACTCACGTTTGCCTATTTTATGTTTTTGCGAGAGACTTGGTCTCGCTAGTAGTTCGCTTGGACTTGACGTTTAGCTTGTTACCTCAGCTACGATCTTGTGCCCTCGGCGAGATGTAGTAGATAGTCGGGCTTCTCAGCCTTTTTCATTTATAGTTATGCGTACTCGGACATGTTTAGCTTCGCTTGTGCTTTGACTTGTATGCTCACGAGTGTTGGGTCATGAGACCCATGTTTGTAATATCTCGCTCCTCGGGCCTAATGAATAAATATTTGAGTCATAGAGTTATGTTGTGATGCCACGTCGTATTTACACATATTGAGCATATTGTGTGTATGTTTGAAATTCTTGGTATGTGTGGGATCCGACAAACTAGTTGTTTATCCTCGGCAGCCTCTCATATGGGGAAATGTAGTCTCGTGCTTCGACGGCGATAGTAGTCCGCTACAGCCGGTTCACCGGAGTCCTGCTAGCCCAAAGACTCTGCTTGGACACTTGATCGGCGGCATGTGTTTCACCTCGTTCCTATGTCCGTCCCTTCGGGAAATGTCACGTGGTGTTATTCGAGTCTGCCTAGCCTGCTACAGCCGGGATACGGAGTCCCGATAGCCCAGTGCTACAGCCAATTTATCGTTGATGACCGACATGCTCGATGTGATTCATGTATGCCTGTCCCCATAGGTTAAGCGCCGCTTTGGGTTCACGACTAGCCATGTCGGCCCGGGTTCTTTGTCATGTGGATGCTAGCAACACTATCATATACGTGAGCCAAAAGGCGCAAACGGTCCCGGGCCATGGTAAGGCGACACCCGTGGGAATACCGTGCGTGAGGCCGCAAAGTGATATGATGTGTTACCGGCTAGATCGATGTGACTTGGAATCGGGGTCCTGACAGAGATCATGTCTTATCGTGCTCCTAACCTGTTAGAGGAGAAGCCTCAACCCAAGGAGGGGGAGGTGATCGTGTTTACTGATCACATGAACCGGGGCTTCGCTCCACCCGGTTCAAAATTCTTCAGGGATGTTTCACATTTCTTTGATCTCAGACCTCAAGACATCGGGCCCAATTCCGTGTCAAATATTTGCAACTTCCAAGTCTTCTGCGAGGTGTACCTTGGAGAAGAACCCAGCTACTTTTTATTCAGAGAATTGTTTTACTTAAACCGGCGAATCGAACGCGAACGGGCCCGGTCACGGAACTTGGTGGCATCTCGATTCAGCGGCGGAGAGACTGCCTGTTTCCTTATGCTAAACTGCCGAGTCATTCAAAGGATTGGAATCAGACGTGGCTTTACTGCCAGGATACTTCTCCGGCTGAGGAAAATCCTCTGCCCGGCTTCCGCACCTTGCGCCTTGAATCCGACCACCCGCTGCCGGATAAACTGACTGTTGTTGAACGCCTGCCACTTGCTCCCACCATTAGTAAAATAAAAGCTCTTTTGGGAAATGGCTTAGATGGCATTGACTTGGTCCGAGTCTGGGTCGCTTGGCGAGTGATTCCGTTAAGCCGCCGCCCCGGCTTAATGTGCACCTACTCAGGCGAGAAAAATGACCCATTGTGTCACAGTCCCGACAACTTACCAGATGATGTGGTGGAGGCTATGACTCAGACGTTGTTGAAAGAGGGCACAGTGACTAGTAATGCCTTTGGCTTACTTCCTTTCTGCAAGAAGAACCCGGCCCCTGCAGTAAGTCATCAACCTCAATGAATCCTTTTTACTATATTACACCTTGTTTTTACTCATAACCCCTTATCATTTTTCACAAGCCGATGATAACTTCGGAAGGTCAAGTATAACCATGAGGCGGCCAAACAAGCGGAGCGGCAAAAGAGCGAAAGGAAAGCCGCCAAGGCGGAACTTGAAGAAGAGGAAGCCAAGCGCTTCAAATATGTTTAAACTTGATGATCTTGATGATGATGAAGAAGAGGTAACTTTTAACTCCCTTGACTCTTTATCATCACCTTGCTGACATTAAATCTTTTCAGGAAGATACGGGGAACAGCCAAGCCATTGAGGAAGAGGTAACTATAATCTCCTCCGACTCCGAGCCCCTGCCGCGTCAGAAAATTCAAAGAGTAACCCGGAAAGTAAGATTTTCACATCCTTTGGCTTACCAAGATCCTCAATTTCTTTTGAAGCAACAGCAATTTGAAAGCCGGAGGCAGACCCGGACCAGCAAGGATGTAGAGCTCTCCTCCGGCTTACCTGATGTAACCGGGAAGCGTCGGACTGAGGTTATCTCTGATTTACGTTCTGCTTTTCCTTTGGCGGGTTTAATTCGTCAACCTCTCAATTCATCTGACTCCAATTATCAGGATACCTCTCCTTCCTCCGGTGAGTCTATGCAATCTAACATGCCGACCTTCAAAACTGCCCCTAGGTAATGTAATTTTGTTTATCTTATGCCTTACCTTACTCATGCTTTTGTACTCATCCTTCTGCCTTTATCCACAGCGTGCAAGTGAAACCCAGTAAGAGGGCAAAAAGGAGTAAGCTGTCCCAAGACCCGGTCACGACTGAACCGGAGCTTGGCACGGCTGCTCCTGACAGTTCTACCCATCAGCCGCCACCTGAACCAGCCTATGATATTCCAGCACCATCCTCTGATCCACCCGCCGCAGATACTCTCAACAGCTCTGATAACCCGGAAGCTCCTAGCCGGGCCAAGACAATTGATCCGGAAGTTGAGATTTTGAAGACTCAGTTTGTTGAGTTGGGAGAGCCCACTGTCCTTGCCAAGTGCTCTGCCAAGGAGGAGTTTCTGGAACGCCGAAAGTCCAAGCTAGACATTGCTGACTATACTCATTTGAGCATTGGAGAGATAGTCTCTGGCTATATCAATCAAGTACATAGCAGTCGTGACCTGGAAATAGACATGGTGAAGCAAATACAGCAAAAATCTGAGGTATAACTTATGCTACTTTTCTTAATCGTACTTACTGTATCAGCCCCCAAGTCTATTGCTTATGAATAAATATGCTGTAGACTTAGAAACCTGCTTAGCACTGCTTTGTCCGGTTTAGAAAGAAGATATTTAACCCGGTTGTAACATGATACCTTGAACTTGCGATACACATTAGCCCCCAAGTGTCAAGTACCTTTGCTTGCAAAGTGCTTGGGAATTAATTTCCATGAACCGGCATTGTAAGTTTAAAATTCTTCAGCATACATTAGCCACCAAGTGTCAAGTATCTTTGCTTGCAAAGTACTTGGGACTTAACGTCGTCTTAACATGATTCTGACTATAACCCGGCACCAATGCAGGCCACCATAAATCAATTTGAGTCGGAGATTGCTGACCTGAAGAGCCGCCTGGCAGCTCAAGAACTTGAAATTCAAAAGGCCGACTCCAAATTTGAATTCAGCATCTCTGAACAAGAGAAGTTGAAGAAGAATTTTGAGGCGGAGAAGAAAATCTGGGCTGATGAGAAGGCCTCACTAGTTACCCGGGTCGAGACAGCAGAAACATCACTTGCAGAAGCAACAGCCGAGCTGTCCGTCTTAAAGCGCCAGATATCTCAAATGGTCTCAGCAATCTTCGATAAGTTACTATATATAACCTCAAATATTGCAATCCTTCCTTTGACGACTATTTTAATTGTTATCTCCGGCTCACCTTATGTTTATGAACGCAGGCCTCAGGAGCACAAACCTCAAGCAGAACATGTTGATCAAATTGAAAGCGGTTTACACTCTAGTGGAGCAACTGTACACCGGGTCACAACGTGCTTTGGTCGTTGTGGCTTTATCAAATGACGTTCCCCATCTCCTGCAAGATGTGCTAAGCGGCTTGCCGTGCTACCCAGCGAGTTCAAGAGCTAAGACGGGCATCTGCGAGCCGGGCTATAGCCGCATTGAGCGAGCCAAGGCGTGGCTTCGAGTTAGACCCGGCGGACATTGCTCTTGGGTATCCCAAATTGGAAGGCGGCTCTTTATTCAGCGAGGCGGACTTTGCCGCTGTGTGAAAGTCATCGTCTTGTGGCTACTCTTATTGGGGACGATCTTGACCTTACCAAGTATCGGCCGGGCTATGACGGTGAGAACCGGAGAATCCCAACACCTCACTATAATGAAGTCAACTGATCCCTCAACTCGTAAGCATACCTTTGCCCTGAAGTCGACCCAGCCGGTTTAATAGATGATGAAGCTGAGTTTGAAGCCTTGAGTGGCATTGGTCGGGCCTCGTCAACCTTCCGGGACAGGGCAGCCGGCGGAGGCGGAGAAGGATAACCCGGTTCTTCAAGCCAACCAAAGGTGAACCGCCAGCGTCATATGTTTATGTCTTTGTGAAAACAATGCTTCATTATTCAGACTCAGGGAGTCTTGTAATAGGGTAGAAAAAACCTCTTCACTTTTGCCATGCATTCGCGCATGTTTATAGCGCTCAATAATTTATTAAGCCGCCATCGCTATATCCTTCCAGCTTATATTGATCTTCTATTTCCCTTAAACAAAAAATTGCTTGCCTTGTCCTGTGATCCTTCTGGTAATCTCGCTGGCTTATATGACCCCACTCATGCGGGTAAATTTAACTCCTGAAAGTTGGAATTCACCTGGCACTTAACAACCTCGGGTGATCAATATTAAGCCGGAAGAACAAAAACCATCTCATAGTGCTTTCAAGAAGATCTCAAGATAGTCAAGTAATCATGCTTATGAAGTATAATAGACAATAAACAATATTCAAAGGCTTCTGATTCGAATACGATCAGTAAACCGTTCCAAAGGGGTTAAGCTAAGATTCGGATACGATCATATAGCCCCCAGTGGCTTTGGCGATGCCGATCAAGTGGGTATCGACAGTTATGTTCTCTTTGGTTGAATCGACCTATGTTTGAACAGAATCCCCAAGTGACCATAAGAGTTGTTTAATGGCGCTGATTGAATACGATCCACGTCGGACCCAAAGGGTTAAGCTATGATTCAAATATGATCAAGAAGCCCCAAGTGGGTTTGGCGTTATGCCGATCAAGCGGTATCGACAGCTATGTTCTCTTTGGTTGAATCGACCTATGTTTGAGCAGGAAGCCCCTAAGTGATCATGGCTAGATTCAGATATGATCATAAGCGGACCAAAGGGAAAGCGGATTCGAGATATGATCCGCTCCTGTTGGTTGTTTCCATCACCTGATAAAGAAGACATATAAACCTTTGAGGGTGAAAAGGACAGAGGTCCTGCTTTATTGCTTTATATAATATATACATCTTAAAAATATATACATCTTGAGAGCTGGTGGCTCAAGTATAATAAGGCCGAAGATGAGCGATATTCCACGGCCGGCGGGTCTCTTCCTCCGACTTACGTGAGTCTTTGTGCTCTCGAACATCGATGAGGTAATATGACCCGTTGTTCAGATTCTTGCTGACCACAAAGGGTCCTTCCCAAGGAGGGGACAGCTTGTGCATATCAGACTGATCCTGGATGAGCCGGAGCATTAAATTGCCTTCCTGAAAGGTTCTGCTTCTAACCCGGCGGCTGTGATAGCGGCGCAGGTCTTCCTGGTAAATCACCGAGCGGGCTATTGCGAAGTCTCGCTCCTCATCCAATAAATCAAGCGCATCTTGACGAGCTTTTTTGTTATCAGCCTCAACGCAAGCCGCCACGCGGGGTGAGTCATGCCGGATGTCACTTGGCAGGACCGCCTCTGCTCCGTACACCATGAAGAAAGGTGTGTAACCCGTAGATCTGTTAGGCGTAGTATTGATACTCCAAAGCACAGAGGGTAACTCCTCCACCCAACAACCCGGCATCCGTTGTAAGGGGACCAAGAGTCGGGGTTTAATACCCTTCAAGATCTCCTGATTAGCTCGTTCTGCTTGACCATTGATATCACGCCCAAGATGCGACCCTATCCTAAAGGAACTCGAAGGTCCCACCAAGGATAGAAGCACATCTTGAAGACGCTTTTGCAAGGTGGATATCATTACATCAACATTACATAATAGTGGGGATACATCCAAGACATACAACGTCACATGAATACAACAATACAACATACAAGATCAACATCCGACTACGGATGAAACATAACAGAACTCAAACAATATCCACCACCTGCTAGCCCAGTGCTGCCGACCGAACCTATCCCCGATCGAAGAAGCGGAAGAAGAACTCCAAAACAAGTAACATCGCTCTCACGTCATGATCATCGCATAACCTGTACACTGCAATCGGTGGTGTAGTAATCTGTGAGCCACGAGGACTCAGCAATCCCATTACCATGGGTAACAAGACTAGCAAAGCTTAAAGGGTAAGGAAGGGGTAAAGTGGTGAGGTTGCAGCAGCGACTAAGCATATATGGTGGCTAACTTACGCAATATAAGAGCGAGAAGAGAGCAAGCGGAACAGTCGTGAAGCTAGCAATGATCAAGAAGTGATCCTGAACTCCTACTTACGTCAAACATAACCCAAAACTGTGTTCACTTCCCGGACTCCGCCGAAAAGAGACCATCACGGCTACATACACGGTTGATGCGTTTTAATTTGGATCTGGTGTCAAGTTATCTACAACCGGACATTAACAAATTCCCATCTGCCACATAACCGCGGGCACGGATTTCGAAAGTTCAAACCCTGCAGGGGTGTCCCAACTTAGCCCATGATAAGCTCTCGCGATCAACGAAGGATATTCCTTCTCCCCGGGAAGACCCGATCAGTCTCGGAATCCCGGCTACAAGACATTTCGACAGTAATAAAACAAGACCAGCAAAGCCGCCCGGATGTGCCGACAAATCCCAATAGGAGCTGCACATATCTTGTTCTCAGGGCACACCGGATGAGCCAGACGTCGGGTTGGCATAGACCATGATTGCCCAGGGGGCGCCGGGGGACATAGGAGTGCCGGATTGCAAAACGGACAACGGGGAAAATGCTCGGAAGCATGAGACGAACACGTATGCAAAATGAAATGCACATGATGACATGGCAAAATGCAACACACAAGCAAATGACATGGCAACGACGGCGAATAACTGGCAGACACCTGGGGCATCGGATCCAGGGCGTTACAACACTCCTCCACTAATAAGAGATCTCGTCCCGAGATCTTAGGACCGAGACGGAAGGGAAAAAAAGGATGAGGTGAAATAAAAACAAAAGAGACAGGATGAACAAAGTCGAGAACACTCGAGTAGGAAAGAGGAACGACGATTACAACGGGAATCAAAAACTCAATGAATAAGATAGAATCTGAAACCACTCCGGTTAGAACAAGATGGAAAAGGAATAATAACGAAGGAATTTAGACAGCACTCCGGGTTAACAAGGAAAGAATAGAGCATGAACTTAACAAGATGCCATTACACTTGATGAGAGGAACAACACAACGCCTCGGAAGAATTGAAATAGTTGAGCGAAAAGGAGCGGAGAAGAAGATGACAACTTCGCCAAGAATGACATAAAGAGCATCCTTAGAAGAAAGGATTGAGCGGAGTTGTTGGAAATTTTCAACAACAAAAGAATTGCTTGTTGTGGACTTATGGAAAACATCTCAAAATTATGAGGTGATAATCAACCACAAGCAGAAAAGATTGCATAGCTGAGAGGAATGAAGAAATGCAAAACTCCATTTTTAAAAGAAAACGGAGAATTAATTGCACCTCATGAAGCAAGAAGAAGAATACTTGAACTCCTCCAACAAGAATCTTGATGAACACTAGAAGAATGAATTAAATCATGACGAACCACCGTGAAGAACTCCGGTAACAAAAGGATGGCAAGATACGATTGAAGGATGAAAGGAAATAAGATTAAAGCCTTGCGATGATTCGGATGGAGCTTTGCGACGAGACAAGCGAGAAGACTTGGAACTCCGGAAAAGAAAAGATGAACAACTTGGAACCAAGAGATTATTCATCAAGAACAATCTTCGAAGAAAAGAATTTATCCGCTTGACCACGATGAAATGAGAATAAGAATTATGTTATGCTTATCCTTCATCAATTAAATTGATGAGAAGCAATGGATTTGCATACTACTTATTCGCGTTGGAAAAGATTAAAGGGAGATATAGTACGAAAATTTGGGAAGGTCTTCATGAGCCACCGGTAGGACTGAAAAGAACGAATGAATTGATATGATAAACAAAGAAAAAGAATCTTGAACGAACCACCGTTAGAACTCGGAAATGACTGACGAAAGAGAATGAATCATCGGGAAGAATTAGAAGAACAAATATGCTAGAGGGGATTTAGATGCAAAAGAACAAAGAGATCATGAGCTGATTAAAGAACACTTGAATGAAGCACCGGGATAACTGGATAACGGTAGCTGAAATGTGAGGACGAAGAATTCTTCTGGAACGATGGCCTCCGGTGAAAAGAAATAGAAAACAACTCCTGAAATACTCCGGATGGGTGAGAAAAGGAATATCTGACAAATGTAATAAATCGAGAGGATGATATGAAAACTCTTCTTCTATCTTCAAATCTGAGAAAGACGACGAGAAACACCACCGAAATTACTGAGATACTTCGAAGAATGTAAAAGAGGAAGGGTTGAACCAAAAGATGAAAAGAATTTGAAAGCGAACTTGGAGATGCCATCTGACTGATGAAATTCATTCTTACGTCACACTTTAAAAAGAATTTGAGAATAACTCCGGGAAAGTAGAAGTGTCAGGTAAGATCCTGGGAAAAGACCTGTGGGTTAGGGCCCACTAAAGAGAAAACATTGTTGAAAAGGATTATTGAACAGATAGATGATGCACCGGAACAATTGAAATATTTGAATAGAGGTGACAACCTCGAATTAATTGGAACACAGACGAATCTCCTGAGATGTCTTGAACACTCCGGAAGGATAAATTGGCGAGAGGCGAACGAGCAAGGAGAACACTTCGAGGAAAAGAATATTATCACTACCGAAAATTAGAATTGAGTACACCGGAAAAGAGATGAAGAATGTCCACCGAGACGAGAATTCACCGGTTGAAATGATTGACGAAGGACTGAAGAGGCTCCACACTTATGAAATTGATGGTCGAAACAGACTCACGCTCCGGGAAGAAAAAGGGTGGGAGGCGGAAAACAAAATCAAGCTGGAAGGGGGACGCCTGAATATCTTGAAGAAAACACCGGTTGAAATCATTGAGGAAAGAAAGCAAAGACTTCGCACGAGTAGGATGGATACTCGATTACGAACTCCGGTTCCGAGAAGAAGAAGGGGTGGGCGGGTGGGAAAAGAAGACAACTGAGGATTGAACTCAAAGATGAAGAGGCTCGATTCGACTTGACAAAAATGCACCGGATGAAAAGAGCTGAGGAACAACGATCGGAAAACCAACTGCGTGATCCTAAAGAAAGTTTGAAAGAGAAGAGGAGTAATTCAAAACACCTACGTCAAGATTCCTTACCAGAGCGGCGAAGGGGCTGAGGAGTAAAAAGAATTCCTACTCTCCGATATAACTAGACTCTGAAAATAGTTTTCTTCTAGACTCAACAACGGCCAAACTACACGATCAATCAAGGGGGCTCCTAGGGTCGGTCGAGGCTCTGATACCAACTTATCACGCCCAAGATGCGACCCTATCCTAAAGGAACTCGAAGGTCCCACCAAGGATAGAAGCGCATCTTGAAGACGCTTTTGCAAGGTGGATATCATTACATCAACATTACATAATAGTGGGGATACATCCAAGACATACAACGTCACATGAATACAACAATACAACATACAAGATCAACATCCGACTCTTGATGAAACATAAGCGAAACTCAAACAATATCCACCACGCTAGCCCAGTGCTGCCGACCGAACCTATCCCTGATCGAAGAAGCGGAAGAAGAACTCCAAAACAAGTAACATCGCTCTCACGTCATGATCATCGCATAACCTGTACCGCAATGGTGGTGTAGTAATCTGTGAGCGCGAGGACTTAGCAATCCATTACCATGGGTAACAAGACTAGCAAAGCTTAAAGGGTAAGGAAGGGGTAAAGTGGTGAGGTTGCAGCAGCGACTAAGCATATATGGTGGCTAACTTACGCAATATAAGAGCGAGAAGAGAGCAAGCGGAGCGGTCGTGAAGCTAGCAATGATCAAGAAGTGATCACGAACTCCTACTTCGTCAAACATAACCCAAAACCGTGTTCACTTCCGGACTCCGCGAAAAGAGACCATCACGGCTACACACACGGTTGATGCGTTTTAATTCGGATCTGGTGTCAAGTTATCTACAACCGACATTAACAAATTCCCATCTGCCACATAACGCGGGCACGGCTTTGAAAGTTCAAACCCTGCGGGGTGTCCCAACAAGCCCATGATAAGCTCTCGCGATCAACGAAGGATATTCCTTCTCCCGGGAAGACCCGATCAGTCTCGGAATCCGGCTACAAGACATTTCGGCGGTAATAAAACAAGACCAGCAAAGCCGCCGGATGTGCCGACAAATCCCGATAGGAGCTGCACATATCTCGTTCTCGGGCACACCGGATGAGCGGAGACGTCGGTTGGCATAGACTGATTGCCGAGGCGCTGGGGACATAGGAGTGCGGATTGCAAAAGCGGACAGCGGGAAAATGCTCGGAAGCATGAGGCGAACACGTATGCAAAATGAAATGCACATGATGACATGGCAAAATGCAACACGCAAGCAAATGACATGGCAACGATGGCGAATAACTGGCAGACACCTGGCGCATCGGATCCGGGGCGTTACAATTGGATTGAGGATGAGCAACAGCCGAAACATCAAGCCGGATATGTTCTCGTTGACAGAACTCTTCCATGGCACCCTTGGAGAGATTTGTGCCATTATCAGTTATAATGCTGTGTGGAAAACCAAAACGAAAAATCACCTTTTTCATGAACTGAACCGCCATGGCTGCATCACAGTTACTGACCGGCTCTGCCTCAACCCACTTTGTGAATTTATCCACTGCCACCAAGAGGTGTGTCTTTTTATCTTTAGACCTCTTGAAAGGTCCAACCATGTCAAGCCCCCAGACTGCGAGCGGCCAAGTAATTGGAATCATCCTCAATTCTTGAGCCGGCACATGAGCTCGTCGTGAGAATTTCTGACATCCGTCACATTTACTGACCAGATCCTCCGCCTCAGCATGAGCCGTTAGCCAATAAAAACCATGACGGAAAGCCTTGGACACAAAAGATTTTGAACCGGCTGATGACCACAATCCCCTTCATGGATCTCACGAAGTATCTCCTGACCCTCCGCAGGCGATACACAACGTTGAAAAGCTCCAGTGACGCCATGAACAATTGTCATGGATTTGGACCGCCGGATGATTTGTCTCGCCAAGGTCTCATCTTCCGGAAACTCTCCCCGGGTCATGTAAGCCAAATATGGCACTGTCCAATCCGGGATAATCCGAAGAGCTGCTACCAGCTGTGCCTCCGGGTCTGGCACTGCTAGGTCCTCCTCTGCGGGTACCTTGACAGAAGGATTATGCAAAACATCAAGAAAGGTGTTAGGCAGCACCGGCTTTCGCTGAGATCCCAGCCGACTTAAAGCATCAGCCGCCTTGTTCTTCCTTCGATCAATGTGCTCCACTTGATAACCTTTGAAGTGCCCAGCCACAATGTCAACTTCACGACTGTAAGCCGCCATTAAGGGATCCTTAGAATCCCACTTGCCTGATACCTGTTGAGCCACAAGATCTGAGTCACCCAAACACCTTACCTGGCTCAAATTCATCACTTTGGCCATCCCGAGACCATGGAGTAAGGCCTCATACTCAGCCGCATTGTTAGTACAAGGAAACATAAGCCAGAGTACATAACAAAATTTTTCACCTCGGGGGGAAGTTAAAACGGCTCCAGCCCCCGAGCCTTCCAACTGCCTGGACCCATCAAAGTGAATAGTCCAATATGTGTTATCGGCTTCTCCTCGGTGCTCGTAACTCTGTCCAATCATTGATAAAGTCCACCAAGGCTTGAGACTTAATAGCGATGCGTGGCATGTTCTTCAAACCATGAGGCCCAAGCTCAATGGCCCACTTGGCGACTCGTCCTGTGGCTTCCCCATTCGGATGATGTCTCCCAAAGGCGTAACTTCCACGCTTATAGGATGACCTTGGAAATCTTGCTTGACTTCCGGCTTGCCATAAACACTCCATAAACAAGTTTCTTCCAATGCGGATATATTTGCTTAGACTCAATGAGCACCTCACTGATGTAATAAACCGGCCGTTGAACCGGATGCTCCTTGCCAGCCTCCTTACGCTCCACCATGATGGCAACACTGACAGCTCGTGAGTTAGCAGCCACATATAACAGCAATGGCTCTTTATCAATGGGAGCCGCAAGGATCGGCGGCTCAGACAACTGTCTCTTTAAATCTTCAAAGGCAGTATTAGCAGCATCACTCCAGACAAAAGTGTTTGTTTTCTTCATCATCTGATACAGCGGTAGGGCCTTCTCACCTAACCGGCTTAAAGCAGCAACACGAGCCGCCAGTCGTTGAACATCATTGATGCACGCTGGTTTAGCCAAAGAGGTAATTGCCTTGATCTTCTCCGGATTAGCTTCAATGCCTCTGTTTGAGACCAGAAACCCAAGAGCTTGCTGCGGTACACAAATACACACTTTGCGGGTTAAGCATCATCTTATAAACCGGAGATTATAAAGGTCTCTTTCAAATCAGATATCAAGGTTTCCTTCTCTCGTACTTCACCACGATGTCATCCACATAAGCGTGAACATTGCGCCCAATTTGATCGTGGAGACAGTTACGTACACATCGGCGATAAGTCGCTGAGCACTCTTGAGCCCAAATGGCATAGATACATAGCGAAGGCTCCAAGCGGAGTGATGAACACCGTCTTCTCCTGGTCCTTAACGCCATTTTGATCTGATGATAACCAGAGTAAGCATCCAAAAGCTCAAACACTCGCAATCTGTCGTAGCATCAATGATTTGATCAATACGGGGGAGAGCAAAGGGATCAGCCGGACAAGCCTTATTTAAGTCTGTGTAATCCACACACATCCGCCAGGTGCCGTTCTTATTGAGCACGAGCACCGGGTTAGCCAACCACTCCGGGTGAAAAACTTCAACAATAAACCCAGCCGCTAAGAGCCGGGCGACTTCCTCTCCAATAGCTTTCCATCTCTCTTCGTTGAATCGTCGAAGAAACTGCCTGACCGGCTTATACCTTGGATCAATATTGAGAGTGTGCTCAGCGAGTTCTCTCAGTACACCCGGCATGTCAGAAGGTTTCCATGCGAAGATGTCCCGGTTCTCACGGATGAACTCGATGAGCGCTTTCCTATTTAGGATCCAAATTGGCACCGACATCGAATCGCTTAGACGAATCGCTGGAGTGAAATCAACAAGCTTGGTTTCAGCAGCTGGCTTAAACTTCATCGCGGGTCATGCTCGGTGGTTGGCTTCTTTAGAGAGTCATATCCGCCGGGTCAACATTGTCTGATAAAACTTCAGCTCTCTGCTGCACAAACAGACTCAGCATAAGCCGCGTCGCCCTCCTCACATTCCAGGGCTACCTTTCGACTTCCATGCACGGTGATGGTGCCCTTGTGACCCGGCATCTTAAGCTGCAGATAAACATAACACGGCCGCGCCATGAACTTGGCATAAGCCGGCCGACCAAATAGAGCATGATATGGACTCTTGATTTTAACCACCTCAAAAGTTAATTTCTCAGCTCTAGAATCATACTCATCTCCAAAGGCCACTTACAGTTCAATCTTGCCAACTGGGTAAGCCGACTTACTAGGCACCACCCCATGAAAAACAGTGTTGGACGTCTTCAAACCCTTATCAGTCAATCCCATGCGTCGAAAGGTCTCATAATAGAGGATACTGATGTTGCTACCTCCGTCCATGAGTACCTTAGTGAATTTATATCCACCAACCTGAGGTGCTACCACGAGGCTAAGCGACCGGATTATCAACCGGAGGTGATCTTCCTGCTCCATACAATGGGCTGTTCTGACCACCTCAAATAACGGGGGACCGTCGGCTCAACAGAATTCACGGCCCTCTTATGAACCTTCTGGTCACGTTTTCACAAGTTAGTGGTGAACACGTGATATCGCCACTATTCATTGCTTGGTGGCTTTGGTAACCCGGTTGCTGCTTCTTTATCCCCCGACGGGTGATGTTGATTATAACCGCCTTGATGTCCTGGCGGAACTTGAACCGCCGCCCGGGCCATGAAAGCCGCCGGCTCCTGAGCCGCCGCCCAACCCGTGATTGCCATCAAACGTGTTGGAATTCTTAAAAGCCTTCATGATCGCGCAATCTTTCCATAAGTGGGTGGCGGGTCGTTCCCGGGTGCCGTGTCTTGGGCAAGGCTCATTGAGTAACTGCTCAAGAGATGGGCCTGACCCGCCAGACCGAGGGGGCGGTTTGCCCTTACGTCTCTGTTTGTTACCCTGTGCATTAGCGTTGGCTACAAACTCCGGGTTACCCTCAGCCTTACGCTTATTGCCTCCTTGATTCATCGGGTTATGTTGCTGACCCTTTCCATTGCCGTTCTTCTTTCCCTTCCCTGACTTTTCCTCATCAGACGCGGGATTCTTGGTACTATCAGAATCGGCGTATTTGACTAAAGCTGCCATCGCGTACCCATATCATTGCAATCACGCTTAAAGCGCCCAGTTTCGTCTCGGCGGCTCAAAGCGGCGGTTCTTCTCCAACATGAGGATCGCAGAGCGGCATCCATCTTGTCGATTTAATGTATTATCTCCTTGACCTGGCGTACCCAATGAGTCGTGGATTCACCCTCCTCCTGCTTACAATTTGTCAAGTCCACAATCGACATGGATTGCTTGCAAGTGTCTTTGAAGTTCTGGATGAAACGGGCCTTTAGCTCTGCCCATGAACTAATGGAATTGGTTGGCAAGCCCTTTAACCAAGACTGGGCCGTTCCATCTAACATCATGGTGAAGTACTTAGCCATCGCTGCATCGCTGACCTCCAACAGCTCCACGGCCATCTCATAACTTTCTATCCACGCTCCGGGCTGTAAATCGGCCGTGTAATTCGGCACCTTCCGAGGTCCCTTGAAGTCCTTGGGTAAACGTACATTACGTAGATCCGGCACTAAACAAGGAACACCGCCGGTTCTGGTAGCCACTCCCGCCTCAACGGAAGTCGTCGGATAATGTGGAAGGTCCTGATGAGCCATTTGTTGAGCTGCTAGCTGAGCTGCCCATTCGTCCTCCTGACATATTCGGTCCTGCACCGGGTTATAACCACCGGGCGGGTTACGGTGCTGGGCGTTGCTTGACAAAGCTTCTGACTCCATGTGCCTGCTGTAACTCGGACTCCGGTTTGGACGAGCCGGAGCTAGCCAAGGCGAAGGAGTTGAATGAATCTGTCCGGCTGTAGGAATAAGTCTCTTCTTGAGCCAAGGCTGTCCGGGCGAGGTCTCGATCCTTGGTCTCCTTTGTTGTTGGATCGTCACCGTCCACCGGGAGAGCCGCCAAACATCTTGATGCTGCGATCAAGTTCTCCATGGGGTTGGAAAAGTAACCCGGGGTATCGGTACGTAACGGGGCGGTGCCATGTTTCCATGAGGAGGTGCCGTCTCCCGAGGCTGAGCCGGTCCTCCTGTTCCGGCTGTCATAAATTGATTTGCATCTGGCGGGTTACTTGGGCCGGCTCCGGGTGTAGTGAAAAGATTCTGAGGATCATAAACCGGAGGTAAACGAGATTGGGTTTTCTGATGCCTCCTCCTCATCACCTTGTTAGATGCATTCAGGCTCATCGTAAGCTGGAAGGCTTCTGACTGTAGCTATTGTGCCCGCGCATCCAAAGCCGCCCGTTCTATGGCTAACCTGGTGTCCTCAGCTGCCAAGGCCTCCTTGGCCCGAGCTATCTCCTCACGCACCCGTGCCACCTCCGTGTTATGCTCATCCTGATTCGCATGGATGACTGTGGTAGTTAACAGGGCCGTCAGCTTATCCATGAGATCCATCAAGACTGAGCGGCGGCGCGACAGGGCCTCTGCCCGGCCGCTCGACCGGACGTTTTGTTGTTGCAGCCGTTGAGTTTTGATCGGGTCGAGTACCAGCCATGAAGACTCATGCCCAGTTTGGCGGCTCATAAGGGTCCGGAATACTAGAACCGTCGGAACAACCCCTAAGCCCGCCATCCTGTAACAGATACAATGAATCTGTTGAACCAGCGGACGAATCACCGTCGGAGAGGACGGCCGTCTCACCGCCATCTATAGATCCTTCAGAAAGATCTCCTCCGTGGATGCAACCCACGGAGGCACGCTTCACGACGGGTTGAGCTCGGGCGGGTCTCGCACGTTGAGCCGTTTCGACGAGGTCGGTGCAGCAGTCCGGCTCAGGGTCCGACTCACCAATCCGGCCGATGAAGACGTGGATTCCGCAAAAGGGGACCCGGTATCCGTACTCAATTGAGCTGGCGTCGGGGCCCCAGCCTTCGTCGTCGATGTAGATCTTGCCGCGACGACTCTTGGTCATCCGGCCCACTGCGTATCCCTTGAGCCCTTCGTAGTTGCCCTTCAAGAACTCAAATCCACCGTGCGCTGGCCCCACGGTGGGCGCCAACTGTCTTGGGATTGTCACGGCAGATGTCCTCTTGCAAGGACTTAGTCATGGAGCCATCGCAACTAGGAAGCTTAAAGGGGTTAATTGGTACAAAGGACACGGGAGGTTTATACTAGTTCGGCCTCTTACGGTGAAGGTAAGGCCTACGTCTAGTTGGGTTGGTATTGCTTGATGTTTCGATGACCAGGGAGCGAGATACGCTATGCCCGGTTCTCGATGAGTTGTTTCTCGTCCCTAAGCCGCCGTCGGGTCGTCCCCTTATATACACGGTTGGCGCCTGCGGCCTCTGAGTCCCCAATCGCTCATAGGCGATGTCCGCTCGGTGACTAGTTAATTCTACCTTATGTTACAAGTCATGTCATCATGGCGGTTTATCACTATGGGCCTTAAGCCGCCTGTGGGCCTTAGACCCTTTATTGAACCGCCATCTTCGTGCTTGGTCTTGGGCTTCTTTCTGATGAGTTTTATTTGCGTAACCCGGCCCCTCCTGGGCGGCTTACACAGATAGTTATATCCCCAACAGTTGTGGTGTAATACCCTACTCCAGTGTGTGGTGTGGTGGATTGCCTCGGGGGCTGATGATGAACAGTACAAGGGAAGAACAGCCTCGCGGGAGGTGTTCTTGGGCTGGTGCGATGAACTGCTTGGGTGAGTTCGATCGCCTCTCTCTCTCTCTCTCTCTCTCTCTCTCTCTCTGCTAGGGCTCTATCAGATGCACCTCCCTTCCAGATGCCTCTACTCTGTGGTGGCTAGCTCTATTTATAGAGGCCCTGGTCCTCTCCCCAAATATTGAGCGGGAAGGGCGCCAACAACGGCCATTTCAAAGGGGAACATCTAGTACAAATTATCCTGACTAAAGTTGGTCTTTGGCTGCCAAAAGCACTGGCGGTGACGCCGTCTTGGGCTCCACAGTGACCTCCATCCTGCCGCTCCGCTGGTCTTGGTCTCGTTGCACCGAAATGGCAACCTTTGCCTGATGCCTCAGTACTCCGCATCTGTGCTTGCCCCCTTTGCACCAAAGAGGAAACAAGGACACTGCGCAGGCCGGCGCCCGCCTGGTCTCAATCGGCATGGCTTGCGTCACGAGCACCTCGCGAGGTACCCTGCCTTGATCTCTCCGCCTCCTCGCGAGCCTGCCTGGCGAGGACGTCCTTGAGGAAGCCTTGCGTCGTCCGCCCCGCGAGGCTTGGCCCCTTGCGAGGGTCTTGAGACTTGTGCTGATGAAGATGGGCCGTACTGGGTCACCACTTGAGCCATGCCGCAGGCTGCAGGCAGGCAAGTCTGGGGACCCCCGTTCCCAGAACGCTGACACCCACATGGAGCGAGGTTATGACACGCATATATAGAGAGTATTCATGTTGCCCCCTCTTTGACATGTACATACTCCTATACCGTGCATATACGTAACACAAACCAAAAAAGAACCATCCTTGTTGGTCAAATTAACCTCTCTCTCGTTGTATGTTCATCTGGTCGACGACGACCTCGTGGGCCCACAGAGAGAGGCACACGTGAGTGATGTCATAGGACAAAACCACCGCGTGCATGCGCCCATATGTTATGTGATGTTTGAATACCCAATGCACAACTTTGACATGGCACATGCTTCGCAAACCGGAAACACACTACAGCACGATGCGTGTAGCCCCCTCACTTCAAGCTGGTGGGAGTGTATACGCACGTGATCGAACTTTGATATGGAATCCCACCATGATCCACACCACACACATGCCAAGATGAATCCACCTTTTGGTCAAATGCCTCTCGTTGTCGGTGGAAACAGAAAACCTTTGCGGGCTAATGAATGGGCACGTCGTTGATAACCGCATGAGGAAGAGTGTCCAAGAGGACCACCAATGCATGCAGGTGGCCCGAACATTATGTATGAAAGGGTTGTGTAATGCTTTAAATAACCAATTCACAACTTTGATGTGGCGTATATGACTCAGGTTCACGACTCGTAGTGTACTGCCGGACCCCTCCCCCCACCCACAGACACACACATCCCGCACCACCACAGCCACTCTGAGGCATGTAAAACTTTTTCTGTAGTGAACATGTGACCAAAGGCGGAGTGTCGTGTTAAATGTTTTTAAAAAATAGACAAAATTCGACCGTTTTTATACAATGATTGATTTCCTAGGGATTTAATGTGAAAAAATCAAATATGCGCTACATGTGCACCAAAATGGGTTGCAAAATGATATGTGTCCCTGGGTGTATGTTTCCCTGTGCAAGAGATTTCAAAATATTGAGAATATATATTTTTAAAATTCAGTAAATCCAAAAGTTGAAATTCATGAAACTTATCATGGTGTCATATATGGACACCAGTAGGCTCACCGGGAGGTGTGATGGCTTTTGACCGCTGCCTGCCTTGCTCCCACTGGTCCGTATTAATTGTGCGCCTAAGCCGCCGACCATAATAGGCGGCCGCACCCCCGGTCCATAGTGGTCACCAACGTCTGGACTCTGGAGTGTATGAGGATGCCACCGAAGTGCACCATCAGAGGGAGCGGCGACGCCGGGGCTGGTGAAGCACCCGCACAACGCGTGAAGCTAGGCACATAGGTTTCCGTCACCGACGACGAGGTCTCACGCGGGCAGCAGCACGACCTTGAGTTCGTCGGCGCCGTCGTCCCCGGTAGGAGCAGAGGTCAACAGCAACTCCGACAATGACAACGACTCCGACGGAAAACCGGTTAGTCATCTATATACCCATTTGTCGGCAAACATATTATGTGTTTTCTTTGGTTACCCCCCCCCCTATATTTTTTTGGAATACAAATTCTATGGTTACGTTCTCTCAGTCCATGAATTCAGAGTAATTAAGATCCTTTAGATGCACGTAGTGTGTTGATTGTTTGGATGTTATCCGTATAGAGTTAGTGATTAATTGTTTGTTTTGTACAAATGATTTCTGCTAATAATCCGACTATGGTTAGCTTGCGTGCTAATAATTCGTGCCTAGATCTTGAGAATTGATCTTGAATGTCCTACATATATGTGTGTGCCTTTTTCTTCCAGATCGTGAGAATTGATTTTGAATGTCCTACATGTATGTTTCTGCCATTTTTTTCTTTCAGATTGTTATGTACACAGATGAGGCCCCTACTAGCGCCGTCGCTGGATGTAGTTCTTGGACCCGGTTGCGCGGCCAGAAGCGGCCACGCCTCCCTAGACCCGAGGAACCGGTAGAATCTCCGGCGGACCGCATCAGCGATCTCCCGGACGACATCCTTGGGGAGATCATATCCCTTCTCCCCGCTAAGGATGGCTGCCGCACACAAGTCCTCGCATCTTGGTGGCACACTCTGTGGCGCGCCGCGCCTCTTAATCTCGACTGTCGTCAGCTATCCGTCGATGATGATTCTGAACTCCCCGGAGCCATCATCTCCTCCCACCAGGGCTCCGTTCAATGCATCTGCATCCCGGCATGCTACCTGCTGGACATACCCTGCATGGTGGTCGTCTGGCTAACATCCCGTCAATTTGATAAACTCCAGCAGCTTGAGTTCTACCATGACTATGTATGTAACATACCACGAACTGATGTATCTGTGCCCTCACCACCGATGTCCACCTCGTGGTTTTCCTCCTCTCTCCACACCGCCACCTTCGCCCGGTGCCATCTAGCAGACAATATGGTACAAATGCTTCGACTCCCATTGCTAAAAAAACTTGTGCTTGTGGTGGTTGATCTGTCGGAGGCCGCACTACACAACATCATCCACTCCAGCTACCCTGCCCTGGAGCGCTTGCTGCTTGTTTTTGGAATAGAAATTCGTATCCGTTGTCTCAAAATAAAGTTGCCCCACCTTGTAAGCATGGGAATTTGTTTTTTTGGACATGATCTCATCATTGAAGATGCCCCTTCACGTCAAAGGTTGCTCCTTGATTCTATTATAGTACCTTCGCAAATAACTGTAGTCTCTACGCCTAAACTGGAGACCTTGGGTGCAATTCGTGATCCTTTTAGATGATTCAAGATGGTGTTTGGCTCCACACCTATTGAGGTATTGTATATTATTCACGTAAACTTTTGTAATCTGTTTTTTTTCATTTGTGCGCATAAGTATCATCTTTGAGTACACTTTTGGTACTAATATTATGTTCTATGCTCAATGAAGAGCTTGTCCATCCTATCAGTGGTGGTGGATTCTGTTAAGACCTTACATATCAGTATGTGGTGTTTTGATCTGAACACAATTATTGGCTTGCTGCAATGCTTTCCATGTCTGGAGAATTTGTATATAAAGGTGATGATTTCACGCACATTGAAAGCCCATATATAATGTACTATAATCAATCGTTCAGCTATCATTCTTTCAACATAATCTTTTTTAGACATTAAGTGTAATCTTCATGTCTATTTAGGCACAAACACATGGAGAAAAAAGTATAACCAATCGATGGTTCAAGAAGCACCGGGATTTTCTCAGATCTCATGACATTCATTTGAAGACAGTAACGCTGGAAGGATATGCATCCAACAATGCAAACACTAGCTTTGTCACATTCTTCATGTTGAATGCGAGGGCACTATTGTCCGTGAGGATTAAGTTTTTCGACAAGAAATTTCTTACGGCTACAAGTGTTGAACAACATAAAAAGAAGTTTCGGATGGACCTAAGGGCTTCTGATCATGCTCGACTTCTATTTACAACAGATTGTCATCATGGACTAGTAGAATTTCTGGCCCGGGATCTTGATTTTATGGATCAGACCGATCCATTTGATTGTGACTGTCAAAAACTTTGGTTGAGTTCGATGTCATTGTCCTATTCAATCTGGATTTTTTCTAAACCTGATGAGCAATTAATCCTCGTGCTTTTGTACTGTTTGTAAGCTGGAGTTAGATATTGTTGCCCTTTTCAACTCGGTTTTGACCCATATTTTCTTTCATACTGGGCCAATGGATTGCCATTTCTTTAATTAAGACATAAATATTATAAGCATTCACAACATAGGCAAAGAACCTCACTCTCGCAGGATCCTTGAGATCTCTGTTCATTACAGAACCACAAGTTCTTAGCGCCCACCAGCACCCACAAACTTATTTTCAGCTAGCACACCAAATGGGTTGTAATTCTTAATAAGAAAAGTTGCATGGTAGTGATAGATTTGCATTTGTCATTTGGGACCCACGAGGAAAAAGCCTATCCAGGGCAGTGCCGACTCGATAGTAAACATTGAGAAACCTGGTTTTAAAATTACTGTAAATCCAAAACTTGCCTCAAAATCATGAAACTTTGCAAGTGTTATGACATAGCACCAACATGCTGTGGTAAAAAATAGGTCCAATTTGGGACAAGTTTTGGTACAAACTTCTTACAAATCGGAGCTTCTCTCAAAAAGGCTCATGGTTCCAAGAGGGACCTTGTCACCTATGTGTGCGAAGCGACATATGTTGTCTCTTACCACCTTGATTTATTTTACAGAGGCAACATGCAACTATAGTAGCGTCATCCTAAAAATATGAAATTATTCATGGTTCGTTTTGCCTTTTTATACATTATTTGAGTTTTCTAGGCATTTTGGAACATACTTTGGTGTGTGCAAAGGTCATGTGTGTACTAGCCACATATGTAATTGGATGTTCAATCTGTTTATGGAATCAAGCCCTTATAAGTTATAAGTACATATGTTGTTGTTCTGTGTGCAATGACATCACACAAGGACCATACTGGGGAACCCGTCGGTGATGATTTCATCAATCGCTGACAATTGTATACCACCAAGCATTTGCCCACAACACACACGGCTTATTAGCAGCAATCATCTGTATTATTACCGGTCTTCGCACACATTTCTGATTATAGACCTGTTTGTCGCGTATCACACACATCTTGTTAAATTGAATCTGTTCTCTTGGCTCAAAGCAAACAGTTCATCCAAGTGAACCGTATGCCATATATCACACACACCTTGATCTGGCTGACCATTTCTTTTGTGTTGCCTAATAACAAACAGCTCATCCGAGTGAACCGTGTGCTGTATATCGCACACACCTTCATCTGGCTGCCCGTTTCTTTTTTTCCGCCTCATCGCAAACAGTTAGTTGAACTGAACCGTATGCCCTACATCGCACACGCATCTAAAATCTGAACTGTGTCTGATGCATCCGTCATCGCAAACGTTTTGCACCTTTTTTACGGTGTTTTTACACCACCGTTTGTGATTATTGCATCGCACACAGTTTTGTTGAAGGGTCTCTGATCATACTGTCGCGTTGGCAGCATTCTGCAGTAGTGCATCCTGATACACTGCCAGAGGCATTCATATAGATTCATCTCGTATTAAGTTTATCAAGTTATAAGTAAATAAAAGTGTGATGGTCATCATTACTAGATCATTGTCCCAGTGGGGAAAAAGGATGATGGAGACTAATGAGTCCTCCAGAGAATGAGGTTGAGGTTCCGGACTTAAGAAAAAAAGAAAAAAAAAAGAGAGGCCAAAAAGAGCCCAACTAAATAATGAGAAAAGAGAGAGAAGGGGCAATGTTATTATCCTTTTACCACATTTGTGCTTCAAAGTAGCACCATGTTCTTCATACAGAGAGTCTCCTGAGTTGTCACTTTCATATACTAGTGGGAATTTTTCATTATAGAACTTGGCTTGTATATCCTGATGATGGGCTTCCTCAAATGCCCGAGGTCTTCATGAGCAAGCAAGTTGGATGCACACCCACTTAGTTTCAGTTGAGCTTTTATACACTTATAGCTCTAGTGCATCCGTTGCATGGCAATTCCTACTCCTCGCATTGATATCGATTGATGGGCATCTTCATTGCCTATTGATCCGCCGAGGCCTTTCCTCCTTTTTGACTTCCCTTATTGATCTACTATTACATTCTATTCCACCCATAGTGCTATGTCCATGGCTCACGCTCATGTATTGAATGGAGTTGAAAATGCGGAAGCGCATGAAAAGTATGATCCAATTGCTTGGTTTGACACCGGGGTGCTCATGATTTATATTTATGCGGTGAAGGTGTAGTCATGCCATGCTTACATAATTCAACGAGTAGGGATAACATTCATTGAGCATTGTATATTTTGAAAAAGTAATGATTATGTTCTTGTATTCATGGATATTATTATGTTGATGTCAATTACTTCATCGTTTCTCAATATTTATACCATAAAGAGATTACATGATAAACATGCTAGGTAGCATTTAACATCAACAATTCTATTTTTATCATTTACCTACTCGAGGACTATTGGAAATATGCCGTAGAGGCAATAATATTTGTATTATTATATTTCCATATCCATAATTGTAGAGTTTATATTTTATGCTATAACTGCCATGATCCTGGAATATGCGATTCAGTGGAAACATTATATGCACGTGTGGAATGATAAATGGGAAATAAAAGGTTTCTAGTCTTGCATGTAGGACTGTCTCAAGTGTTGTTGATGATCACGTTTTTCGGATCTTAGGATATCGTTAAATGTAACGGTAGTCCTAGAACAACATTGAGATTATGACGTCAGAAGAACGGTCATATTGAATCAAAACAATCTTGTCTGTAGTGAATTGAGTTAATATTGTCTGTAATCAATTGTAATAACATGTAGTGTTAACATGTGATTTTGCTCTTTAGACCATGAAAGTACCGTAGTCACTTCTTACCATACGATGGGCTTTGGGGTTGCTCAAACATCACATGTACACGGTGATAATAATGACAAGTTACAGGTTCATTCGAAAGTTTGACAAGATACTAGATGCTCGAGAGTGGGATTTGCTCCTCTGATGATGGAGAGACATTCTTAGGACCCTCTCGGTGTGACGGCATCCATCATCTTCTGGCCAGACACAGGTGACTTCATCACGGGGATGCCGAAACACAATAACGAGAAAGAAGAACAAAACCGATAACGAGGATAACGGTATAGTGAGCATGTAGTGACTCAGGAGGATACCGATGCATCCCCGGTTTTGTGAAGTGTCGCGAAGCAAAGGAAACATCACATGATAACTAAAGGTTCACTTGAATATCATTCGTGTTCTCATAGGGATCGATATGGACGTCCATGGTTCCCCTGTCGGTCATTGAACGAAGTGGTTTCATTCATGTCTGTGAGTTACCAAACTTACGGGGCCACAAGGTTAAGGCAATCACGATCTGTTGAGTGTTAGTAGGACGGGAGTGATGAGAACATATTTTTAAAATTGTTTCATTAATATTCAGAATAGTTCTGATAGGATTAGGAAGCGTTTGATCATCGGAAAGGTTTCGAAGAGTATCGGATAATACCGGGTACTACTGTATATAGGTGAAAAATGTTTTTGGAGAATTTAAATTATATACAAAACAATATGAAAGTATTTAAAATACTTTTATATTTGATTTAACGACAAAGCTAAATTTCTGCCGACTGTAAATTTCCAACAGATCCGCACGATGTGGATCTCGTCCATTCTCAATCAAACGGCGCTGGCGATCGCGTTGCACTTTCCCGACTTAATTGTTGTAATCCCGCATGATTAGTTGAAGTTGAGTTTCCAATCGTGACCAGGACTTTCCCGACTTGTTGTAATCCAATCCCGCATGATTATTTGACTTCCCAATCGTGGCTGGGACTTTCCCGACTTAATTACCGTAATCCCATTGCCTACTTTTTTTCCTCTCGAAAATCTTGGTGCGAAAAATATAGATGCTTGGTGTGGGAATCGAACCCAGCACATCCAAAGTTTATACCCATCACCCTTACCATCTCACCAACTATTAGTTGTTGTTTGAAAGAAAGCAACAATATATTTGAACCTTTTTACTACTATATATAAGCAAAAAAAGGAAGTTTTTCTAGTTCTTTTCTTGAATCTCTCTGATAACTCACATACAATCATCATGATTATCTAGTTCCATGAAGATTTTTTACCAACTCGTCTCAACTCGATCACACCGTGGTAATTTTGTCACGCGGGGGGTGGGGGTGGGGGTTGATGCCGGTAAATTTTTTGTGAATAGCATGGTATTCACACATCACACACCTGATAACTTATGTACCCCGGTCCTGATAATTTTGGCATGGGGTGAGGGGGGTTGATGAAATATATCACTCGTTAACTATTGTGTGAATAGCATGTAACTCACACATCGTAGATCTGATAACTTATGTGCCCCGGTCATGATAACTTTGGCAATGGGGAGGGTGATGAAATATTCCCCTTGTAACTTTTATGTGAATAGCATGATAACTCACACATCGCAGGCTAATAACTTATGTACCCCGGACCTGAAAATTTTGGCCGGGGGGTTAATGAAATGTACCCCCTATAACTTTTATGTGAATAGCACGATGGCGATCACACATCATAGTCTTGATAACTAATATACCCCAGCCTTTTTGGTAAATTTGGTGACCGGGTAGGGGGAGGGTGGTTGATGAAATATACCCTTGGTAACTTTTTGTGTGAATAACATGATAACTCACACATGGCAGACCTGATAACTTATATGCCCCAGTCCTGATAACATTGGCGACGGTGGTGAGGGGTGGGGAAGGGTTGTTGATGAAATATACCTCTTGTAACTTTTTTGTCAGTATCATGGCAACTCACACATTATAGACCTGATAACATAGGTATAAACAACGAGGTAACTTCAGACCCGGAAAAAAGTTATTGAAACATAACCCGGTTACTTCTGTGCAAATAGCACGGTAATGTATGCATCTGGAGCTGATAACTTAGATATAAATACCACGGTAAATTTGACCCAGGGGAAAGAAGTCGTTGAAAACACATCTCCGGCCACTTCTTTATAAATAACATGTTAATATACATATAACATAACTGATAACTTTACAGTAACCTTTGATCAAAAAAGAGATCAAAACATATCAACATGAGACCTAGTTTTGAAGTTCTCATCGCAATGGATTTTTTATGTGAAATTTTTTTTTCAATAAAAACGGCAGTCTGAGCTATAAAATATTTTACATCTTCAAATTAGCGAGAATTTACAATGACATCAGGTGTCCTGTGCTCTACTGTTTTTGCATGTGGAAAGAATGTTGAAGGAGCCATTTTTATGCCCTGGTAATTTCCATGTAAACGTAATTGTAACTGGCGTACCACATAGATGATAACTTATTTAGTCTAAGCCTGATAACTTTTCATCCCAAAAAAAGTCATCGAAACATACCAACATGAGATCTAGTTTCGGAGGTCTCGTCGCGGCGAATCTTTTATGTGAAAACGGTTTTTCAATCTGACCAATGGTTTGAGCCACAAAACATTTTAAAGTTTCAAAATATGGAGAATCTTTACTGACATCATCTGTTTTATCTTTTAGTTTGCATGCATGCATAGAATCATTAATCAAGGCTGGCGCATGTGTTTCCTCCACCAGCAACGCACGGGATTTCCTAGCTACTAAGCTCGCATGCATATACGATCGTTCGCACCTTTTGCTTAACGTCCGACTGGGTGGACATTAGTCGTGCCCTTAATTTAATATTAATGGAACTAAAAAGGTTAAGTGATGAAAGACAACTTGAGCCATCAAGGCCCAAGTTGAGAGGCGTCTCACTTCCTAAGAAAGGAGGCCAATGTAAAAATAATAATTAAGATGTGCCGGGTCAATGTTTGTGGACACGTCCGCAGATTTTAAGGTGCCGGATTTGCATATTTCGGCTGTAAGGGCTCTTATGAGTGTGATCGATCCATCCAACTTGACCACGTCCTGCAATTTAGGAGTACGTGGGATCTACCGCTGTACGGCTGCATCTCGTCACACTTGTCTGTCGATAGAAGCTGCTGCCTTTTATCTTCATCTTGGCATTTACCTTAGCGCACATGGGTTTCGAATCAGCTTCGTCTACATGGACAGGCTTCGCGAAGGTACGGACGCGTGCGTGACAAGACGTGTCCTTTTTTTTTTCTACGTGGCGCCCAGTACGAGCTCCGTCAGCGACGTGTCCTGCCTGCGGGCTCTATCCGAATGGTAGCCGCAGCTTATAAATATTCCCTGTTCCAAGCTCCTTGGCAGCAAGCAGCTGATCCGAGGTAACCATTAGCCAAAAGTGATCTTTCTTTTCTTTTCCCTAGAGATCTCAGTTCGTGTTTGAACTCCAGTGTTTGTTTGAGCATCAGCCATGGCCTCCAACCAGGGCAAGGCAAGCTACCACGCCGGCGAGGCCAAGGCCCACACCGAGGTGACCATCTCCGCCGATCTTCTTCAAGTTGTTGCCGGAGCACACGGTCCGTGTTCAGTCTGCTGAAATGCTTCCATCCATCGTTCGTTCGTTGCAGGAGAAGGCCGGGCAGGTGACCGGCGCGGCCAAGGACAAGGCGTGCGAGGCCAAGGACCGGGCGTCGGGCGCGGCGGGGCACGCGACGGGGAAGGGGCAGGGCGCCGTGGAGGCCACGAAGCAGAAGGCCGGCGAGGCGGGGCAGAAGACGTCCGAGACGGCGCAGGCCGCCAAGGACCGGGCCGGCGAGGGCAAGGACCAGACCGGGAGCTACCTCGGCCGCACGGCCGAGGCCGCCAAGCAGAAGGCCTCCGAGGCGACGGGGTACACGCAGGACAGGGCCTCCGACGCGGCGCAGTACACCAAGGACTCCGCCGTTGCCGGCAAGGACAAGACCGGCAGCGTCCTCAGCCAGGTCAGCAGCCACTTGCACTCATGAAAGACCGCACTGCGCTACTGTATTCTGTTTGTGCTGCGTATGCTGAAGCTGAACTTGAACTTGGTTTTCGTGTAGGCCGGCGAGCAGGTGAAGAACGCGGTGGTCGGCGCGAAAGACGCCGTGGTGAGCACGCTGGGGATGGGGGGAGACAACACCTCCGGCGCAACCAAGGACGCGAGCACCACCGAGACCATCACCAAGAGCCGTCACTAGATGATACTACGTACCTGTCGCGGTTGCGTAATGCTTTCTTTCCTTTAGTTCCTCTCGAGCTCCACATTCCTGTGGTGTGTCCGAGTCTGTATGTCGAGGTCGGGCGAGAATGTCTGAGTGACGAGAGATGTATCTTGGTGTTCAGAGTTCTCGTTTTAAGTTCCACAATGGTGTATACTAAATAAACAAACAAATAAATAACGTAATTGGTCTTTAAGCGGGAGTACATACTATGTGGTCATGGTTTCGAAATGCTGACATGCTCGTTCCCATTGAGTACAATGATGCATTACGTGGTCTGACTCCGGCTGCTCAAGCTGCCGTGCCGAGCAGGCCGGGGCTCTTAATATGAGCGACGTAGTGGAATCTGAGAAAATTAAAAGCATGAAAATGTTGGTGCCTTCACAGATTCAATCATCCATTCAGCTCTGAAATCAGAAACAAATGAAAACTGTATATCTGACGAGCGAGCCTGCTTACGACAGGCTTGTTGTTACAAAAAGGCTTCTTTTCGCGAATACGACAAGCTAAAAACCAACCGAGTCAAAACCAAGATCGGCAAAACACATCGCCAAGGCAAACACCCCGGACACCGCGAGCCGGCAAAACACATCGCCAAGGCAAACACCCGGACACCGCGAGCTAGCAAGATAATGCCTTCAAGAAGAAAGACAACGCCGAGACGTCGTCGCCGTCCGGTCCAGATGAGCCAAACCTAGGGTTTCCCCTGAGCTCGTCGCCATCCGGTTCGGATGAGTCAGACCTATGGTTTCTCCTGAGCTCGAAGAGGGGCGCAGCTGAAGGCCGCGGTAGCGCCTCCAAGAAGGAAAACCACACCTGTAGGCGTCGTCGCTGCCAGCACGGGCAAGCCAAGCAAGGGGTTTCTCCCTGGCCTGAGGCTGAGCAATCCCATAGCCGCCGATAATGGAGTCGAGGATGAGGAAGTTGGCGCTGGTTGGATTTGTGGGGCTGCACCTACCGCCGGAGGGTGACACTGCCTCTGAACCCACGAACAAAGGATCGGGGAAAGGGAGGGGGGGCTTTGGGGTGTACAAGGTAAGGCCGGTGGCGAAGCAAAGACCACCGCAAGGAGGAGGCCATGGCGACCGGCAACATCGGCAAGATAGGATTGGAGAGACGCAGATCCGAGCTGCCGTGGCCGTAGTCGCCGGAGGGCGACATTGCCTCACAAAGGATCGGGGTAAAGGGGGGGGGGTCTTTGGGGTGTACAGGGTAAGGTTGGCGACGAAGCAAAGACCATCGCAAGGAGAAGGCGACCGGCAACATCGACAAGTTAGGATTTGAGAGACGCAGACCCGAGCTGCCATGGCCGTAGCCATCGAAACATCGGCGAACCAAGCTAGTTGGAAGGGACGCAGCTGCTCGCACTGAGGTCGAAGCCGCCTGGAGGAAACGCCGGCAAGCCTTGAACACCGGAGAACGCGGGGTCGAGGCTGCCGGGGCCGGAGCAGCGCCACAATGAACCCGTCGCGAGGTGCCCCACGCCTGCCACAACCACTGGAACCTCGCCACCGCCACACGAGAGCCGTTACCTTTAATCATGGGGGAGGAAGAGCCGTTGGAGGAGGGGGGACGCCTGCGCGAACAAGTGAGCTATTCGTGCAGCCAGTAAGAGAAAACTTCACTCGATCAGCGGGTCGACTGTTGACTTTTGAAAAAAGTTCAAAATTTGAAAAAAAAAGTTTGCTGCTTTGAAGAAAATGTCATGGACTTAAAAATGCTCACGGATTTTAGGAAGGGCGGTACTATGCGCCGGCGCACCGGCCCAAATTTGGGCCGGTCCGCTGCTGAGCGTTGGATGCGTACGCGTGAATGGACGAGATTGCTGCGACCAAGTCATCTTCTTCCTCCCGCACGCACGTGTAAAGATAGGGAAAAAACCGGATCTCGCCGTCGCAGCTCGCCGGCGCCGCTCGTGCTCGCCCTTGGCCGCCGCATCGCAGCTCGCCGACGCCGCTCGTCGTCGCAGCTCGCCGGAGGAACTTGCCGTATGCAGCTCCACCGGGCTGGTCGAAAGAAAGACGTCCCTAGCTCGCCGGAGGAACTTGCCGTATGCAGCTCCACCGGGCTTGCCGTATGTCTCCCTTCCTCTGGTTGCAGCACCGCCGGGTGAGGGTTCCAGCATTGTCGTAGCCCGGCGTCATGGCTTGCCGCGCGCCATGCAGCTCCGTCGCCGCTGCTCACCATTGTTAGCTAGCCGTTCTCGGTTTGAAGCTTTTTTAGAAGCGCGTTGTAGCTTTCCTCCACGCCGGTTGCAGCTTTTTGCCGCTGCGCGATGCCGACCTCAAGCTACCCCGTATCCAGTTGAAGCTTTTTTCAAAGCTGGTTGTAGCTTTCGTGGTTGCCGGAAGTGCATTTTTCAGCACTGGTTGTAGCTCTGACGTACATCCATCGAAGCCCCTGCGTCCTTTGATTCCAGCAAAATATGTTGTTGGTTCCAGCTCTGGATTTGCTGGTTGTAGAAAAAACAAAAGCTGGTTCCAGCTCTGGCTTTGCCGGGACAAAAATCATTTGCTGGAAAAGCCATTGCTGGTCGCTGCTTCCACCGGTCGCCGTGGTAGCAAAAAATCTTGCCGGTAGAAGGTTTTGCCTCGTCGTTTGCAACAAAATGAGGCGGCCGCGAATGTCGACGTAGAAAACACTCCAGGCGATGCACCAAAACTAAGTGTTGGTTCCAGCTCTGGGTTTGTCGGTTGCAGCAAAATCAGACGCCGGTTCCAGCATCACCTGTGTCGTGGGTGTGCCTCGCCGTCGCAGTTATGCAGCTCGTCTGCTTTGGAGCTGAGGATTCTTTGGAGCTGGAGGCGGTCTTATTGGAAGAATAGCCGGAGCTGCGGATAAGAGGTGCTCGTGCGTGTGGGGAAATCGCCGGCCGTGGGGTGGATGATGACCTCACCAGCGAGATTGGCTGCGGCGGGGGGTAGGGGATGATGCTGGGGAAGGGGGATAGACGGCGCCTCGCCCGGGCCGCTCGCCGTCGCCGCTCACTCACCGGGGCCGCTCGTCGTCATAGCAGGTGGGGCGGGAGAGAAAACAGGAGCGCGTGGTAGCGGGCGACCGGCCGAAGCTTCGGCCGGCGCACCGTCCCTAAACGTTTACCTTTTAGGAAACGTCATACTCTCTCCGTTCCTAAATATTTGTCTTTTTAGAGATTTTAAATGGACTATCACATACGGATGTATATAGATATATTTTAGAGTGTCGATTCACTTATTTTTCTCCGTATGTAGTCACTTGTTGAAATATCTAAAAATACAAATATTTAGAAACGGAGGAAGTAGATTTGAAAAAAAATCCCGTATTACAAAAAAATCATGATTTTTTAGAATGCTCATGAATTCAGGGAAAGGTTGTGAATTTGAAAAAAAAAACAGAAAATTAAAAAAATCATGAATATGAAAAAAAATCATGTTCTGGGAGGAAAAGTTTATGAAATTTTAAAACACGGTTTTTTTTAAACATGGATTTAAGAAAATGTTCATGGATTTATTTATTTTTACAAATTTTAAAAAGGTTCACAAACATAAAAAAATTGCAAATTTTTAAAAATAACAAAAATGAAGAAATACAGACCGAGAAAACCGTCCTGGAATGACTGAGGAACATTCTGGAAGATTTCCATTTTGTTTAGGGTTTTCAGGAAGATTTCCAAAACCGGTAGAGCAGTTGCTGGGCCCGAATAAGCCCATAGTTGCCTTGACACCCCCATAGCCCACGAGCGACAAGCCCTTATTCTTCTTGCCCGGGCAAATCCTAAACGGCGCCCGTTGCGCCCGTTTCTTCTATTTCAACAAACGGGCGCACACCCTCTCTCCGCGATGGGCCGGCCCCTTTTCATGCTTTTTCGTTTTCTAAACTTGCTGCTGCAAAAAGAGCGTGACGGTGAATCGAAACCGCGCCGCGGGGTTCTTTATAGAATGCGCTAACCGACACAGCCAAGCCACCTTCTATGATTATCTAATTCCTCTTCCCTCTTTACTCCTCACGTGTTTTTCTTTTTTTCTGTTGTTCTTTCTGTTTTCCTTTTCTTCTTCTTTTTTCTTTTTCTGTCTTTTTCAAAATCGACGAACTTTTTTTCAATTTTAAGAACTTTCTATCAAATTCGATGAATTTTTCTTCAAAATCGATGAACTTTTTCCATATTCGGTGAACTTTTTGCAAAATCGATGAACTTTTCTCACCAAATTCCATGAATTTTTTTTCAAATTCAGTGAACTGTTTTAAAAACCAGTGAACTTTTTTAAATTGGATGAACTATTTTCGAATTGGATGAACTATTTTCAATATCCAAAATATGTTCAGATTTTTCGAAATTCGTTTGACTTTTCAGAAATTGTTTTTCGAAATTCCAAATTTTGTTCACGTTTCAAAAATAGGTCTGAATTCCAAATTTTTGTTCACCGTATTGAAGAAAAATGTTCACCATACATTGAAAAAATGTTCAGTGTGTATAAAAATATGTTCATCATGTATAGAATTTTGTTCAGCATGCATTCAAAAGGAGTTCATCGTATTTAAAAAAGTTATATGTGTATTTGAATATTATTCACTATACATTGAAAAATGTTCAATGTGTATAAAAATGTTCATCGTGTAGAGAAATTTTGTTCAACATGTATTCAAAAAAAGTTCAGCGTATTTTAAAAAATGTTCAGTGCTTCTTTGAATAATGTTCAATGTGTATTCTAAAATCGCTTTCTAAAAATTGTTCAAAGTATAAGAAAGTATTCAAATTTCGAAATTTGTTCAGTTTTTTAAAGCATATTTCACGTTTTAAAGAAAAGGAATATTCGAAATTTGCATACGATTGTCAAAACATTTGTTCGCATATTTAAGATTTTCATTTTTTCCAAAAATTAATGGAAAATGTTGAAAAACCCCGGATCTACCATTTGGGTTGATACTTAAAAACAAATGCTGTTTTTAGGACGTACACAATTTTTTTTTAGAAAAGGAGGATGACCCCTGGCCTCTGCATCTGAGAGATGCATACGGCCACTTTATTGATTATTCTCGAGGACCTTACAAAGTATTACAACAATGTGGTGAATCCACCATCTTGGCAACATATGCCGCTACTCCTATTCAAAATGATGAAGGGTGCTAGCTGGGCCACTACCCAAACCACTCACCTAAGCCTAACATCAAAAGCCGGAGCGAAACTCATTCGGAGGCCCAGTAGAGCCACATACCGGTGCAGGGCACAATCCGGTCGAGCGACTTCGTGTGTCGTCGCCGCCATCTTCCACGGTCTTGAGATCATATTGAGGCTTCTACCTTGTCTCGCCACTCAGCCATCGACGTCACCATGGCGCGGACAACAACCTCCTCCTGCGCGAGCCCATCTCCGCACATCGGACGCCGAGTCTCCACAGCGCCATGCCATCGTTCTCCGCCGCCATCAAAGTGTGAGATGAAACACCGCTCCACCATCCTCCGGCCAACACTTGCTCCAAGGCGATGCCCCGGAAGGGTAGCGATAGAACGCTATCATCATCCGATCCGGAAGACCAGATCTAGGGTTTCCCGAGCACCCCGAACTCGATGGCTCGGATCGCCGACGATGCCTCGACCATCGGCGGTAGCTCCACCAGACGGCGTCGCCTCGTCGCCGCAGACCTCCAAGATGAAGTGACGAATGCATGTGTCGACACCGAACCGCCGCCACTTCCACCGCCACTTGAGCGGCCCCGAGCAACGCCTTGAGGAAGAACGCACTGCGTGGTGCCGTCGTCGCTGGAACCGGAGGTTCGAGATTTTCACCGAGCTCACGGAGGGTGGAAGGAAGGAGGTCCTCTCCAAGCCTCCAACGAGGAAGCAACACCCAAAGGCATCGCCATCGGAGTGGCCGCCACGCCGCCAAGAGATTCCCGGAACCCTTCCACCACCGGATCGCAAGGCCAACACCAAAACGGTGACCGAAGCCACTAAGGGCGGATCCGCTGCAGATCGGAGTAGATCGTGGTCGAGGACGAACATCACCATGGCCACCAACATCCGGCGAGGAACCGCCGCGCGGTAAAGCCCACCACCTCCCCGCCATCCACATGGCGAAATTGGTCCACTGTCCATCCGGGCGCCGCTCGCCGCCAAGCTGCGCCGCGTGCCACCACCATAGCGCCGCCATGGATCCGAGCCGCAGCGGGCCGCCACCATGGGCCCGTGGGCACACCAGATCCGGCCGCCAGAGCCGCTGCAGCGGCATCCAGTGCGATCCGGATCCCCGACAGCGAGCACGCGCCCCCAGCGCAGCCAAGCCCGCCACAGCAGCGCCCCGACGCCAGAGCAGCGTGGGTTTGGAGACCTCGGCGCCCACGGCTCTACGCCGCGACCATGGCGTCTGCGGCGCCGCCGGCAGCGTCTGACCACGCCGCAGCGCCTCGCGCTGCCTTGTCCGCTATGCGCGCCCCACGCAGCCCACCTCGCGAGCGGGAGAGGAAAAACCGCCGCCGCCGACACCACACGGCTTTGCGGCGGCACTTCGCCGGCGGCGGGGAGGGGGATTGGTGGCGGCGGTGCCCGACGGCTAGGGTTAGCGCCCGGGCCGCTCGCGGGGAGCGACACGGGGCTCTCGACCTCCGTTAGCATGCAGCGCTAGGTCTGGAGTTTTTGAGTCCCATTTGCGATCGTTTTTGTTTTTCAATTACCGCGTTCGCTCCAGGCTTCGTTTGGGCTAGGTTTGGGTTTTCTGCGTACGTCATGTTTCGTGGGCCGGCCTAACTTGCCAGGCGCGTGGGCGCCGGTTCTCCTAGCCGGCACCGACTAGGAGCTCCCTCTTGCCCGCGTACGTCCAGTAGAAGAGCTTTCGCTGAAGGGGCGCGCTGTATCATGCCAGCCCATTGGCAGGCGTCAAGCAAATTAAAACATGTTACGAAAATTGCAGCAAAAACGTGTAGTCAAACTCCCGACGTAGAGCTGGGGAGCAGCAGCGTTGCTAGCCAGTCAACCAGCACACCGAGATTTGCTAGAATGGAAGCACTAGGCTTAAAAACAACGTCCATAAATTTTGCTTATTGTGAACAAATTTCAAAATAACATACCTTAAAAACATGAACAATTATTCAAAAACTGTTTTTATAATTCCAAACATTTGTTGAAATTTCTTATATATATGATGAACAATTTTAAATATACGCTGAGCAATTCCATAATACATATTGAACATTATTGTGATATATGCTGAACATTTTTAAAAATAGTAATTGAACATTTTTGTGAAGTATGCTGAACAATTTTTAAAATACGTTGAACATCTTGTTAATATACAGCGAACATTTCCTTATATACGCGATGAACATATTATACACAAAAAAGAGAAGAAAAATAAACAAACATAAATTAAAAAACCAGAAGAAAAAAATCATAAATTAAACAAATCTGAAATAGAGAAAGAAAAAACCTGAAACACAAAACTGGAAGACAAGGGGAAACCAGAGCAGCAGAAAGCGACTGAAAAAGAACAAGCAGTGGATGCGTGTACATGGGCCGGCCCACCTCACTCCACCAGGGAGGAAATCTTCAGCGAAGCCATCGCTACTGGACGCACACGGGTGTCCAATAGGATTCGCCCTGCCGCCGACCGCTCGCCTCTCCATGGCTGACGACGGAGCAGCCGCCGGCGTAGACCCCTCTCCTTCCTCTCCCCTTATCCATCCAGCGGCACCGGACAACCCGCCCATCGATGCCGTATCCTTCACCCACACCCCATACTACTGGTAATCGATCTCTCCGCCCTGATCTACCCTTACTCAGATTCGATACAACCATGGCTCTCCACCACATTGTTAATTCTTGCCGCCGTGCTCGGCCACAGGAGATTCTGGGCAGGAGGTAGAAAGGTTTCTTAATGATGAGGATAGACCTTTCCTACCCAGTTATTTACCTACATAAAGATTTTAGTGATTCTGTTGAAGATGCTTGAGTGTGTGAGTGATGTGCTGAATGGCAATGGAGACTAGGGTTGAGATATACTTCCTCCGTTCCTAAATATAAGTCTTTCCAGAGATTTCAATATGGACTACATACGGATGTATATAGACGTAGTTTAGAGTGTAGATTCACTCATTTTGCTCCGTATGTAGTCCATATTAGAATCTCTAAAAAGACTTATATTTAGGAACGGAGGGAGCAGAATTCAGTTCATATTTCTCGTTCTAGACTTGAAACCTTGACTCTTAGAGTGAAATCGTATTTGAAGTCGAACGAGGCACTGGCTAGGAACGACATCATGCTGAAGCTTGTAACTATAAACTACTCTGGTTGCTAATTGCTAGTCCTCTATAACACTAAGCTCCCTAATTTTAAAGGGCTCACAATCAATTGAGGTTTACAATTGAAATTGGGTCATTTGATTTTGACCGGATCAACAATTTCTCAAAGCTATCTTATTTAATTTTTTTTATACTATAGACTATGTTTTCTAATTTTTAACTCCTCACACTTAATTGAGGTCTTCAATTTAAATTGAGTCATTAATTTTGACCGGGTCAACAATTTCTTAAGGAGCTCTCTCACTCAATTAATTCATTATATTTCCTAATTTTGAAACTCTTCAATTCAATAGAGATATTCGATTTTGGATTTGATTTATGATTTTGGTCGGGCCAATGATTTTTCAAATCAATCAGCAGCAACTGGCCTATAAAAACATATCAATCATGCGCTTCCTCCCACCACCTAGAAAAAAGAAACGCCACCATGTGATATTGTAGCAGCAACATAATACATGCAACTACTGATGCAGAAATTTACCCACATCAATATGGATTTATTAGCGGATAACACAGAATCACAGCCAGAAAGACCCACCAAATATCGTATTATAAAAAAATAAAACACACTCCATCATCTCATTGCCCCCCAAACTAAATATTCCATCAATTCCAAAATCTAAAGGGTATTAGTTTTTTTGGAAAGTCAAATTCATTTAACTTTGACCAAGTTCAGAGCCAAAATTACCAACATCCACAATATTAAACAAAAAAAATATGAAAATTCGTTTCATGATGAATCTAATTATACCGATTTGGTATTATGAATTCTGATATATTTCTCTACTAATATGGTTCAACTTTAAAAGGTTTGACTTTTCAAAAAAAGTAATACATCTAACGTTTTGAAACACGGTGAGTATCTTTTAGAAACCCAACAACACCAATGACGCAGCAAAGCGCGTCCAACTCTTCTAGTACCTACAACATGTGAAGCTTCGGCAGATAACAACAAGTTATAACTTTTTACTTGATATTAAATTGATTGAATTTCTTGTTATACTTTGTCCTACCTTCTTTAGCAAATATGCAATTTATTTTGTGTGCAATTGGAGATTAGACTGATTTGATTGATGATTAGCTTTACTAAGTGATTCAACATTGCTTTAAAAGTCACCCTTTGGAAGAAGCTTGTACACAATGAGGATGATTCTCCAACTACAGTGATTATCTTATTATTGCTCTATTGCATGCCACTTCTCCTAAACCATCATATATAATGTTTAATGAGTAGATTTCCTTATTTCTTTCATTTGTGTTGAATTATTGATGTCCGTCCTCTTGTTTTACTTTCTTCTAGAGTATTTCTCTCAAGCTTATACATACCATGGTCGAAATTCAAGTATTTTCTCTATTTTTATTCATTGGATAATGGTTGCATTTAATTTTCACTGTGTAGTGAAGAAAATGTGTACTTGCTATGTAAGGAACTGATTAGAGCTGGACTTGCTGATCCTGCGGGCAATGACCTTTATGCTGTTTTCATATCAAACGAGGAAAAGAAGGTGATTTTATCTTATATTATGTACTATGCTTCTCTTTCAGTGCGTGTATTACTTGCTTTCATTAACTCCTTTTTTAGTTTGTAGTGCATTTATCCCCATTTTTTACATCGATTTTTATGGGTTGTTATGTATTTTCCTTGGAATTTCAGATTCCTCTCTGGTATCAGAAAGCAAGTCGTACTAATGATGGATTTGTCTTGTGGGATTATCATGTAATCTGCATCCAGGTAAAGACTAAATTGGATTAACCGTCGCATTTATCTATAGCTTGGTATTATGATAGAGCTCTGCAAGAATTTAATTATTTTTTAATGAATTGTGAGAGGTTTTAGATGAAGTAAGAAACCTTAATTATGATAAATAAATTAGGAGTAAGGGCATGTTTGAATCTTTGCACACTTTGCCCCACAAATTTAGGCTAGTATGACTATTTGGGCAACGATTTGGTTTACCATAACATGTTTGGCATGCCAAAGTTGCTTAACACCATGGTTTACGTGTCAGACATAGTTACTAGCCAAGAGTTGCCTAATCTATTTGTGGTGGCCAACCAAGCATCCCATTTACCATGTATTGTTTCTGATTTGACAAATGAAATTTATCCTACGTATGGTAGAGAACCTGGATTTTGTTTTCATATGTGTGTTCCTTTTTTTAATGCTTTATTGATGTCTACCACAATTTGTTTTCATGTCCGTAAGATGAAAAAGGGACAGTAGGGAGATTATGTGATCGATGTGGCATTCTGATACATCATTGTTAGTACTCAGCTTTGATATATGCATTGAGATTTGGATTTATTGCTTGTATAAAAGCATTGCATTTTGTATGAATAGCATTTTGTGGTACCTAATCATTGATGTGCATATGAAAGTCTAGGCGAAACAAAGGAGATGTTCTTGATCTTGTTTGGGATTTGGACTCCAGTCTTCCTTTCCCTTGTCCATTCCTCCAGTACGTTGGTGATGCCATTCAATCACTAGCATTTGGCGACTCCATCTATGGAAGGTAAGGTTCTGTTGCTCTAGGTGTAACATTGGTGAGATAAAATTGTGATGGTTTCCATGCAAGATTATCTTAAACAATGCGTCAATCTCCTCATATAGGCGAAACCTGATGCATATTAGTTCGAAATTACTCTTTTTTTTGTGCAACTTTTTTTATTGACTGATGGAGGACATGATAGCCTGTGTTAGTTACACTGACACAAGATAGTGTGGCTACTTATGTTCTCATCCTTGGTTAGACTCATTCTGCTCCGCTATCTCTGTGTAAATCTCAATAGGGGTTCATGTCTGTGTTAAAATATAGGAGGGCATGAATGATAGTTTGTTTTGGGGGTTGAAAATTAGTACTAACTATCTACCATCTACTGTTTACAGACTTTTCCGTGTAGTTCATGGTCCGGTATTTCTTCGATCATTTGCATCAGACAGAAGTCACATGAAGGACCCCGCGGGGAATTGGATTGAGTTACCCCCAAAATATGAACCAATTGTTGCGGAAGGTATCAGATTGTATGCCTGAACCATCTTCTTGAGAAAATTCATTGCACCATCATATTCTCCTGGGGCATTTGATTTCTTGCCACGATTTACTTTGGAGTTTGACGATTTGCCACTCCTTATCTCGTAATTGCTTTTTTGCCATTCCTTACCTGGGACTTGGAAGATTTGCCCCTGCCCACGGATAAACCCGAGATTGCCCTTGCCCCCATCCCATTGACCACTCACTTACGGGTCACGGATAAGAGACGACGGCGGCGACTACGGGGCGCTCTGCTCCATCTCCGCCGGTGGCACGTTTCTCCATGGCTGACCTCCTACCCATCCTCTCCAAATCCCTTTGCCCCGCCTTGCTGCTTCCCGATTGACAGGTACAGGACACGTGAGAGAAGCTCGCTCCCCATCTCCCTCACCTGCCCCCGTGCCCCAGCCACCAGCTTCTCGTCGCCGGCAGCGCCGCCGACCTCCTATCCCTCCAACTTGCCAAGATAACCAGCACCCAATGCCCCCGTAGCGCGTGCCTCCGAGCTGCGGGCTACCCGGTGCCGGAGCCCACCCTCCCTGTCCTTTGTGTGCCTCCAACAAGGGGAGGCTTCCCGTGCTCCCTGCACAAGCCCGGAGTGGCACCTAGGGCCCTCCCTGCAACGGGACCGGCATGGCGTGGTGGTTAGCCACGCACTTGAGGCGGGCCGAGGTAGCACGTTCGATCCCCGCGGGGCGACCCCATCGGGAGCGACCATCAGGCGAGCCACCGGGCGGACGCCTGGAGCGGCGCCTTGGGCCCTCCCCGTGGTGCATCTACCTAGCATCTGGTACTCCGGCAGCACGGTCAACGGCCTGGAGGAGAGCAGCCCGAGTGGGAGGAGAGCACCCGGCCATCAGAGACGGTGGCGGCGGCGGCGAATGGGTTCGTCCCCTCCTGATTTGATTCAATCGTTGAATCGGCCGGGTGCACTGGTCAATCTTTCACAAAGGGTATTTTGGTCCACTGTTTTATGCATATATTATGTCAATGATTTGCAATTATTGTTTTTGTGTGAAAAAATGGCAAAAAATCAAAGTGCAAAGTAAAGAGTGGCAACAGATCAATTACAATATAAGTGGTGGCAAATTATCAAAGTGCAAAGTAAGTGGTGGCTAAAAATAAATAAATAACCTATTCTCCTAGCCATCAAGTAGTTCTCGGAACAATCAGTCGTGCATAGGAAATTTACATGTCTAGACACACAATGGGAAGCAGTAACAAAGTTGTTAGAAATTGAAAATTATCTCTGGTAGTATGTTGAATTTATATGGTTATATGATTTATTTATAGTCCACAGTTTGGAACACGTTTACTCATCATTCGTACTTCCAACCTGTTTCAGATGGAAGCACCAATAACCTGAATGAGTACATCGCCATGTCTACTAATGATGTCGGAGACCTGGAAAGTATGGTTAATGATGTCCACCACAACAAACATGGAGTGGTGATAAACGAAACGTTGCTCCCCATGTTCTTCTCCCGGTTGCCTGAATGACATCCTTAAGAGGAGCCCTCGGAGATATCTTGATTGGCTTGTCCCAACGGTTGAGTACTTGTAGTGAGTGAGATCTTATGAACCAGACGTAGTGCCTATCTGGAGTTTGTTAATCAAACAGTATCGCGCTTGTCTAATGATGTTGTGCCAGGCCATAATATTATTTTGAAGTTACTGTTGCTGTTGAGTTACTCAAACCTGAAATGATGAAACTATTGGGTCAGCATTGTTTTGATTACTGAATATCAAGGACCCATAATCTACCAAACTTTTTTTTGGGGTGATGAATATCTACCAAACTGGTTGATTGCGCTGTTTTCATATACGTGTCCGACATAAAAAAAACTCTCGGTGCTCTGAATAAGAGTGTATAAATGAGAAACATGCGTCTCAACAGCGCCAGCTGCTCTTCTAACAACCAGAATAATACTGGCTTATCCTTAAACCACCACGTTAATAATAGCTGTAGTGAAGAAGAAGAGCGGCCACTGATCGTGCCTTGTTCCAGCAGGATAATCTTTCCACATCACGCCAGGCAGGCCGATCACCACCTACTACTTCGTGAGATGGGATCTCTGCTTGACAAAAAATAAGATGCGACTCATGGATCACGGTTCGGTTCCATCATCAAATCACAGAATTGCGAGGACATCTTAACTCTAACGTACCAAACGGGCCAATAATTCCCGTCTAAAGCTTTCTCCAACGCACTGGCGAGTGACAACTCCAGTGGCTCACTCACGTCTTGATTGTACGCACGGAACCAGCTGCAACGATACAAAATTTCAGACATGACAAGAATATATATGAAGTACACGTACGCATAGAGCCAGCTACAACGGTACAAAAATTTCAGACATGACAGGAGCATGAAGTGCACTCTTTGGATTTACCTTTTTGGTCACTACTAGTAAGGTTTATTAAAGTGTCATATGATGGAATTTTTCATTTTCCAGTTTTCGATAGTCGATAGAATTTTTTTTTTTTGAGGTGAAATAGGGATTTATTGATCAACCAAAAGTGCAGGAATACAAATAATGTCTGGGAGGTTCCCTAGCCACACGTGGCGCCCAAAAGGGAGAGACGAGGCTGCCTTTGCCAAGGCATGAGCCTCATAGTTTGCCTCTCTACTTTCAAAACGAAAACTAACTCTAGTAAAGTTCGTAGCTCTATCTTTAATCTCCTGGATTACAAAAGCATATGATGAAGAAGACGAAGCTCCGTTGATATCCGTAACAACCTGCATGCAATCCGAGGCTATTACCGCATGTGTCACCAACAGATCTTGAGCCAACGCAAGCGCCTCATTGCACGCTTGAGCTTCCAAGCTGGGGGCATTCACTAGTCCATCGAAAACCACCGCGGAAGCACCCAAATAGTTGTCGTTCTTGTCCCGGCAAACCGCAGCAGCTGCACCAGTTCCACCTTGACGAGATATGGCCCCGTCCACATTGATCTTCACCGCATCTTCTCCCGGCGGGATCCATTTTCGTGGCTTTGGCACAGCTGCGCTTGTGGGTCTCGTTGAAACACGCTTGGTAGCAATCTCCAGATCCTCCAGGTACCTGTTAATAAAGCACATAGTCGAAAGCGGACTTTGGAATTCTTCGTCATGAATCGCTCTCCTCCGTGCCCACCAGATTGCCCACATGGTGATCAGCACCCTGGCAAGGTCATGTTGATTTAGTGTGTCAAAAAGCCAAAACAACCACAGCCTTGCATCTTCACTTCTGTTCGATATCACATGCTCCAAAATCTCATCGTCTCCCAACGCCCACACACATCTCGCCATCCGGCACTCGAACAAGGAATGTCTCCATGAGTCCACCTCTTCATCACATAGTCCACACGCTGGTGTTGTAGCCATGTTGCGGTCATTGCGGAGAACACCAGTAGGTAATGACATCTGTGCTAATCTCCACACAAATACTCTTATTTTAGACGGAACTTTCACCTTCCATAAATGAGTCCAGGACTTGCTCTCAGCTTCAACGTTCGAATGACCGGACTTGTGTTCCAGCCAATCCTCACGCTGATGTTTGATCGCACTGATCATCTTATATGCCGACCGTACAGTAAACACCCCTCGCCTGTCATAATGCCATGCCCAGAAATCATTTTTGCACTCGAGAGCTTAAGGGTATATTCAAGATAATATCCACATCCGGCCTGACAAAATATTGGATCAGTGTTTGTTTGTTCCAAGTATGAGTAGCAGCATCAATCAAGTGTGAGACCAGCTGCGGCGGATCATGAGAGATAGAGCAGAGTGGTCTAAGCTTGTAATCCCGGGGCAGCCAGTTATCATCCCAAATACGTGTATCCGTGCCCGGCCCGATCCTTCTGATTAGCCCCTGAACCAGTAGCTCTTTTCCCTCCATCAACGAGCGCCAGACTTGGGAGGGGTGAGCTCCTAGTGTGGCCTCGATCACACTACTGTCCGGTTAGTAACGAGCTCGAAGGACTCGTGCACTGAGCGACTCCGGATCTTGCAGAAGTCTCCAAACTTGACGGGCAAGTAGAGCCAGGTTAAAAAGCTCTATATCCCTAAAACCAATTCCTCCCATATTTTTTGGTTTACACATAGTTTTCCAAGACACCCATGCTGGCTTTCTCTGACCCCTTTTACTACCCCACCAAAACTTCCGAAGAAGGCCGTTCAAGTGTTCAATTAGGCCTCGGGGCAACTTGAAGAATGACATTGAGTAAGTCGGAATGGCTTGTGCCACAGATTTTATGAGCACTTCTTTACCTCCAGCTGACAGGCATTTCTCCATCCATCCTTGGATATGTTTCCATATTCTATCCTTCAAATATTTGAAAGTTCCTTCCTTGTTTCTTCCTACATCCGTTGGTAGCCCTAAATACTTTTCTGACAATGATTCATTGTGCACATCCAACACAACCTTTATCTCCTCTCTTGTGGTCTCAGGCACTCCCTTACTAAAGAAGATCGATGATTTATCCGCATTAATGCGTTGTCCCGATGCTTCACAGTACATTCGCAGCACCTTCTGTACTTGTGCAACACTCTCGGTATTGGCTTCAAAGAACAAAAGACTATCATCTGCGAAAAGTAAATGATTGATAGCCGGGGCAGAATTCGCCACAGACAATCCACGGATCCCGAAACCTTGGGCCTTTAATAGGCACGAGAGACCTTCAGCTGCTAACAAGAATAAGTACGGGGATATGGGGTCCCCTTGTCTCATCCCCCTTGTTGGCCTGAAATCATGTAAACTTCCACCATTAAATAGAACCGAAAACGTTACTGATGACACGCACCTCATGACCATCTCAGTGAAACGAGGGCTAATACCCAACTTCAACATTACTGCTTTAAAAAAAGGCCATTCAAGCCTATCATATGCTTTCATCATGTCTAACTTCAAAGCCACAAAACGATTTGTTTTCACTCTCCTTGTCTTCATATAATGTAAACACTCATATGCCGTTATGAAGTTATCCGTGATAAGACGCCCAGGCACAAAAGCTGACTGCTCCTCAGAAATGACGTCGGGGAGAATAATCTTCAGCCTGTTGGCTAAGACCTTTGACGCAATCTTGTAGATCACGTTACAAAGACTTATAGGCCGAAATTGCCCTAAGATTTTTGGACTTGCTATCTTGGGAATAAGAATGATGAACGTGCGGTTAATATCCTCCGGTGAATCCTCTCCATTGAGCAATCATATGATCACGCCGGTTACCTCGTCACCACAAAGATCCCAGTGTCTCTGAAAGAAGTGCGCCGGAAAACCGTCAGGCCCGGTGCTTTTGTTGGGAACATTTGGAAGAGTGCCTCTTTAACTTCTTCTTTTGTGTACATAGCGTTTAGCCTGACATTCATATCACCATCTACCCTAACTGGTATATGTGACAACACCTCCTCGATGCCAATGCACCCTTCAGATCTGTACAGATTACAGTAGAATTCGGTCGTCATCTCGGCCATATCCTCTACGTCAGACGTGACCGTCCCATCCGGCTTCTGAAGCTGTGTTATGGTGTTCTTGGCCCTCCTAGCACTTGCTTTCCTCTAGAAGTATTTTGTGTTGCTGTCCCCCGCTGCTAGCCAATCCATGCGGGATCTCTGCCTCATCATAACCTCTTCTCGATAAGACAGTTCAACAATCTGGTCCAAGACCTGCTTTTCTTCCGCTCCCGGCCCGACACGGTTCGGCTCTGATCTGAGCTCGGTCAACTTCTGCCGAAGCCTTCGCAGCTCTTGTCTCACAGAGCCAAAAGTCAGCCTACTCCAGTGTTTCAGCGCGGTTCCGACCGATGCAAGCTTGTTTGATAGCTCAGCCAGTGTTGCCGCCGGCTGCTCCCTGTCCCAGGCCTGCTCAAGCGTGCCTCCAAACCTGGTATCACATTCCCACACGCATTCATAACGAAAAGGCTTCTTCAGCGCTATCCTTTGGTTGCCAGCCTCCATCTCATTAATCAACAAGATAGGACTGTGATCAGATTTCGCTGCAGTTAGGTGCTCTACCGAAGCAAACGGGTACAAAGCCGACCAACTGGCTGTTGCCAAAACTCAGTCCAACCTCACCCTGCAATACTCCCCTCCCGCAACTCTTTTCTCAAAAGTCCAGTCCAGACCTTTATATCCGAGATCCGCTAATTCACATACGTCGACTGCCTCCCTAAAACCTTCTATTTGAGCACTATCTCGCTCGTTTGGTCCCATTTGCTCCTCTGGCCTCAGGATCTCATTAAAATCTCCCATACAGACCCATGGAAGTGCATTCTCCCCACGCAGAATTTTCATCGTGTCCCAAGTTTTGTATCTCATCCTCCTATCTGCCGCACCATAAAAACATGTCAAACGCCACGGATCCTTCCCCACCATTTTCACCACCGAATCAATATGATAGCGGGAATAAGTATTTATTTCAATGTGAACATCGTTCTTCCAAAACAAGCACAAACCTCCACTTCTACCACTACTATCTACTCCGAAACGACCTGAAAAACCTAAAGTACCCGCCAAACCTTCCACCTGATACTTCGCTATTTGTGTCTCCACAATACAAAGCACCATCGGCGCACACGCCTCCACGAGATCGCGGAGCTCCCGGACTGTCGCAGGGTCGCCAATCCCGTCACAGTTCCAACACAAAAGCTTCATTGGGCTCGGCGGTCCTCTTCGAGAGAGGCCGCCTTCTCAACACCTTCCATAACTTCCTCCTGAGACCCACCCTCCTGCTTCCTCCTCTTCACAATTTTGCCAGGGGTTGAAGAAGAAACTTGGGATGCATCCTCCCCTACATTTTCTAGTCGTAGAACAGTTTCTGCAACCTTGCCAGAAAGATTAGGGAGGCCTCCTCCTCTCATATTGACTGAGCCATCAGCTCGCACAAGCCTTTTACGTGCATTTGGATTCTCATCCGAATTGTTCTGCTGCGAATAGTCCATGTTCTGCCAGCCTCCATCCTCCCCGCCAAACTCCCTTCTGTCTTCCTCACGATCTCCTCTCCCCGTCTACCACCTCTCCCACTCCTCCCACCTAAACCTCCAGACCTACCTCCTCTACCTCTTCCCTCCATACCTCCTCTTCCTCCTGACGTGTAGGTCGGCTGTTCAGCGCTCCACAGGAGCCATTCTCCCCATTCACAAGTGCGTGGATCATGGATTCCATCGCCACATTCTTCCACTGTATGACCCATCAAGCCACAGAAAAAACAAAAGTCCGGCAACCTCTCATAATAAACAGGATATTTCTTCCTCTTTTGCAACGTGATCGGAACAAACCTCACAAGTGGTGTATCAACATCAAAAAAAACTCGTGCTCGCAACGTGCTAGAGGGGTTAATTTTGCCCTCATTTACTGTCACTGTAAAAGGTGGTTCTCCAACCTTGGCTGCTACCTTTTCTGCTAACTCCTTCTTAGTTGTCAAGCCATCAGGCAAACCCTTGATTCGAGCCCATAATGGAACTTTATTCAGCTTGTATTCAGACACATCAGTGAATCCATCATATTCCTGCACTATTACCGAAGCATAGCGAAAAATCCATGGCCCCCCATCCATGATCCGCTTCCAATCACCAAGGCAGTGGCACTGGAACAAAAAGAGGTTAGGACCCTTCACGTTGAAGGTCACTCCCTGGGCTGCCGCCCAAGCGTTCCGCATCTGCCTCAATAGCGCTGCATGACTGAAGGGCTTGGTGGTGTGAACACGGAACAAACCTAGCCACCTCACCCTCTTGATCAATTCCTCAACTTCCCCTGACAAATCAAGGTCGTCCTCCTCCTCTCCATGCAGCTTCATACCAGCAAACTTGTCCTCCAAATCTGGTTCAGGACCATAGAAATCCCAGTCTTCATCTTCCTCCTCCAACTCATCTCCTCCCCCACTCCCGCTACCTCCTACTCCATCTACTGGGGGGCCACTGCTAGCCGATCCCCCCGTCACTGTGTACCTCGCGCCGATCTGCCTCCTGGCCTCCTCCTCGCCTTCCGCGATCGCCATCGCCTTCAGCTTCTCTTCATCCTCTCTTCCTCCAAACAGCGATGGGGCCGCCATGCAGGGCGAGCCTTGCGTTCTTGGGACTGTTGTTGATCTCCTCGACGTCGCCACCGAGAGATTTTACGTAGTCTCCGACGTCGCCGCCGGAGGAACCGTGGAACCCTAGATCGCCTCTAGGGGAAAAAAATCGATAGTCGATAGAAGAGACCTTATCATAAGAAGGAGGCTTCTTTGCGCATGAGGTGGGAAAATGATCAAGCATAAAAGCATCAGAAGGCCCAAGTATGTAATCATGGCGACGAGGCGATGAACCAGAAATATTTTGATATTTATACTCACTTCTAACAAGGATGCAAAAGGAAAAAAGTACATGCCATTTACAATGGTGGATACATATTGTTTTTCATCACACTTGTGGAAAAATAGAAATTCAATTATATGCAGCATTTATCAAAGATAGAACACATATTTTGATTTGTTCAATTTATTGAGTTGCTCCTCGTAGGGTACACACGGAATAAAATGTGAGGGAGAGAGGTTTAGAGTACAGTACCTCCCTTCGATCTAAATTAATTGTCGTCGGTTTTAGTACAAAGTTAGTACAACTTTGTACTAAACCAGCAACAATTAATACGGATCGAAGGGAGTACTTGGTTTAATCCATTCTACCTCTATTTTTTTTATCTCTAACTTAAACCCAATTATATTCTAACAGTTAAATTAGCGGGCGGGTTCTTTCATGATTGATCTCCATACAGTAAGTGATGTGACATGGAGACAAACAATTGGTGATCTTCGAATCCTTCCAAGACTGTGCATTGTTCCAGCAAATGCTTGTGTTATTGGTCACCCATCATCCACTAATCTTTTGATGACGACAATCATTCTAGATGATAATACGAGAGGACAGTAGACATCATTCACGGACTCTCTGATTCAAAGAATTTTTCCTTTTCCATGCTAAGGTCACTTAGACGAGACTCAGTTAATTATCTCCTAGATGAGAGCTAGCCACACCAGAGGTGGTTGATTTGTAGGATTCCACTTTTATTTTCACCTCTGAACTGCTCCCTCTGTAAAGAAATATAGTGTTTAGACCACTACTTTAACGATCTAAACGCTCTTATACTTTACGGAGGGAGTACTTTTTGCTCTAGCTTCCAGATAAGAATCTCGAAAAGATCTGTTTGGTGCCAACAACTTCTATCCCATCTTGTTGGACGCAAGAGGTCCATAAAATGCAATCCCAGAATTTTCTTGTTTGTGCTTTCTAAAATGCCACGAATCAAAGGCTTTTCATATTTGTTCAACACTATCCTTGTCGAAAAATTTGTTCAACACTATGGAATGGTTGCAAGGCCTACCACTGGCTTCAGTTGTCCTCCATGACAGACACAAATGTAATACACATACAGTGCTAGGGTACAAAGTATCATGCATCATGTTCCTACTTCCCATGTTAACTCCCACCCACTCTTGTACCACCCCACCCCCATATACATGCACTTCTTCTACAGAATTACATTGCTGATTTGACAAAAATACAGGGTAGATCTTGATCAAGCTAATAAGAATGAGTGTTCATAACCTCTTCTGCTGTCCGGCAAAAGCAATACCAAGAGTGCATTTATTTTCCTTCACAAGTTCACATGTACCACCCTGTTATGAACAAACCGATAAACCCCCAAACTTCTGGCCATTTCTGAGATAATTGTATCCTAGAGATGTCCCATATTGTCACATTAAAGAATGCATTGAGTCCATATGATGACACCGACAGCTGGGCAAAACATTCATATGGAAGCAAGGACGGCAATGCTCATTTGTCCCACACATTTCATGTGATGACATTTCATGTGATGAATATATCGACAATGAATGCACCAACCAAATTCAAAATAGATAAGAACGACGCGCCCAATCTAAACCTGTTGAAGGATGCTGAAGAAAAGACTAGCCACCATCCACCATGCGTTCCATCTTCAAACCAAACAGGACACTTGTAAAGGTTAAATACATTCATAAATACTAAAAAAATGAAAAGAATGTCTACTCTCTCATGCCTTATCACAAATGCAGAACAGGGAGAATGAAGTATTAATGAACACAATGGTTGAATTGTTTCTTCCCCAATATGACCAGAAATCCTGGTAGAGCCTTCATTTGAACAGTATGATTACGCTCAGCAAATTGCAAGACAAATCACACACTGCAGCTGCTCATTTTTAGAAGACGTATTGGTCGACACAGGCAATAATAAAACACAGCAGTGCCTAGCAGTATAACACTGTAGCACGCTGCACGCCTAGCACATGGAAGAGTAAGAGCATAGCAGGGTGGCAGTTCTTTATGTACCTTCTCAAAACAAGATGGAAATGTCAAAATATTTTTTTCCCTCTTAACATCCACTTCATCTGCCGTCCTGTTTACATACAAATTAACCAATGGGGCACTTGTTGATTCTTGTACGCAGACACAGGAAAAATAATCAAGGAAGCTGCACAAAAGCTACAACAACAATCTATTTCAACTAAGGCATGCATGCCTTCAACGGATGCCCATTTTGAAGCTCCACATGATTTGATCTGAAGCAGCAAAATGAGCATCAGTTGCTTACACGGAATGCGGATTGCATTAACAGCACCCAAGCGCTGTATCATCATCTCACGACGTGCTGGACTGTGTTGTCGTTCAGACTTCAGAGTTTCCACAGCACCAGTACCATGTGACCTTGATAAACATTGCTGGCACAGTGGTAATGCTGCAAATGGCGGACCACCTAGCTAGGATTTGAATTCCTAGGTCTTACTGGTAAATCATCACAAGTCACAGCCAGGCCGTCCTATTTGGATAGATCAGATATTACCATCCCAGCACCAGAAAAGATTGGTGGTACCTCATGACTTGATGAGCTTTGTCCTTGAGATCGACTGCCAACAATAATTCATCAAGCTGGCCTCAAGAATAATTGTGTAATTTTAACTTTCTTTCAACTTGCATTGGATTTTTTCTGCTTTGTCTTGGATCTTCTCCACATTGTGTTGGACTAACTCCGTGTGCTCTTGGATTTTTCTTTCATTTTCTTGGACTTTCTCTGGCATGCCTTGGATTTTCTCAGCTTTGTCAAGGATCTGCCCTGTCTTTTCTTCGATTTTCTCAGCTTTGTCAAGGATTTGCCCCGTCTTTTCTTGGATATTCTCAGCTTTATCAATTTCCCCTGGATTTTCTTGGATTTTGTCTTCCTCCTCTTGGATTTTCTCTGCTTTCTCTTGCACTCCATCGGCCTTGTCTTGCATTTTCTCTGGTTTCTCTTGGAATTCTTTTGCCGGATTATGTTTGATGCTTGCATCTAAACGTGAAACCCTTTCAAGTTTACCGAGTGCCTCTGATTCAACAACTCTTACGGTTTGGTTCCTCCTCAGAATCAAGACTGCATCCTTTTGTATCAGATCACTAGTGCCGCGCACTGTTCTTGCTCGACTGATGCCAAATCTTTGGCCAGCAACGCCATCAATCCGAGCCATCAGCTCCAAGAGATTTCTCCTCTCGCCATCCCCTGCCTCAGAGAACACCTTGCCGTTCTTCAATGGCCGTGGTGGTTTCTTGGCACCCACCAGCGGCACCAGCTCCTCCAAGGTTGCATCTGCCTCCTTTTCATCATCATCAAATGCCAATGCTGAAGTCGATTCCTTCTCCGATGCAGCAGCTCGCTTCGAGATGGTCTTCTGAACATCAACAATGGCACAAGGGTTCCCTACCACCGCCATCCCGTTCCACACCTTGGCAGACACCGCCTTGCTGATGACGGCGAGCCGCTCAACAATGTCAGCCATGGAAGGCCGTCGCTCCCGGCAGGACCGCACACAGCTTGCGGCCAGCGAAGCCAGGTCCCTCCGAGTGACTGGGTCGCGGGGCGGCGCCACGCGTGGGTCAAACAGCGCGACGACCTTCCCCTTGCGTAGCAGGGGCACCGCCCACTCGACGACGGAGGGCGGCGAGTACTGAACGTCGATGGCCTTGCGTCCGCTCATGATCTCCAGCAGCAGGATCCCGAAGCTGAAGACGTCGGTCTTGGTGCTGAGGCTCTCCGGGGTGACGTATGCCGGGTCGAGGTAGCCGAGCGTGCCCGCGGGCGCCGGCGTGGCGGCATTGCCGGGGCCGCCGTCCCTCTTGGGGACGCGGAGGGCGAGGCCGAAGTCGCCGAGGTGCGCGTCGAGGTGGGCGTCGAGCAGGACGTTGGCGGACTTGACGTCGCGGTGGATGACGGCGGGCTCGGCGTCGTGGAGCGCGCGCAGCGCCCTGGCGGTCTGCAGCGCGAGGCGGACGCGGCGGGGCCAGCCGGGCGGGCGCGGGTTGGAGTGGAGCAGGTCGTAGAGCGTGCCGTTGGGCATGTACTCGACGACGAGCAGGCGCGGGCGGCGGAGCGGGTCGGGGCCGGGGCCGGGGTCGGAGTAGCCGAGGAGGTTGACGAGGCGCGGGCCGCGCACGGAGGAGAGGATGCGGATCTCGTTGTCCACCTCGGCGCGGCGCGGGGAGGGGCGCTTGACGGCGACGGCACGGCCCGAGGGCAGCACGGCCTTGTAGACAGCCCCGTGGCTGCCCCGGCCGAGCAGCGCGGCGTCGGCGAAGCGGGACGTGGCGGCCTCCAGGTCGTCGTACGCGAAGCGCTCGATCTCCGGCGGGGCGGCGGGCGGCGGCGCGGCGGCGGCGGCGGGGCCCCTCGCGCGGCGAGAGATGGGGAGCGGCGAGATGGCCGTGATGGAGCGGCACGTCGCCGCGGACGAGTCCGCCCGGCAGGAGAGGTACCCCATCCGGGGCCGGGCGGAGGCGTCGCGCGCCGCGGCCGGGGGCGGGAGGAAAGGAAAGGGGATCCGAGGCGGGGAGAAAGAGGAGAGGAGAGGAGGAGAAGTGTGGAGTTGGAACGGTAGCGCGGAGGGGGCTGCGTGTTTCTGGAGAATGGTGGGCGCTCGGTCTCCGCGCGGCGCGGCGAGGCTGCGGGGCCCCGGTCGGACGCGCCGGACCGGCGGTGGTAACTTTTGAACCGGGACGGCCATGGATTTGCCCGATGATGTGCAGTACGTATTCGTAGAGTGATTCGTAATGGTGTGATGGGCAATCGGATTACAAGAGCAACTCCAACGCCGCCCCGCACATTTTGCCGGCCTCCACTTAGATCAGCGTATCTGACCGTTCGTGTTTGGATTAGCAGTACGTCCAACGAGCCGACATATTTTCATCCGCGCAGTCAGTATACGGTCTTTTATGTTTCTTACGTACTTATAAAAAAATTAAAATTGCCCAAAGTTCACATATTTCAACCAAATACAAATGTCTCATAGTTTCCCAACCAAATAGTATCTCATAGTTTATAAACCAGATAAAATTTAAATTGTCACAAATACATTTAAAAAAAATAGCCGAGATATCTATTGGTTGCCAAGGTGAGCCCATATATAATCAGCCAAATCATTTTGCAATTGAATGTGGGTTTCTCAATCACGCATTTGATAATGAAATTCGGTGAACTGTGAAAACGTTGTCGCTTCCCATGCTCAGGCACAGCATTTTCAACCTGAAATTGAAAACCCCTGATCGCAGATTTCATCCTCACGCTCATCCTCTACGATCATGTTGTACATGATCACACAAGCAATCATCACCTTCCACAACTTCTTGGTGCTTCAAATTTTAGCAGGATACCGAACGATACCCCATCGAGATTGAAGAACACCGAAAGCAAGCTCCACATCCTTTCTAGCATTCTCTTGTGCTTGGGCAAATTTGTGCCTCTTCTCTTCTATCGGGCTGGGGATTGTCTTGGCAAGAGTGGTTCACTGAGGATAGATACCATCAGCTAGGTAGTAACCTTTGTTGTAGTGGTGGCCATTGATCTCAAGATTGAGCTCTGGGCAGTTCTGCAAGCCTTGCGAACATTGGACAGCGCTGAAGCATGTTGATGTCACCGTGAGAGTCGGCCATGCCAACTAAAGAGTGTCAAATCCAGAGGTCTTGTGAAGCCACAACCTCAAGTATGGCAGTGCAAGTTTTCACATGGCCCCTGCCAAGCAAAAGGGTAGTACCTGCAGCCGTTAGACTCTCTCACAACCGGATAAAATTGTTGCATAAAATTGTTGCTACCAAGCATCCCCAGGAAAACCCTTTCAACATTGATCGCTAACAACCGGATTGTACCTGCAGCCGTTAGACTCTCTCAAGTACTCCAGGTCAAACACTGCTACCACAACCTTGCAGAACCTATATATGAATTCTTGGCACGCAGACTCGCTCATGCGAACATGCTCATCAATAAGGTCATCATGAAGGAAATATGCCCTAGAAGCAATAATGAAGTTGTTATTTTATATTTCCTTATTCATGATAAAGGTTTATTATTCATGCTAGAATTGTACTGATCTGAAACTTAAATATATGTGTGAATACATAAACAAATACCGTGTCCCTAGTAAGCCTCTACTAGACTAGCTCGTTGATCAAAGATGGTTAAGGTTTCCTAACCATAGACATGTGTTCTCATTTGATAACGGAATCACCTCATTAGGAGAATGTTGTGATGGACAAGACCCATCGGTTAGCTTAGCATATGATCGTCTAGTTTATTGCTACTGCTTTTTTGAATGTCAAATGCATGTTCCTTCGACCGTGAGATCATACAACTCTCGAATAACAAAGGGATACCTTCTGTGCTATCAAACGTCACAATGTAACTGGATGATTATAAAGATGCTCTACATGTATCTTCGAAGGTGTTTGTTGAGTTGGCATGGATCGAGATTGAGATTTGTCACTCCGAGTATCCGAGAGGTATATCTGGGCCCTCTCGGTAATACACATCATAATAAGCTTGCAAGTAAATGACTAAGGAGTTAGTTACACGATGATGTATTATGGAACGAGTACAGAGACTTGCCGGTAACGAGATTGAACTAGGTATGAAGATACCGACAATCGAATCTCGGGCAAGTAACATACCGACAGACAAAGGGAATTACGTATGTTGTCATTACGGTTCGACCCATAAAGATCTTCGTAGAATATGTAGGAACCAATATGGGCATCCAGGTTCCGTATTGGTTATTGACCGGAAAGGTGTCTTGGTCATGTCTACATAGTTCTCGAACCCGTAGGGTCCGCACGCTTAATGTTCGTTGACGATATAGTGTTATATGAGTTATATGATTTGGTGACCGAATGTTGTTCGGAGTCCCGGATAAGATCACGGACATGACGAGGATCTTCGGAATGGTCCGGTGGTAAAGATTGATATATAGGCCGATATTATTTGGACATTGGAAGAGTTTCGAAGTGCACCAGGTAGTCATCGGATCGCTGGAAGGGGTTCCGGACACCCCCGGGAGGTCTATGGGCCTAATGGGCCAAGAGGAGGGATACACCAGCCAACAAGGGGGCAGGCGCGCCCCTCTCCCTGGCCGTCGGCCCTAGGGGAAGGAAAGGGGGAGGGTTGGCCCCTCCTGCCTTTCCCTCCTCATGAGAGAAAGGAAGGGGGGCGCCACCCCCTGCCTTCCTCTCGCACACAAACAAGGAAGGGGGCGCGGCTTGGGGCAGGAGCCCAAGTGGGATTCAGCCCCACTTGGGGCGCCTCCTGGCTGCCTCCCCTCTCCCCCGCCTATATATATGTGGGAGGGGGCGCCACACATAAACACAAACAATCTCTTAGCCGTGTGCAGTGCCCCTCTCCACAGTTTCATCCCTCGGTCATATTTTCGTAGTGCTTAGGCGAAGCCCTGCGTAGATAGCATCATCGCCACTGTCACCATGCCGTCGTGCTGCCGGAACTCATCTACTACTTCGCCCATCTTGCTGGATCAAGAAGGCGAGGACGTCACCGAGCTGAACGTGTGCTGAACGCGGAGGTGCCGTACGTTCGGTACTTGATCGGTTGGATCGCGAAGAAGTTTGACTACATCAACCGCGTTACTAAACGCTTCCGCTTACGGTCTACAAGGGTACGTAGACACACTCTCCTCTCTCGTTGCTATGCATCTCCATGGATAGAACTTGCGTGTGCATAGAATTTTTTTTGTTTTCCATGCAACGTTCCCCAACACATCAGGTATTCCGTATGCAAGCATCCGAATAGCTGTAGTGCATTTCTGATAAGAGAAGAAGCCAACCTTTCCCAGGGCATCCTCCTTGCATTCAAAATAGTTATCTAAGAACCATCCCCTCCCGAATACGATTGAACAAATGTCTAGCCATCCGAAAGCGGCGCAAGAATAGGTTGTGTTCGAAGAGTGAGTCAGCGGACTCGAAGTAGTCCTGGCAGAGTAGGCAATTGGCCACTCTCTCTCTATTGTGATTCAGCGCTCAAGTATGCCCCGGGATCAAGCCCTAAACATCGGTCGCTGCCTACTAATGTGGTCATGGACGACCAAAGCAGCAACCACAATGTCCTCATCGTCGGATGACAAATCATCCGAATCGCAAATGAAGTTGTTGAAATAGAACTCATCGCCACTACTCATTTGCACATTGCGGGCAAAACGTCGAACACCTTGCAGGCATGGCGGAAGAAGCCGGTCGGTGAAGAGCTGCACGTCTTTCCCATACCAGGCAGCAGGCCCGTCGGCGTGCAAACGACCGTGGCGGCGACCGACGAGCGATGTAGCCGTGCTTGGAGAGCTGCTGCCGGCGGCAGAGGCGAGGGGGTGGCGTGGACGTGGGGGTGCTATGACGACGGCAAAACATTCCACCAATGCCAGCAAGAACAACGGTCGGGTGTGGCGTGTTGCTAGAGGGAGTATGTGGGTGCGGGCGGCGGCCTAGGCGGCGGCACCGGCCTGCGTAGGCCTAGGCGACGGAAACTGGCTGGCATCGGCGAGGGTGTGTGTGTGTGTGTGCGGGCTATCGATGGGAGGAAGGGGGATGGCCATGTGCCACAGACTGACGGGCCGGGGGAGGAAAAGGACGGTCGTCGCGCGCATCCGTTTTGTGTCCGCGTTAACGAAAACCCGACTCAATTTTGGGACTGAATTGGGTCACGCGCGGACAAAAAACGGACGCTCGTCCATTTACGTCGGCGTGTTGGACACATCTGGACAGTTTGCGTCGACGTGTTGGAGTTGCCCTAAGGTACTTCCTCCGTTGGAAAAGTTATTGCTCAAATGGATGTACGGGAGAAATAGTTTTAATACGGGCGGCGCCCATGTGGAGACGGTGATCGGCTGATCGACGACGGGTCAAGACGAACGTGGTGGTCGCTGTTGTTGGCCTCGCCGGAGGAAAAGGGGGCCGGCTGGGGCTCTGTTTCTGTCTGCGTGTCCGGTCCCGGCTCGCAGTTGGGACAGGTAGATACACCAGCGGCACTGGTACGCATGCCATCTTTGCTCTTTCGACCTTTCCCCTCGTCGTCGTCTCTCTCATATGCTGCTTTGTTTTTTGTTTCTTTCCAGCCCTTGATGCTCACCTGCACCGCTCCATGATCCGAGCCAGACGGACCAAGGCTGAACACACCGACATCCAGTTACTCGCACACACAAATTACAGGGAGCTAGCAACTGTAAAAGAGTCATTCAACGCAAGTGTCACGGCTTCCGACCCATTTTAACCGTCGGTTCAGAGAAACCAGATTGTTTTCAGAAATAGTACTAGCAATCAAACCGGTGCGCCTTCGCGGTCACGGGAATGTGGGTGCTGTGCCTGCACTGATCGGAGCGGCCGTACCGCCCTTGCTTAATTTATTGGTGGACAGGCACTGGTTAATCATTCCTTAATCGATTGGATCATGTAAGGCAGTAATGTAATCTCAGTCAGTGCCTCATTGCCTCCCTCCACCATGACGCATGTGACAGCAACCCGACTAGTACTCCACTGCAGTATAAAATTGAGCCGGAAGAAGCAGAACAGAAGATAGTGGAAGCGATCAAGCCAGTTCTCTCTCTGACGTTGGGATGGGATTAAAGGGGATTAACCTAATCCTAGCCGGCACGCGACGTACCACTGGGCGCTCCATCCGGCCGGCGACCCTCCTCACCGCACGTGCCCGCCATACGGCTAATCTGACACTAATATATTTCTTTCTAAAAAAAAGGAACATATCATGGGCTAATCTGGTCTTTGCTGGTTCATTCTTTTCAATTTTCATACTTCCTGCCAGTGCACTGCTACTACTCCGGTACTTCTTCTGGCCGGTCACAAGTTCAGTCATTTTTTGCCGTCGAGCTCCTGCTTCGGACGAAATGGTTTAACCGCACCGCACGAATTTACCAAGTTGACTCCAGAGAGTCCACTCTAGACTGTCTTGTCAGCACCGGTAAGGTTGCGGCTTATTTTACGAGTTCCACGGGTGAGACAGTACGTCTCAGCTGTGGTGAGCGGTGGCCGTTTGTCGATTTGACAATTAGTTGTTGGAAGCAACCCAAAGAAAAAAAAGTTGTTGGAGGAGTCCATCACGACTGGCGTGGCGAGCCACTGATCGATCGGCCGGTGACATCCCGGGCCCTGCGAGGGCAAGGCGTAGGCGCTGTGCGTGCGTCGACACGAAAAGAGCCCTCCCTCCGTCTAGTTGAGGCCGGAGCACAGTCGCGTCCATGGATTTTGCCGGTGGTTCATCTGCTCCCATGCACGCCTGTACGTGGATGCCGCACCCGAAATGACACGACCCCGTGGCGAGACCGGGTGATCTGATTGATCTGCCATCCCATCGTAGTTGCGAAGGAAACTATACTACTTCTTCCTTGCGATCAAAGTTCAAAGTGTGTGCTTCCCGCAGCAACAACAGGCCAAGTTGGCATGATTGTTCGTAATAGTGACAGCAGGCCAAGTGGGCTCGGTTTTGTGGAAAATAGAAAATATATATTCAAGGTGTCAAAAAAATCTGAACAGAGAATTAACATGTACATATAGGTGTGATTTATGTACCTACAGATTGTGAGGTGACATATGTTTTGTGGAAAATAGAAAATATATATTCAAGGTGTCCTCTCATTTGTATGGTCAGAGTTGGGATTATCTTCTGGCCCACCTCGGTATTAGCTACTCTGGGACGACGATCTTTCTAGATCGCGCTTATTGACGTCTTCTGGCCTTCATTGAAGACTGTCGTGGAATTGTCACGGCAGATGTCCTCTTGCATGAACTTAATCGTGGAGCCATCGCAACTAGGAAGCTTAAAGGGGTTAATCGGGACAAAGGACACGAGAGGGTTTATACTAGTTCGGCTCCTTACAGTGAAGGTAAGCCTCGTCTAGTTGAGTTGGTATTGCTTGAGGTTTCGATGACGAGGGCGAGATCGCTATGCCCGGTTCTCGAAGGTTGTTTCTTGCCCTAAGCGGCTGCCGGTCGTCCCCTTATATACGGGTTGGCGCCTGCGGCTTACGAAATCCCTACCGCTCATAAGCAATGTCCGGCTCGGTGACTAGTCAAGTCTACCTTATGATACAAGTCATGCCATTATGGCGGTTTACTACAACGGGCCTTAAGTCGCCTGTGGGCCTTAGGCTCCTTGTTGAGTCGCCCTCTTCATGCTTGGACTTGGGCTTCTGTCCGGTAACTATTTACGTAACCCGGCCCCTCCTGGGCGGCTTACACAAATAGTTATATTCTCAATATTAGGCCCTAGATTGATTTGAACCTGTTCATGTCAATCTTAAAATAACTTAAAACATAAATCTTCAGTCTTCGGGATGCGCAAAAAAGACTTTCTTTAACCCGGCGTGACGTCACTCTTTGGATCCTTGTTAACCCGTCATGACGTCATCTTTCCTTTAATCCCTTGAATCATTAGCGGATCTTTGTCTTTATTGCCCGTTTCAAGAATCGGCGTCGGGGCGCTGGATAGTAATCTTTATCTCCTCGTTTCCGTGCCGTCTTAGTTATTCTCTCCTTATAAATAAGCGCGACACAGGTTTTCATTTTCCCTTCCGGTCGTCTTCCTCCGCCGCTCTCTTCCTAACGCCGAGCCCCGCCGCCGCGATGCACCTCATCTCCGTCGACCTTGGCATTGCATCGACTTGAATCCGGCGAGAAGGCGGCGGCACCCTCCGCAGCAGATCCAAGATCTTGTAAGTTTCCCTTTCGCATCTTGTATCTATGCTAGGGTTGATAGTTCTTACATGCGATTCATGATTCATCCCACATTCTTCGTATTTCCTCTGTCCGGGGCTTCTTTTGATCCCACCGTAGCATAAATCTCGTGCGGTACCTATTCGCATCCATTTTATATACTAGCAGATCTTCTTTTCTTGCAAAGAATCCTCATTAGGATGCATGAAATTCCTCGTATCATGTTTTAGGTCTAGAAATTTTCCTTTACGAGCGACCATTTGATCCAAAATAACAGTTGTAACTTATGAAATCTGTTTTTATCACCCGGAACACTTCTTATGTTAAATGCCTTCAACATGACTGTTCAAATGTCCGGTTTAAACTCATCCCACTTGGTCTGTAAACCTTGGCACCTTCTCAGGTCTTTAAAACTTTTGAACTGTCTCTAACACTTGTGGCGGCTTAAATGATGCTGCCCAATTATCCTTATGTCATTAGGCCCCTTTAAACCGCTACCATTCAGCAATTTGAATATCTTCTTCCGGGTTAAAATTTAAGCCGGAACTTCTTATTTTGCAATAGGCCAATCTGTTGTCATGGCACCTAAGCCAACCAAAGCTCCTGTAACCTGCAACTGGGTCCCATCCACTGTCACCAAAAGCAAGCTGGCTGAATTTGTGAAGTCTGGTCACTTGCCAAAAAGGAAGTCATGTCTTATCGTGTTCTGACCCATCCAAGAAAAGCCTCAACCAAAAGGCGGGAAGTGATAGTTTTCACGGATCACATGAACAGGATTTGCCCTCCGGCTCAAAATTTTTCAGATAAGTTCTGAATTTCTTTGACCTTAGACCTCAAGACATCGGGCCCAATTCCGTGTCAAATCTCGCAATTTTCAAGTTTTCTGCGAAGTGTACACGGGAGAAGAACCAAATCTGCTACATTGAGAGAACTTTTTATTTGAACCGCAAAGCGAGCGTGCTAGCGGGCCTAGTCTTGAACTTGGCGGCATCTCCATCCAATGCGAAGAGATTGTCTTTTCCTTATCTTTGAGCTGCCAAGTCACCGAAAGAATGGAACGAGGCGTGGTTCTATTGCCAAGATACATCACCGGTGATGAGAAGCCCTTTGCCGGCTTTCGCGCCTGCGTCTCGAATCCAATCATCCGCCGGCGGATAAGTTATCCGCTTTGGAGCGCTCGCCTCTCAACCCCACCATCAAGAAGATCAAAGCTCTTCTAGGAGCGGTTTAAATGGCATCGATCTGGTTTGAGTCAGGTCACCGCGTATACTACCATTAGGCGCCGTTCCGCTTAATGTACTTATACTGATGAAAAGGATGACTCGATCGCCATAGCTCGACGACTTATCGACGATGCGGTAGATGCTACATCAATCTCTGTTGAAGGAAGGTCTTGTAACGATAATGCCTTGACTTACTTCCCTTCGTAAGAAGAACCCGGCTCTGGGGTAAGTTACTAGTCTTCACAAATACTCTTTTATATGTTACCTTCTTATACTTATGATTCTTTATCTGTTTCCACAGGCGGTGATGATTTACGGAAGGTCAAGTATGATCATGAGGCTGCTAAGCAGGCCGAGCCAAGAAGGCGAAAGAAAAACCGCCGGGGCGGGCACCTCTAAGAAGAAGAAACCCGAGCGCCTCGATATGTTTAAATTGGATGACTCTTCTTGGATGAGGAAGAGGTAATCTTCTTCAATTTTCTTTAACTCCTTTGCCATTATTTTTACGATATTTGATCCTTTCAGAGGATCTTTGAAACAGATCAAGCGGTGGCGAAGAGGTAACTATAATTTCCTCCGACTCGAGCCTTTGCCAACACAAAAATCCGAAGGGTGACCGGAAAGTAAGGTTTTCACACCTCTAGCTTACCAAGATCCTCAATTTCTTTTGAAGCAACAACAACTTGAGAACCGGAGGCAAACTCGGGCCACTCAAGACCACGAACTCTTCTCCGCTTACCCGATATAACCAGAAGCGTCGGTGAGGTCATCTCCGCTTCGTTCGTTTATCCTTTGGCAGGTTTATTTAAATCGACCCTCAATTCATCTAACTCCAATTATCGGGATACCTCTCCGTCTTCCGTGAGTCGATGCAATCAAACATGCCGACTTTTAAAACAGCTCCCGGGTAATGCCACCTTTCTTACTTTAAGTTTTTCCATACTTATTCGTTGGTACTCATCCTTCCACTTTGACTGACAACCTGCAAGTGAAGCCTAGCAAGAAGGCTAAAAAGAATAATTTGTCCCGAGACCCGGTGATCACTGAACCGGCAATTGACTCATCCGTTCCTGATAGCTCCACTCATCAGCCACCGCCTGAACCGACTTTTGATATTCCGGTGTCAACCTCTGACCCGCCTGCAGAAGACGTTGTCCATGATTTTGATAAGCCGGAAATTCCTAGCCCGGTCAAGACGACTGAACCAGAAGTTGAATTTCTGAAAAGCCAATATGTTGAACCGGGCCAGCCTACTGTCCTTGCTCGATGCACTGCCAAGGAGGAGTTTGCCAAACGCCGGAAAACCAAACAGGACATCACTGATTATACTCACCTAAGCATTGTTGATATAGTCTCGGGTTATTTGAACCAAGTGCACAATAGCCGTGACCTGGAAATTGACATGGTGAAGCAAATACAACATAAATCTGAGGTATACTTTTAACCTTACTTACTGTATCAGCCCCCAAGTCTATTGCTTATGAATGAATATGATGTAGACTTAGAAATCTACTTACTGTTAGTTTTGTCCGGCTTAAATTGAATATATTTAACTCGGTGATAGCATGAAACTTTGAATTTGGGTAACACATTAGCCCCCAAGTGTCAAGTGCCTTTACTTGTAAAGTGCTTGAGACTTAATATACATGACCCAGTAAAATAGGTTAAGAATTCTTTAAGCATACATTAGCCCCCAAGTGTCGAGTATCTTTACTTGTAAAGTGTTTGGGACTTGAATGTAATCTTACCGTGATCTTACCATAACCTGATGTCGATGCAGGCCGCCATAAGTCAATTTGAGGCGGAGATTGCTGATCTGAAGAGTCAGTTGAAAACCCAAGAGCTTGAAACTCAAAAGCCAACTCAAGTTTGAATTCAGGTGTCTCGAACAAGAGAAATCAAGAAAAATTTTGAATCGGAGAAGAAAACTTGGGTTGAAGAGAGGGCTTCACTTGGTGACTCGGGCTGAAACAGAGAGGCATCTCTTGCCGAGGCAACCGCCGAGCTGTCCGGCTTAAAGCGCGGATATCTCAAATGGTCTCGACAATCTTTGGTAAGTTCGATGTATAACTCTGAATATCACAATGGTTCCTTTGATGTCTATTTTAATTGTGAACTCCGGCTCACCCTATATGTATAAACACAGGCCCTGTGAGCACGAACCTTAAGCGTAATATGCTGGTCAAGCTTAAGGCGTGTACACTCTGTGGAACAACTATACACCGGTCTACGTGCTTTAGCCGTTGTGGCTTTATCAAATGATGCTCCTTATCTCCTGCAAGATGTACTCAAGTGGCTTGCCGTGTTACCTCAACGGATTCGGGAGTTAAGGCGAGCATATGGTAGAGCCGGGCCATAGCCGCCTTAAGCGGGCCAAAGCATTGGCTCGAGCTAGACTTAAGCGATGTTGCTCTTGGATACTCCAGCTTAAGGAGGACGGCTCGCATTCGTCAATCAGACTTCACCACCGTGTGAGAGTCGTGCGTCTGTAGCCACCATCATCGGCAGCGATATTGATCTTACAAAGTATCGGCGGGTTATGACAATGAGAACCGTAGGATTCAACTCGCATTATGATGATGTCGGCTGATCCCTCCAACTCGTAAGCATACCTTTGCTCACGAAGTTGACCCGGCCAGGTTTAATAGATGATGAGGCTGAATTTGAAGCCTTAAGCGGCATTGGCTGGACCTGGTCAACCTTCCAGGACAAAACAACCGAAGGAGAGGCGGGGAAGGATAACCCGGAGTCATCAAGCCAGCCGGAGGAATGAGCCTCCAGATGTGTTAGGAATTTTACAAAACAATGCTTCACTTACTTTAGACTCGGGGAGTCTTGTAATAGGATAGAAAAAACTCCTTAGCTCTGTCATGCCTTCGCGCATGTTTTGCGGTGCTTAACAATGCCAGCAATGTGCACTGCCGGTTTGCTTGAATCATCCAAAAGCTTTCTGCTTTATTCTGTGTATAAAACAAAAACTTCCTTTGGCATCTCACCACATCTGGGGTCATGTAAGATAACGTTAATCCGGAGTAGGAACCAAAACATCATAAGTATCAGCCGGTTTAAGGCGTACCTTACCGGCTTACTTGATCCCAAAAAAAGCAGTCAGTTATACTTAACTTCTGAAAATTGGCACATATAATGTTTACCTGGCCCTTAGTATTATTTACTCTTATAGAATAAAGTAAACCTGATTTTCAGAGGTCTCTGATTCGAATACGATCAGTAGAACCGTTCCAGAGGGGTTTAAGCTAAGATTCGGATACAATCATATAGCCCCCAATGGCTTTGGCGATGCCGATCAAATGGGTATCGACAGCTATGTTCTCTTTAGTTGAATCGACCTATGTTTGAATAGGAAGCCCCAAGTGACCATGAGAGTTGTTTAATGGCGCTGATTGAATCGATCCACGTCGGGCCCAAAGAGGTTAAGCTATGATTCAAATATGGTCAAGAAGCCCCAAGTGGGTTCGGCGGTGTGCCAATCAAATGGGTATCGACAGCTATGTTCTCTTTGGTTCGAATCGACCTATGTTTGAGCAGAAGCCCCAAGTGACCATGGCTTGATTCAGATATGATCATAAGCGGACCAAAGGAAAACCGGATTCAGATATGATCCGTTCCTCATTAGTCGTTTCCATCACACAGTAAAGAAGACACATAAACCTTGTAGGATGGAAAAGAAAGAGGTCCTGCTTTATTGCCTTATATAATATATATACATTGCTAAAAAGAAAAGATAAATATACTCAAAGCCGTGGCTTAAGTATAGTAGGGCGGAGATGCGCTATGTTCCACGGCCGTGGTCTCCTCCTCCGACTTACGTGAGTCTTTGTGCTCTCGAACATCGATGAGGTAATATGACCCGTTGTTGAGATTCTTCTTGACCACGAAAGGTCCTTCCCAAGGAGGGACAGCTTGTGCATATCAGTTTGATCTGAATGAGCGGAGTACTAAATCACCTTCTGGAAAGTTACGCTTCTAACCCGGCGGTGTGATAACGGCGCAGTCTTCTTGGTAAATCGCCGGCGGGCTATAGCCAAGTCTCGCTCTTCATCCAACAAGTCAAGTGCATCTGACGAGCTTTTTGTTATCAGCCTCAACGTAAGCCGCCACCCGGGGTGAATCATGCGGGATGTCACTTGGCGAACCGCCTCTGCTCCGTACACCATGAAAAAGGTGTATAACCAATGAACTTTGTTGGGCGTTGTGTTGATGCTCCATAGCACGAAGGTAATTCCTCCACCCAACAACCCGAGTTATTTGTAAAGGAACTAAGAGCCGGGTTTGATACCTTTCAAGATCTCTTGATTAGCTCTTTCGCTGACCATTAGGCGGGGATGAGCAACACCAAACATCGAGCGGATGTGCTCTTGTTGATGTAACTCTTCCATGGCACCCTTGGAGAGATTAATGCCATTATCAGTTATAATACTGTGTGGAAAACCGAAACGGAAGATCACCTTTTTGATGAACTGAACCGCCGTGGCTGCATCACACTTACTGACCGGCTCTGCTTCAACCCACTTGGTAAATTTATCCACTGCCACCAACAGGTGTGTCTTCTTATCTTTATACCTTTTGAAAGGTCCAACCATATCAAGCCCCCAGACTGCAAACGACCAAGTAATTGGAATCATCCTCAATTCTTGAGCCGACACATGAGCTCGTCTTGAGAATTTTGACATCCGTCACATTTGTTGACGGATCCTCCGCATCGGCATGAGCCGTCGACCAATAAAAACCGTGACGAAAAAGCCTTGGCCACCAGAGACTTTGAACCGGCATGATGACCGCAATCACCTTCATGAATCTCACGAAGTATCTCCTGACCCTCCGTAGGTGATACACAACGTTGAAACGCCCCAGTGATGCTGCGGTGATGCAACCCGCCATGAACAATTGTCATGGATTTGGACCGCCTGATGATTTGTCTTGCCAAGGTCTCGTCCTCAGGCAACTCTCCCCGGGTCATATAGGCTAAGTATGGAACCGTCCAGTCCGGGATGGCATGGAGAGCCGCCACCAGCTGCGCCTCCGGGTCTGGTACTACAAGCTCTTCCTCTGTAGGCACTCTGACAGAAGGGTTATGCAAAACGTCAAGGAAAGTATTAGGTGGCACCGGCTTACGCTGAGACCCCAGCCGGCTTAAAGCATCAGCCGCCTCGTTCTTCCTTCGATCAATGTGCTCTACTTGATAACCCTTGAAGTGCCCAGCCACCGCATCAACTTCACGACGATAAGCCGCCATAAGGGGATCCTTAGAAGCCCACGTGCCTGACACCTGTTGAGCAACAAGGTCTGAATCGCCCAAGTATCTTACCCGGCTTAAATTCATCCCTTGGCCATCCGGAGGCCATGGAGTAAGGCCTCATATTCAGCTGCATTGTTAGTACGAGGAAACATAAGCGAGCACATAACAAAATTTGTCACCTCGAGGGAAGTTAAAACAACTCCAACCCCGGGCCTTCCAACTATCGGACCCATCAAAGTGAATAGTCCAATACGTGTTATCCGGCTTCTCCTCAGTGCGTGCAACTCCGTCCAATCATTAATAAAGTCCACGGGGCTTGAGACTTGATAGTCTGGCGCGCGGCATATACTTCAAACCGCGAGGCCCAAGCTCGATGGCCCACTTGGCAACTCGTCCTGTGGCTTCCTATTCGGATGATGTCTCCCAAGGGGCTGAACTTACCACGATTATAGGATGACCACGAGTCTTGTTTTAGCTTCCGGCTCACCATGAACACCCCATAAACCAGTTTACGCCAATGCGGATACCTTTGCTTGGACTCTATGAGCACCTCACTAATGTAATAAACCGGCGCTGAACGGATGCTCCTTGCCGCCTCCTTCGCTCCACAACAATAGCCACACTAACGGCCGTGAGTTAGCGAGCAACATACAATAGCAATGGCTCTTTATTAATCGGAGCTGCGAGAACCGGCGGCTCAGCCAATTGTCTCTTTAAATCTTCAAAAGCAGCCTCAGCAGCCTCACTCCAGACAAAGGTGTCTGCTTTCTTCATCATTTGATACACCGGTAAAGCCTTCTCCCCTAGCCGGCTTATGAATCGGCTTAAAGCTGCAACGCGACCCGCCAGTCGCTGAACATCATTGATGCACGCCGGCTTAGCCAGAGAGGTAATCACCTTGATCTTCTCCGGGTTAGCTTCAATGCCCCTGTTTGAGACCAGGAAACCCAAAAGTTTGCCTGCAGGTACACCAAATACGCACTTGTCCAGGTTAAGCATCATCTTGTAGACCCGGAGATTATCAAAGGTTTCCTTTAAATCGGAGATCAAGGTTTCCTTCTCTCTGGACTTCACCACAATGTCATCCACATAAGCATGAACATTACACCCAATCTGATTGTGGAGACAATTCTGCACACATCGCTGATAAGTCGGCTGGGCACTCTTGAGCCCAAATGGCATAGACACATAGCAGAAGGCTCCAAATGGAGTAATGAAAGCCGTCTTCTCCTGGTCCTTAACTGCCATCTTGATCTGATGATAACCAGAGTAAGCATCCAAAAAAACTCAATCGCTCGCAACCCGCAGTGGCATCGATGATTTGATCAATGCGGGGCAGAGCAAAGGGATTAGCCGGACAAGCTTTATTTAGGTCCGTGTAATCGACACACATCCGCCAAGTGCTGTTTTTCTTGAGCACAAGCACCGGGTTAGCCAACCACTCCGGGTGAAAAACTTTCACGATGAACCCTGCCGCTAAGAGCCGAGCGACCTCTTCCCCTATAGCCTTTCGCCTTTCCTCATTGAATCGCCGGAGAAACTGCTGACGGTTTATACTTTGAATCAATATTAAGAGTGTGCTCGATGAGTTCTCTCGGGACACCCGCACGTCGAAGGTTTCCATGCAAAGATGTCCGGTTCTCACGGATGAACTCGACGAGCGCTTTCCTATTTGGGATCCAAATTGGTGCGATCTTTGAACTGCTTGGAAGAGTCACCTGGAGTGAAGTCAACTAGTTTTGTCTCGGCGGCCGACTTAAATTTCAAAGCCGAGTCTTGCTCTGTGGTTGGCTTCTTCAAAGAGGTCATATCTACCGGGTCAACATTAGTTTGATAAAACTTCAGCTCCTCTTCAGCACAAACAGATTCAGCATAAGCCGCATCTCCTTCCTCGCACTCCAAGGACTCCTTTCGACTCCCATGCACAGTGATGGTGCCCTTGTAACCCGGCATCTTGAGCTGCAAATAAACATAACACGGCCGTGCCATGAACTTGGCATAAGCCACCGTCCAAACGAGCATGATATGGGCTTCGATTTTGACTACCTCAAGCGTCGGCTTCTCAGCCACGAATCGTATTCGTCTCCAAAAGCCACTTCCAGCTCAATCTTTCCAACAGATCGCTGACTTACGGGTACCACCCCATGGAAAACAGTGTTGGGCGTCCTCAAGTCCTTATCAATCGTAACCATACGGCGAAAGGTCTCATAATAGAGAATATTGATGCTGCTTCCGCCGTCCATGAGCACCTTAGTGAATTTATATCCACCAACACGAGGGCCACCACCAAGGCTAATCGACCGGGTTATCAACCGGAAGTGATCTTCTCTACTCAAATGATAGGCTGTTACGACCACCTCGGATAACGGGAACCGCCGGTTCAACCAAATTCACAGCCTTTTATGAACCTTCGGTCACGTTTACACAAGTTAGTGGTAAACACATGGTATTGCCCACCGTTTAACTGTTTTGGATGGCTCGATAACTTTGATCGCTGCTGCTTTGTTGTCCTCCTTGACCGGATGCTGCTGATTATAGCCACCTTGACCACCTTGAAAACCGAACTTGAGCCGCCACCGGGCCATGGAAACCACTGCTCTGAACCGCTGCACGACCGTGATTTCCATCAAACATGTTTGAATTCTTGAAAGCCTTCATGATCGCGCAGTCCTTCCATAAGTGGGTGGCAGGATTTTCTCGAGTACCGTGTCTTGGACAAGGCTCATTCAGAAGCTGCTCAAGAGATGGACCTGAGCCACCAGATTGAGGAGGCCCTCTCCCCTTGCGCTTCTTGTTATTACCTTAAGCATTAGCATTAGCCACAAACGTCGGGTTACCGTCCGGCTTACGCTTGTTACCACCTTGACTTGCCGGCTGTTGCTGCTGACCCTTTCCGTTGCCGTTCTTCTTTCCCTTCCCGGTCTTTTCCTCCTCAGACACGGGATCTTCAGTAGTATCAAAATCGGCATATTTAACCAAAGTCGCCATCAGCGTACCCATGTCATTGCAATCACGCTTAAGGCGCCCTAGCTTCGCTTGGTGACACAAAGCGACAATTACGATGGAGCATAAGTACCAAGAGACGGCATCCATCTTATCGATGAATGTATTATTTCTTTGACCGGCGCACCCAATGAGTTGTGGACTCACCCTCCTGCTGCTTACAATTGGTCAAGTCCACAATGGACATAGATTGCTTGCAAGTATCTTTAAAGTTCGGATAAACCGGGCCTTTAACTCGCCCATGAACCGATGGAATTGGGAGGCAAGCTTTTCAACCAAGTTCGGGCGTTCCATCTAACATCATGGTGAAATACTTAGCCATCGCCGTCGTCGCGACTTCCAATAATTCCATGGCCATCTCGTAACTTTCAATCCACGCCCGGTTGTAAGTCGGCCGTGTAATTTGGCACCTTCGAGACCCTTGAAATCCTTGGGCGAGCGCACATCTCGAAGAGCCGGCACCGGACAAGGGACACCGCCGGTTCTAGTAGCCACCTGCTCCAACGAAGTCATTGGATACTCTGCGAAACCATCATCGCCGTCTGCTGAGCCGCTAATTGAGCCGCCGCTCATCCTCCCGACGAATCGATCCTGCACGGGTTATAGCCGCGGGTTGGTTCTTGCGACGCTGGGCGATACTTGATAAAGCCTCGACTCCATGTGTCTGCTGTAACTTTCGGACTCTGGTTTGGTCGAGGTGCTACCCAAGGCCGAGGAGTGGAATGAATCATGTCCCTGCTTTGTAGAATAGGCCTCTTGCTGCGCCAAGGCCGTCTGAAGAAGCTCCTAACCCTCCGGTTTCCACCGCCGTCGGTCGTCACCATCCTTTGGAAGAGCCGCCCAGACGCGCCGATCTTTGCTATCAGGTTCTCCATGGGGTTGGAAAAGTGGCCCGGAGGTGTTGGTATGTATCGGGGCGGGGCCATGCTCCCGTGAAGAGGTGCCGTCTCTCGAGGCTGAACCGGCCCTCCTGCTCCGGGTGTCATAAATTGATTGGCTTCGGGCGGATTGCTAGGACCAGCTCCGGGTGTCGTGAAAAGATTCCGAGGATCGTAAGCCGGAGGCAGACGGGACTGGGTTTTCTGATGTCTCCTTCTCATCACCTCATTGGATGCATTCATATTCATGTTAAGCTGGAAAGCCTCTGACTGGAGTCGCTGCGCCCGCGCATCTAAAGCTGCCGCTCCCGCAGACTAGCTTTGGTGTCTCGGCCGCCAAGGCCTCCTTGGCTGGCTATCTCCTCACGCACCTTTGCGACCCCGCGTTATGCTCATCTGGATTTGCGGGAATGACCGTGGAGGTTAACAAGACCGTCAACTTGTCCATAAGATCTATCGATTACTGAGCGGCGGCGCCTGGGGCCTCCCGCCCGGTCGCTCCTAACTGGGCGTTATTGTTGTCGCAGCCGTCGAGTTTTGGCGGGTTGGGTACCAGCCATGAAGACTCTGCCCAGCTTGGCAGCTCATAGCAATCCGAACGCTAGAGCCGTCGAAACAGCCCCTAGCATGCCTTCTTGGACTGATCTGAGAGAATCTGTTGAGCCGGAGGACGAATCATCATCGATGGGACGACCGTCTCTTCGCCATCTTTAGATCCTTCCAAAGTGCCTCTCCATGAACACAGCCCACAAAGGCACGCTTCATCATAGGTTGAATCTGGCGGGTCTCGCCGCTGAGCCGTCTCAATGAGGTCGGTACAGCTGTCGGCTCGGGCCCGCTCACCAATCCGGCCGATGAAAACATGAATTCCGCCAAAGGGACCCGGTACCGTACTCAATTGAGTCGGCGTCGGGGCCCCAGCCTTCGTTGTCGATGTAGATCTTGCCACGGCGACTCTTGGTCATCCGCCCATCACGTATCCCTTGAGCCCTTGAAGCTGACCTTCAAGAACTCAAATCCACCGTGCGCTGGCCCCACGGTGGGCGCCAACTGTCGTGGAATTGTCATGGCAGATGTCCTCTTGCAAGGACTTAATCGTGGAGCCATCGCAACTAGGAAGCTTAAAGGGGTTAATCGGGACAAAGGACACGAGAGGGTTTATACTAGTTCGGCTCCTTACGGTGAAGGTAAGCCTACGTCTAGTTGGGTTGGTATTGCTTGAGGTTTCAATGACCAGGGAGCGAGATACGCTATGCCCGGTTCTCGAAGGGTTGTTTCTTGCCCTAAGCTGCTGTCGGGTCGTCCCCTTATATACACAGGTTGACGCCCTGCGGCTTACAGAATCCCGGCAGGCTCATAAACAGTGTCCGGCTCGGTGACTAGTCAAGTCTACCTTATGATACAAGTCATGCCATTATGGCGGTTTACTACAACGGGCCTTAAGTCGCCTGTGGGCCTTAGGCTCCTTGTTGAGTCGCCCTCTTCATGCTTGGACTTGGGCTTCTGTCTGGTAACTATTTACGTAACCCGGCCCCTCCTGGGCGGCTTACACAAATAGTTATATCCCCAACAAAGACTCTCTTTCCGCTGCTTTTTTTCACGAATACGCTAGACGCGTATCATTGCATTGATAGGCGGAAAGCAACAACAATTAGGCAGTCCACAATACCGTACACAGATAGGCAGTGATGTGGATGCCGATGAGTAGTGGGGGAAGGGGTGCTCAGCCCCAAGCGCAAGAATTCAAGTTACATGTAAAATGATGTCTAAGCCTTTGGCGCCAACCCTAGCCCAGTGACACGCCTCCTCTTTGACCGTCTTGGTGATCTTGTGGGAGGAGGGGGTCTCACTGTCGAAGATGCAAGCAGTCCTGTGCTTCCAGATTAGCCAGGAAGGGTGACGAGGGAGCCCAAACATTTTCGCTGACTGTGGGTGCTGGCAGAAGAGGTGGCAGACCACCAAGTGAGGAAGCTCGATGAGCCATCAGGCGGCTGTAGAAGACGTGCCCAAGAGAGAATTTCATGCCATGTAATGCGCAAGATCATGCAGCCAGCAAGGAGATGTTGCAAAGTTTCAGATTCCTGAGAACACAGGACGCATAGAGGCTCGTGGGGGAGGCCACGACTGACCAATCGATCGAATGTCCGCTGCTTTTACAAGCTCCTAAGTTTCAACAAGGTTTCCCTGGTAAGACGATGACCCATAGGACGCAACGAGTTTTGTTGCAGAAGAAGATGGGTCTGAGTTCTTCAAGTATGTGCTTGTAATTCATATATTTGCAAGCAAGTTCTCTTAATGTCTGGTTTTATTTAATACTACTTGGCCATGGGCGTCTTTTTGAGAAAAAAAATATGACATCCGTCTCAAAATATATGAAGTTTTTGTAAACTAGTTTGTCCTATAAATGCGTCTTATAATTTGAGGGAGGTAGTAGCACATAACACATACACGGTTTTGCTATTACAAACTCATGTATTTGTCTTCTTTTGTGCTGCTCACATGGTAAAATATTTTTTAATGAAAAATTATTCCCATACATAGATATATTTCAGTATACATATGTAAAATTATGTTCATATATTTATAAAAAATATTTAACTGTAAGTTTTATTATATTTTTATTTCCAGGATCACTCAAGCCTAGGCTCCAAATTTCTTCACCACGAGCAACGTGGCGTTATACCATTCAGTTTTACTTCGTTGACTTCTTAAATAGCACCCGCTAAAGAAAACTTCATATGAAAGTTGAATCCTATTGGCTTATCCATGCAAAAAAGATTCTTGATGATTAGAGCCCTGCAATGTCGTATCTCAGAACGATAGGCCTTTGTGCGAAATACAAAATAGGACACTGAAATTACAAAATCCAGATAGCAGACCGTTTCGACGGCGGGTGGATGCAGTGGGTTTCCTAGCAATGCTTGAACTCGTTTCCCCTCTTTTCTCTCTCCCTGACAATGTTTCTGAAACTGGTGTATTTCCGTTCATTTGCAATGGAAAGGGGTTTAGCCCGGTAAAAAAAATCCAAATAGCAGAAGCACATTTCATAGTAAAGTTATGACTTCAATATATGTAGTTTCTTATATTACTTTCTTATACGTATAACTCGGGTGACCATTGTTCGCACACGAACACGTCACGTGTACCCTCGACGCCGAGGTGATGCACCGCAGCTCACGTCGAAGGAGTCTCACCGGAAGTGTGATTCGCAAGTCGACCGGAGAACTTTTGGGGACCCGAAACCCTACACTCCCGGGAGGGACCCTGTCGCGGAGTGCGGCGGCTATGGGTTTCCCTTGGTCGGTCAAGCCGCCCCTAGAGCCTCGCGATTCGCAGCTCTCCAACACGAAGAACGACGAAGAACAAGGGAGGGATAAGACATAGATGAAAAAGTTGCAGATGTGTTTGCGATTGTGTGTTGTTCAATCGGCCGTCACCCCTTAGGTATATAAGAGGCGGATGGACTTCCCGTACAAGAAAAGGACTCCAAATCATGTCCAAATCACGCCCAAATCTTTTCAAAATTAACCGAACTCGGATTTAGGTAAGTCTGGAACATCAGTTTGGTTTTTAGGTCCCACAGGCCACAAACGACCTCAGACGAAGATGAGCCCAGAAGAAAATTTGACCGTTTCGACAAGGCGAACGGCATTCATGTTGAACGTTTTTTGATCAGAGGCCATCTTGAGGGGGGTTTTCGGCTGTTTTACGAAGACTGCAACAGGGAAATCCAAAACCCGGACGAACATCCCGGAGTGTCCGGCCATCCTCAGAGAAACCCAAAACCCGGATGATTATCCCCAGAGTGTCCAGCCATCCTGATGCAGCCGCGCATTTTCGGCTCTAATTTTTGCATATGAACTCCGATTGAGAGTTTTTTATATCAAAATCAACGCTTCGACGAGGCGCACAACTTTCATGTTGGAACTTTTCCCATCCGATGCCATCCTAATTGGAGTTCAAGCCATTCTTTAATCTGGTGTTAACATGAGCATTTCTGAACTTGTCATAACTTTTGCATCTGAGCTCCGTTTTAGACCATCTTCATATCCATCTTGATCTTCTCGAAGAGAGCCATCCCATGGTGACTTTCAATAATAAGTTTGAATTAATTTTGACATAGCTTCAAGCTACTCTTTATGATCGTGCCACTTTTGAGCGTCAACACATGCCCCTTGTTTTTCGGCAAAGCTAGCGTGCCGAAAAATAACATGTACCTTGTTGGTTCTAAGGACGATGTCAACACTCCATCAGCCATTTATATGCTTAGGGCAATAATTACATATCGACCATTATTATTTTTTGAATCCTTGATGCAAACTAGGCGAAACCTTCACAACTTCATTAACAATCTGATGATGAAGTTCCATAGATATGTATCTCAAGGTCATCCTCCAAACCATATTGTTCACTCTTTTGCTAGGATTTTGTAGATAATCAACAATAAACTTTCTTCAATTCTTACTTTCGCCTGCATAAAAATTTCATTAGTGGCCGAAGCTGTGGACTTCGGTTCGGACTTACCTATGTTGACGAGACTAAGCATTGGCCATTGAGAGAAATGCAATACACCACGATTAACATAGTAGCTGGATGCTTGTTGTGCCAACTCTTTCAAATTGTCATGTCTAAATATATGAACAATTTTAAAGCAACCCAAGGTAAATTTTGCATCTAGACATACCCCAAGATAAATTATAAGTGATTCGTCCAAACATTGATAACTCTTGGATATTTGTTGCACTACTCATAATGAATCACTAAAAGCCTCAATATGTATAGCACCTATAGCAAGTAAAAGATTCAATCCGAACAACAATGCATATTCGGCTTTGATTAATTGTGCAGAAAATATATTCTAAGCGCCATGAGGCTTCAAAAATAGTACCATAAGGAGATATATAAACAACACCAACACTTTGGCCATTGCTACGAATTGAACCATCAAAACATAATCTCCATATTACTAGAGAGACAAAGCTAGCATCAATATTATGCATGTCATTAATCTGATGTTCAGTAATAAAATCAGCTATGATTTGGCCTCTTATAGATCTCAAAGATGCATAAGCCAAATCCTATCCAAACAAAGTATAAGCCCACTAGCCAATTTTGCAACTATGGATTGGTCTATGCAGCATATATTCAATGACATTGGTCATGATGTCTCAACTCCATTCAATCATAATATAGGCATACATATAAATTTCCATGAGCACGTACCTTGTGTCGCTCTCCAATCAAACTAAGGACAATGTTAGAATACTACACCGGTCATGCTCTGACATACTCTTAGGACAATAGAAAAATATCGGCCATTACCATGTAAACTTCATTCAAAGCACATATAACCGAAATAAACAAATGAAATGACAAATCAAGTATTTCGGCCCTTTGAATCAGCAACAAACTTGTAGCCAATCAAATGTATAGTGATTTGGCAATAGCCTTTCATGATGTAAGAAATTATATTGCAACCATGGACCATTATAAGCCCATTGAGTGTAACCAATCATACCTGATGACGAATTCCATGGAATAGGCATTAATGGCATAGTTGAAGAATACAGATAATGTGTGGACCGAAGATGTTGAAACCTTCGGCTTGGTCCTTCATAGTTTCACTCTTTTCCTTCTTCACCTTTGTCGCACTTCTTGTAATGGAAGCTTGCACATAATTCTTATTTCGAGTACTTCCTTTGGGAACCCATGTCATATATCTTTCCTCAAGTTCTTGTGCACTACGTTTTCGTAATTTCTTCTCTTGCCAATATGATAAGCCGAGTGGGCACCCCAGCTGTGATTTTGTTTGAAGCAATGGCAACTCTTGTTTTACCTTGTGCACTCTCAACTTCTTCTCTTTAGATTTGGCACTTGATTGACTTGCCTCATTGCCTTTAGTAGCCAATGTCAACACTTTAATTGGCTCTTTTTCATTTGAGATAAAATATGAAGTAACACTCTTACGACCATCTTTTTTAACATGGTAAACTTGCTTGACCACCTCTTTTTTGTCCCTTGAGCTCCAGACCGATCCCTTATGATTGGAACGGTCCTTGACGCCTGATTGTTCATCAAATGTTGATCTTTTTGGAGCCGCATAATGCTGGTTAGATGCTCTAAAATAAGATGGATAATGTGTCCTTGTATCATACCTGTCCCATGATGGATATGGATTTACATGAGCATAGGTAGGTATCCATGGCACTGGCATTGGCAACCCAAAATAAGGGTATGAATATGTTGCATTGCAATTTTCCCTTTGCCAATATCGGCCATCAGATTTGCACCTCGGGGGTGATCTTGACGCTTTAGAAATACTTGGCCGATAAGCAATTTTCTCCTCACTTATCTTCTGATATTTTTCCAATAGGTGCGCGAAAGTGACTTTCGGCCTTTTACCTTTGTGCTTAGCTCGGCCTTTGCTTGCATCGATCTTTGGATTTTCTTGTTGCCCCCTAGTACTTGGCATCTTCATTGCAATTTTGATGGAATCCCCCCATCAAGAATATTATCATTGTGCTCTTGAACAACTTCCTTACTTGAAAGCTTGATCCCAATATCTGCAATTTTTACCTTCTCATGTTTAAATGGATCAGCTTGAAGCATCCAATGCAAAAACTGTTTGCCATCAGGACCAATCGGAACAGACTGGTCATCTCTTGGTGTCTCAACAAATTTCAATCGTCCTTTATCAATGGCCGAGTTAACTATTTTATGAAACATATTGCAATCCTCAAAATTATGTTTGAACGAATGATGCAGCCTACAATACATTCGTCCTTGAATTGATGGCTTGACATGGTGATCAAGAATTCTATTATTTTTCAGCAACAAATCAAATATTTGATCACACATGCTTGAATTGAAGGTAAACTTTTTATTTTCTAGCCGATCTTGCTGTGAGAACGGCTTTGGAGTTAAGCAAACGAATGGTTCATATTTCGCATCACCCCATTCGACATATTCTAGCCGTGCCACTCTTCATATGCAGTGTGTTTTGCACTCTATCTCCGATGTCTTTGGGTAAGATATTATAATAGCAACGGTTTTCTCAATAGAATTTAACCTTGGCTTTAAATTTCTAAATTGAAAATATTTAGAACATACATGTCTCAATTGAGACCAAGTGCAAGCCAAGTATGAAATAAGCAAAGCTACCCAATTAGATATGAACTTTAGATAAAGCAACGAGGAAAGCTTTGGTTGCAACAATAAGTCATTATCGATCTTTATAAATGGCGCAATTGGTTGACCGATATGTTCTACAACAATTTTATTGCTGACAAGTAAATTACCTTTCTTCATTGGTCTTTCAAAATTACTTATGAGGATTTTTCTAATAGATGCATCAACAATAAAGTTCTGACCAAATCTGAAAATAGGTAAATTACTTGCTGAACATACCTCTTCAAATATGTTGGGAGAACATGATGGTGGTGTGACTTGAACAATATTTTGCTCCGCCTTTGGATGGCTCCCCAACACCTCTTCAACATCTTTTTCTTGATTCCGTGCATCATTGCTTTGAAGATCCATGTCAGCCGAATTTTGTTCGGCTACTTGTTCTTGTCCTTGGGGCTTGTCAATTTCTGTGGCACGGAACTCATAGGGCAGGAAGTAGGTTCCATTGACTTCAGAAAAATCAAGCATGGTTGTTTTCCTATGCTTGCCATGCCCTTTCTCTGTAATGCTTGCCTCTTTGGATTTGATGGACCCGGAATATATACTACTTGATTCGGCTTTTTCAACCGAAGCACTTTCATGTTCCGAATCATCCTTCTTTTCACTGATTCTACCAATTGGCAATGCTTCTTTTATTTGAGCCAATTCTTTTTCTGTTTGTTTCTGGCGGCGAGCGGCAAAATTCGCTTTAAGTTTTTTTCCTCAATTTCAGCCCACTCCGGATATGATTGCGCCCCAATGCTTTTAGATTCTTTCGTCAATGACACATGGGTGTTACCGAAACTATGCAATTGTGTAGGGGGTGTATAATATGATGTAGTACTAGGTGAAGACATATGCATTGTTGTAAAACCATATTTTTTTCTTGCCAATTTTACCAATTCGCAAAGATTCATCTGCTTGCAAATCTCTAGCTTTTATTGTATTATAATCAGGAACTAGCCCCTTATCATGTTCTTCAAGGCAAAGATCACTAATCTTATTATTTAGGGCTACATCCCTTTTTAATTTAGTCACTTCCCATTCTGTAAGAGATTGCTCCATAATACTTTTAGATTCTTTTGGCATTAAGGTGTTGCCGGAATTATGCAATTGCGTAGAGGATGCATTATATGCTGCAATACTAGATGATGGCATGCACACTCCTGCAAAATTTTCACTTATTCGGCTATGACCGTGAAGGTGCGAAGCCGAATTATGAGCATCTACAGTTGTATACGGTTCTGAATAATTATTAACATGAGGTGTAGCATATGACGCTTGAGAGTAACTGGCCGAATAGCTAGTAGTAGCATGGCCAATTCTCCCATCCATCGGCATGGTTGAACTAGTATATTGCAAATTAGTTGCCGATGAATAAAAAGGTGAAACACTTTGTTGTATGCTATTGGAAATTTTAGCATGGAGTGTTTCAAATTGATTAACCAAACCCATCAAGTTGTTCATCGGCATATGGATTTGTGGGGTTGCCGATGCATGAGAGTTAGGATACATATGTTGTACGTTGCTAAAATCATAAGAATTTGAAGCATGAAGATTATTTTGCATCCGCCCTTGCACATAATTAGAAGCATGATTGATACAACTAGGGTTGGCCGATACATTATGCTCATTAGATGATCTAGCAACAACATATGCATTATTTGACTCTACGTAAGTGAATTGGGTATTCATATTACTGATACGTCTCCAATGTATCTATAATTTTTGATTGTTCCATGCAATTATATTATGTGTTTTGGATGTTTATGGGCTTTATTTTACACTTTTATATTATTTTTGGGACTAACCTATTGACCCAGAGCCCAGTGCCAGTTCCTGTTTTCCCCCTTGTTTCAGTGTTTCAAAGAAAAGGAATATCAAACAGAGTAGAAACGGAATGAAATCTTCTGGAGAAGTTATTTTTGGAAGGAAAGCAACCGGGGAGACTTGGAGTCCACGTCAAAGAAGCAACGAGGAAGCCACGAGATAGGGGGCGCACCCTCCCCCCCAGGCGCGCCCTCCCACCCTCGTGGGCCCCTCGTGGCTCCCCTGATGTACTTCTTCCTCCTATATATACCCATATACCCTAAAAACTTCGGGGAACAGAATAGATCGGGAGTTCCGCCGCAAGCCTCTGTAGCCACCAAAAGTCAATCGAGACCTGTTCAAGCACCTGCCGGGGGGGGAACCTCACCGTGGCCATCTTCGTAATCCCGCGCTCTCCATGACGAGGAGGGAGTAGTTCACCCTCGGGGCTGAGGGTATGTACCAGTAGCTATGTGTTTGATCTCTCTCTCTCTCTCTCTCTCTCTCTCTCTCTCTCTCTCTCGTGTTCTTGATTTGGCACCATCTTGATGTATCGCGAGCTTTGCTATTATAGTTGGATCTTATGTTTCTTCTCCCCCTCTTCTCTCTTGTAATGGATTGAGTTTTCCCTTCGAAGTTATCTTATCGGATTGAGTCTTTAATGACTTGAGAACACTTGATGTATGTCTTGCCGTGCGTATCTGTGGTGACAATGGGATATCACGTGATTCACTTGATGTATGTCTTGGTGATCAACTTGCGGGTTCCGCCCATGAACTTATGCATAGGGGTTGGCACACGTTTTTGTCTTGATTCTCCGGTAGAAACTTTGGGGAACTCTTTGAGGTTCTATGTGTTGGTTGAATAGATGAATCTGAGATTGTGTGATGCATATCGTATAATCATACCCACGGATACTTGAGGTGACATTGGAGTATCTAGGTGACATTAGGGTTTTGGTTGATTTGTGTCTTAAGGTGTTATTCTAGTAGGAACTCTAGGGCTGTTTGTGACACTTATAGGAATAGCCCAATGGATTGATTGGAAAGAATAACTTTGAGGTGGTTTCGTACCCTACCATAATCTCTTCGTTTGTTCTCTGCTATTAGTGACTTTGGAGTGACTCTTTGTTGCATGTTGAGGGATAGTTATATGATCTAATTATGTTATTATTGTTGAGAGAACTTGCACTAGTGAAAGTATGAACCCTAGGCCTTGTTTCCTAGCATTGCAATACCGTTTACGCTCACTTTTATCATTAGTTACCTTGCTGTTTTTATATTTTGAGATTACAAAAACCTATATCTACCATCCATATTGCACTTGTATCACCATCTCTTCGCCGAACTAGTGCACCTATACATTTACCATTATATTGGGTGTGTTGGGGACACAAGAGACTCTTTGTTATTTGGTTGCAGGGTTTCTTGAGAGAGACCATCTTCATCCTACGCCTCCCATGGATTGATAAACCTTAGGTCATCCACTTGAGGGAAATTTGCTACTGTCCTACAAACCTCTGCACTTGGAGGCCTAACAACGTCTACAAGGAGAAGGTTGCGTAGTAGACATCAAGCTCTTTTCTGGCGCCGTTGCCGGGGAGGTTAGTGCTTGAAGGTATATCTTTAGATCTTGCAATCGAATCTTTTGTTTCTTGTTTTAGCACTAGTTTATTTTATAAAAGAAAACTACAAAAAAATGGAATTGAGTTTGCCTCATACGCTTCATCTTTTTAATATCTTTCGTGAGTATGATGGGAAGGAAAATTGTGCCAAAGTGTTAGAAGAAGAATGCATTAAAAAATTTGGCACTAAATCTTTGAATGATGAGCATGATTGCAATGTTGTTTTAGTATGAACTCCTTGAATATCCATAGTACTAATGATGATTGCACTAGTCATGATGAAAATGTCTCCTATAAACATGTTAATTTTTGCGGAGTGCATTGGGTTTGCAAGTACACACCAAATAGGGAAGATAGATATTGCAAGAGGCATAAGTATTTAGAAACTAAATGGTTGCAAGAAAGGCTAAATGTGAGTGCTGAAAATTTAAAATATCTTTGCCGTACTTGTGAACTTTGCAATGAACATGGTCATTTAAATATCAAATGCAAATTGTTTCATGATCGAATCGTGTCCAAAAATTGTGATGATTTGATTTCCCTTGCACATCATAATGAACTTAGTTTGCATTTGGGTTATGAAGAAATGAAACGTCAAACTAAGCATATTCCAGAATATAACCTTGAGAAATTCCTCGATATTGATCTAGAAGAGATTTATATGTATTGTGCGGTGAATTGCATTGAAAATCCGTATATTGCCAATTACATAAAGAGAAGAAAACAAATAGAAGATGAAGAGAGTACTAACGAAAGGGAAGAGACTTCCCAATATCCTCCTATTATTTCTTATGATGAATTAGGTAATGAGGAGGAGCCTTCTATTCAACCAATCTCATTAATAAGGAGCTCCAAAAAGAGGATTGAACCCACACATGAGGTGAAGAAGAAGAAAAGAAAAATGAAGAGAGGTAAAACGATATCTCTCCCAAATAATGTTGCTCCTATTATTGTTGTGCCTCATGAAAATGAATCAAAAATAGTTATGGAAGATGATGCACTTGATGATGATCTCGTTATGCCTATTGCTTTTTGTGATGATTATGATTGGGAAGATAATGATACTCCTTATGATCTTGAAAATATTTTTGGCACTTGCTTGGAAGAATATGATAATTGCTATACTATTGGTGTTATCCATACTATTAATGATGAGAGTGATTATGCTTATGATATGAAAAGGCCCAAGCTTGGGGAAGCTATGTTTGATGAAGATGATGTTTTTGAGAATATATTTGCTGAAATTAATGTTTGTCCCAAGCTTGGGGATGCTATGTTTAATGAAGATCATATTTTTAGCCTCTCAAGTTTTGATATGCAAAGTTGTTATGATGATAGCATGCCTTCTACTTATGATGATTATATTTATGAAAGTGGGTTTGGAAGAGTGTCAACTTTAGGAAGTAATGATCCCACTATTTTTGAGGATGTTGAATCTTATAATATTTATGAAAGTGGATTTGGAGAGGTCATGACTTTATTTAGTAATGATTCCACTATCTTGAAAGAGGTTTCAATCGATTATGATGAGAACAAAGTTGCTACTTATGATGATTATTGTGATAAAACTTATGCTATAAAGAGTAGATATGATTATATTTATAAAGTCATGATTATGATTACCCTTTTTCTGAACATTACTCTTTTAATGTGGAGACAATTTATAATATTCAAGTCTCTTATGATACTCCCACTATTCCGAATGAGAAGAATTTTGCTTATGTGGAGAGTAGTAAATTTCTATGCTTGTATATCATGAAAAGAATGCTTTAGGTGCTGGTTATATTGTTGAATTCATTCATGATACTACTGAAAATTATTATGAGGGAGGAATATATGCTTGTAGGAATTGCAATAATATCAGGTTTCTTCTCTATGTGCTTAAAATTTTGAAGTTATGCTTGTTTTGCCTTCCTATGCTAGTTGATTATTGTTCCCATAAGTTGTTTGCTCACAAAATCCCTATGCATAGGAAGTGGGCTAGACTTAAATGTGCTAGTCATATTCTTCATGATGCTCTCTTTATGTTTCAATTGTTATCTTTTAGGTGAGCATCATTGAAATCATCATGCCTAGCTAGGGGCGTTAAACGATAGCACTTGTTGGGAGGCAAGCCAATTTTATTCTAGTTTCTTGATTTTTGGTTCTGTTTAGGAATAAATAATCCATTTAGCTTATGTTTAGATGTGGTTTTATGTTTTAATTAGTGTTTGTGCCAAGTAGAACCTTTGGGTAGACTTGGGTGAGGTCTTTATGATCATGCTGTAAAAAACAGAAACTTTAGCGCTCACGAGATTAGCTTCAACTTTTTACTGGAGAGTGCTATTCAGTTGATTATTTTTGCAGATGATTACTAGACAAATTCCTCAGGTCCACCAATTTATTTTAAATTTTTTGGATTTCCAGAAGTTTGCGTTAGTTACAGATTACTACAGACTGTTCTGTTTTTGACAGATTCTGCTTTTCGTGTGTTGTTTGCTTATTTTGATGACTCTATGGCTAGTAAAATAGTTTATAAACCATAGATAAGTTGGAATAAAGTAGGTTTAACACCAATATAAATAAAGAATGAGTTCATTACAGTACCTTGAAGTGGTGTTTTGTTTTCTTTCGCTAACGGAGCTTACGAGTTTTCTGTTAAGTTTTGTGTTGTGAAGTTTTCAAGTTTTGGGTAAAGATTCGATGGACTATGGAATAAGGAGTGGAAAGAGCCTAAGCTTGGGGATTCCCAAGGCACCCCAAGGTAATATTCAAGGATAACCAAGCGTCTAAGCTTGGGGATGCCCCGGAAGGCATCCCCTCTTTCGTCTTCGTTCATCGGTAACTTTACTTGGAGCTATATTTTTATTCACCACATGATATGTGTTTTGCTTGGAGTGTCATTTTATTTTCTTTAGTTTTGCTTGCTGTTTGAATAAAATACCAAGATCTGAAATTATTAAATGGGAGAGTCTTCACATAGTTTCAAAATTATTCGACTACTCATTGATCTTCACTTATATCTTTCGGAGTAGTTTGTCGTTTGCTCTAGTGCTTCACTTATATCTTTTAGAGAACAATGGTGGTTTTATTTTGAAGAAATAGATGAACTCTCATGCTTCACTTAGATTATTTTGAGAGTATTAAATAGCATGGTAATTTGCTTAAATAATCCTAATATGCTTGGTATTCAAGATTTGTAAAACTTTCTTATGAGTGTGTTGAATACTATGAGAAGTTTGATGCTTGATAATTGTTTTGAGATATGAAGATGGTGATATTAGAGTCATGCTAGTTGAGTAGTTGTGAATTTGAGAAATACTTGTGTTAAAGTTTGTGATTCCCGTAGCATGCACGTATGGTGAACCGTTATGTGATGAAGTCGGAGCCTGATTTATTTATTGATTGTCTTCCTTATGAGTGGCGGTCGGGGATGAGCGAGGGTCTTTTCCTACCAATCTATCCCCCTAGGAGCATGCGTGTAATACTTTGCTTTGATAACTTGTAGATTTTTGCAATAAGTATATGAGTTCTTTATGACAAATGTTGAGTCCATGGATTATAAGCACTTTCTTCCTTCCAGCATTACTAGCCTCTCTAATACCGCGCACCTTTCACCGGTATCATACACCCACCATATACCTTCCTTAAAACAGCCAACATACCTACCTATCATGGCATTTCCATAGCCATTCCGAGATATATTTCCAAGCAACTTACCACCGTTCCGTTTATTATGACACGCACCATCATTGTCATATTGCTTTGCATGATGATGTAGTTGACATCGTATTTGTGGCAAAGCCACCGTTCATAATTCTTTCATACTTGTCACTTATGAGTCATTGCATATCCCGGTACACCGCCGGAGGCATTCACATAGAGTCATATTTTGTTCTAAGTATCGAGTTGTAATTGTTGAGTTGTAAGAAAATAAAAGTGTGATGATCATCATTATTAGAGCATTGTCCCAGTGAGGAAAGGATGATGGAGACTATGATTCCCCCACAAGTCGGTATGAGACTCCGGACGAAAAAAAAGAAAATAAAAGAGGCCATAATAAAAGAGAAAAGACCCAAATAAAAAAATATAAAAAGATAAAAAAGTGAGAGAAAAAGAGAGAAGGGACAATGCTACTATCCTTTTACCACACTTGTGCTTCAAAGTAGCACCATGATGTTCATGATAGAGAGAGTCTCCTATGTTGTCTCTTCCATATACTAGTGGGAATTTTTCATTATAGAACTTGGCTTGTATATTCCAATGATGGGCTTCCTCAAAATTCCCTAGGTCTTCGTGAGCAAGCGAGTTGGATGCACACCCACTTAGTTTCTTTGTTGAGCTTTCATATGCTTATAGCTCTAGTGCATTTGTTGCATGGCAATCCCTGCTCACTCACATTGATATCTATTGATGGGCATCTCCATAGCCTGTTGATACGCCTAGTCGATGTGAGACTATCTTCTCCTTTGTGGTATTCTCCACAACCACCATTCTATTCCATCTATAGTGCTATGTCCATGGCTCACGCTCATGTATTGCGTGAAGATTGAAAAAGTTTGAGAATGTCAAAAGTATGAAACAATTGCTTGGCTTGTCATCGGGGTTGTGCATGATTTAAATACTTTGTGTGGTGAAGATAGAGCATAGCCAGACTATATGATTTTGTAGGGATAACTTTCTTTGGCCATGTTATTTTGAGAAGACATGATTGCTTTGGTAGTATGCTTGAAGTATTATTATTTTTATGTCAATATGAACTTTTGTCTTGAATCTTTCGGATCTGAATATTCATATCACAAGTAAGAAGAATTACATTGAAATTATGCCAAGTAGCACTCCACATCAAAAATTATCTTTTTTATCATTTACCTACTCGAGGACGAGCAGGAATTAAGCTTGGGGATGCTGATACGTCTCCAACGTATCTATAGTTGTTGATTGTTCCATGCTATTATATTATGTGTTTTGGATGTTCATGGGATTTATTTTACACTTTTATATTATTTTTGGGACTAACCTATTGAACCAGAGCCCAGTGCCAGTTCCTGTTTTTTGCCCTTGTTTCAGTGTTTCGAAGAAAAGGAATATCAAACGGAGTCGAAACGGAATGAAATCTTCTGGAGAAGTTATTTTTGGAAGGAAAGCAACCGGGGAGACTTGGAGTCCACGTCAAAGAAGCAACGAGGAAGCCACGAGGTAGGGGGACGCGCCCTCCCCCCAGGCGCGCCCTCCACCCTCGTGGGCCCCTCGTGGCTCCCCTGACGTACTTCTTCCTCCTATATATACCCATATACCCTAAAACTTGGGAACAGAATAGATCGGGAATTCTGCGCGCAAGCCTCTGTAGCCACCAAAAGTCAATCGGGACCTGTTCAGACACCTGCAGGAGGGGGAACCTCACCGCCGGCCATCTTCATCATCCGGCGCTCTCCATGACGAGGAGGGAGTAGTTCACCCTCGGGCTGAGGGTATGTACCAAGAGCTATCTGCTTGATCTCTCTCTCTCTCTCTCTCTCTCTCTCGTGTTCTTGATTTGGCACGATCTTGATGTATCACGAGCTTTGCCATTATAGTTGGATCTTATGTTTCTTCTCCCCCTCTTCTGTCTTGTAATGGATTGAGTTTTCCCTTCGAAGTTATCTTATCGGATTGAGTCTTTAATGACTTGAGAACACTTGATGTATGTCTTGCCGGGCGTATCTATGGTGACAATGGGATATCACGTGATTCACTTGATGTATGTCTTGGTGATCAACTTGCGGGTTCCGCCCATGAACTTATGCATAGGGGTTGGCACACGTTTTCGTCTTGATTCTCCGGTAGAAACTTTGGGGCACTCTTTGAGGTTCTATGTGTTGGTTGAATAGATGAATCTGAGATTGTGTGATGCATATCGTATAATCATACCCACGGATACTGGAGGTGACATTGGAGTATCTAGGTGACATTAGGGTTTTAGTTGATTTGTGTCTTAAGGTGTTATTCTAGTAGGAACTCTAGGGCTGTTTGTGACACTTATAGGAATAGCCCAATGGATTGATTGGAAAGAATAACTTTGAGGTGGTTTCGTACCCTACCATAATCTCTTCGTTTGTTCTCTGCTATTAGTGACTTTGGAGTGACTCTTTGTTGCATGTTGAGGGACAGTTATATGATCCAATTATATTATTATTGTTGAGAGAACTTGCACTAGTGAAAGTATGAACCCTAGGCCTTGTTTCCTAGCATTGCAATACCGTTTACGCTCACTTTTATCATTAGTTACCTTGCTGTTTTTATATTTTGAGATTACAAAAACCTATATCTACCATCCATATTGCACTTGTATCACCATCTCTTCGCCGAACTAGTGCACCTATACAATTTACCATTGTATTAGGTGTGTTGGGGACACAAGAGACTCTTTGTTATTTGGTTGCAGGGTTGCTTGAGAGAGACCATCTTCATCGTACGCCTCCCACGGATTGATAAACCTTAGGTCATCCACTTGAGGGAAATTTGCTACTGTCCTACAAACCTCTGCACTTGGAGGCCCAACAACGTCTACAAGGAGAAGGTTGCGTAGTAGACATCAATCACCTTTGTAGATTGCGAACCCTAGATGAAGATCTCTTCGTAGGAAGAATAGGCTGGAGACCGTTCAAAGCTTCGTCCCCAGCGGAGTTGCCAAAAAAAGTGTGTTCGCACACGAACACGTCACGTGTACCCTCGACGTCGGGGATGATGCACCGTAGCTCACGTCGGAGGAGTCTCATCGGAAGCGCGATTCGCAAGTTGACCGAAGAGAACTTTTGAGGACCCGAAACCCTACACTCCCGGGAGGGACCCCCCTCGGGGAGTGCGGTGGCTATGGGCTTCCCTAGGTCGGTCAAGCCGCCCCTAGAGCCTCGCGATTTGCAGCTCTCCAACACGAAGAACGACGAAGAACGAGGGAGCAAGAACGGGGGAGGGACAAGACGTAGATGAAAAAGTTGTAGATGCGTTGCTATTGTGTGTTGTTCAATCGGCCGTCACCCCTTAGGTATGTAAGAGGCGGATGGACTTCCCGTACATCCAATTCACGTCCAAATCTTTCCAAAATTAACCAAACTCGGATTTAGATAAGTCTGGAACATCAATTAGATTTTTAGGTCCCACATGCCATAAATGACCTCGGATAAAGATGAGCCCAAAAGAAAATTTGACCGTTTCGATGAGGCGAACAACTTTCATGTTGAACGTTTTTTGATCAGAGACCATCTTGAGAGGGTTTTTGGCTGTTTTCCGAAGACTACAGCAGAGAAATCCAAAACCCGGACGAACATCCCGGAGTGTCCGGCCATCCTTGGAGAAACTCAAAACCCGGATGATTATCCCGGGGTGTCCGGCCATCCTGATGCAGCCGCGTATTTTCGGCTCTAACTTTTGCATACGAACTCTGATGGAGACGTTTTCTATATCATAATCAACCGCTTCGATGAGGCGCACAACTTTCATGTTGAAACTTTTTCCATCCGAGGCCATTTTAATTGGGTTTCAAGCCATTGTTTAATCCAGTGTCAACATGAGCATCTCTGAACTTGTCATAACTTTTGCATCCGAGCTCCGTTTTAGACCATCTTCATATACATCTTAATCTTCTCAAAGAGAGCCATCCCATGGTGACTTTCAATAATAAGTTTGAATTAATCTTTACATAGCTTCAAGCTACTCTTTATGATCGTGCCACTTTTGAGCGTCAACAACCACGTACATGAGCCGCCATATAGCGAGCGTAGAGCATAACAGACAAGGGTTGCTCAGCCCCTCCAGTGACACTAAGATAACCTCACAACGAGCAATCTATCTAACTCTTTGGCGCCGGCTTGAGCCTAGAGCCGTGTCTCCTCTTGGATGTTGGCCACCATTGGTTACAATACCATCAGCTGCATCTGGAAGCACCACAATGGATGTGTCATGAGCTGTGTGGCTAGGAACCATCTTGGTGAGTGCATGTTCGCTTGCAATGAGCAGCTTCATTGTTTTTCCGAACCTGAGTTGGTTGAGGAGCTTGCCATTCGGCAAGCTCTCAAGGTTTGTCGACCTGAAGGCTTTATGACAATTGTTTTGGCATCTGATTGCCTCTCCACGGTGAACAAGATCAAATCTTCAGTTCAAGATCGACCAAGTGTTGGTATTGTTGCCTCCGACATCAAGTCTCTTGCGTCTGGTTTTTACTCAATGTTCTTTCTTACATGCCGGGCTTGGTATGAATGTAGTGGCACACAAACTACCTCGTAGTTGTGAGCATGTTGTTAATCGTTTCTATCTTGGTGTGATTCCGGATTGTATCAGGGACGAACTTGTGATATTCAATAATCAATGAAGTATTGTTATTCTAAAAAAACAAAACAAAAAAGCATGTGTCACGGGCTATACTTGTAACCTACCCCATGACTCCCAGCCGGAGGTACGGTAGAAGAGAGTGCCAAACAGTTAAGGGCCTGAGACAAGGTGACCCGATGTCTCCTATTTTATTTAACATCATCGTTGATATGTTGGCAATTCTAATAGGAAGGGCCAAGGAGGCTGGTCAGGTGGGTGGCTTGGTGCCTCATCTAGTTGATGGAGGTGTGTCTATCCGATAGTACGCTGATGATACGATCATCTTTATGGAGCATGACTTGGCAAAAGCGAGAAATATGAAGCTGGTGTTATGCTTATTCGAACAATTGACCGGGTTAAAGATTAACTTTCATAAAAGTGAATTGTTCTGATTTGGTAGAGCCAATGAGGAACAAGAGGCTTATAGGCAATTGTTTGGGTGCGAACTAGGGTCTTTACCTTTTACGTATTTAGGTATACCCATTCACCATCGTAAGCTGACAAACAGAGAATGGAAGTGCATCGAGGATCGCTTCGAGAAGAAACTGAGTTGCTGGAAGGGCAAGCTCATGTCATACGGAGGCCGATTAATTCTTATTAATTCGGTGCTCACGAGTATGCCTATGTTTCTCTTGTCTTTCTTCAAAGTCCCAGTTGGAGTTAGGAAAAGGCTGGACTTCTATCGATCCCGATTCTTCTGGCAGGGCGATGAACTAAAAAGAAAATACAGACTCGACCAAAAGACCAAGGGGGACTTGGCATTGAGAATCTTGAAGTTAAGAACAGATGTCTTCTCAGCAAGTGGCTGGCTAAGTTATCTGTTGAGACTGATGCCACGTGGGCGCAGATTCTCCGTAGTAAGTATCTTCAGACCAAAACTTTGTCCCAGGTGACGTGAGACTGACTGACTCGCCTTTTTGGAAGGGGCTCATGAGAGTAAAATCAGCCTTTTTCAATAGGACGAAGTTCATAATCGGTAATGGCACTACCACGCGATTCTGGGAAGATACTTGGCTAGGAGAGACGCCGCTAGCGCTTCAGTACCCGTCCCTGTATAGTATTGTTCAACGACGTGAGGCTTATGTTGCAACGATACTGCAATCCATCCCCCTTAATATTCATTTTAGGAGGACGCTTACCGATAATCGTTGGGAAGTGTGGCTTCATTAAGTGAGTAGACTGATGGAGGTTCAGCTATCTCAACAGCCCGATCTTTTGCGCTGGAAACTTACTAGGTCTGGAGAGTTCATAGTTAAATCGATGTATCTCGATGTCATCAACTCTAGTGCCATTCCTAGTTCCAAATTTGTATGGAAAGTCAAAGTGCCTTTGAAAATTAAAGTGTTTATGTGGTTTGTACATAAACAAGTCATTTTAACTAAGGATAACTTGGCAAAGCGTAACTGAACATGACCTACTAGGTGTAGTTTTTGTGATCGGGATGAAACTATCAAACACCTTTTTCTTGAGTGCCCGTTGGCCAAGGTGTTATGGCAGGCGGTGCACATAGCCTTTAACATTACTCCTCCGAATGCTATCAGTACGTTATTTGGAACGTGGCTTAATGGGATAGAGTCCGAAACAACGAGTCACATTCGAGTAGGAGTATGTGCTTTATTGTGCGCAGTATGGAACTGCAGAAATGATTTGGTTTTTAACAGGACAACAAATATTCATTTTTTACAGGTTATCTTCCGAGCCACTGCGTTGATCCGTATGTGGTCGCTACTCACTCCGACGGAGGCCAGAGAGCGTTTGGTTACTGGAACTATCCGGTGGGAGACGGTAGCACGGGATATATTCAACCGATTTGGATGACGGTCATGTAATAGGATAGGTAATTAGTTTTCCTATCTTTCTTTTGCCAGCCGGTTGTGGCCTTCTTTTGGCTAGTGTGTTTTTGCCTCTTTGACTCTTTGTGAGCTTGCCTTTACTTTTACTTTTGGTTAAGACTCTAAGACCTTGTTGAATCTATTTGCTTATTTATAAAGTTGGCCGTATGCATCGTTCTGATGCAGAGGCCGGGGAGTCCCTCTTTTTGAAAAAAAAAAACAGTTGTGGTGCCACATTGTGTCCGTGAGACCGTGATGTCAAGTGGAGTCACATGATTTGGATGTTAATTCTTAACTGCGCTAATACACTAGTGTTTAGGTGAAGTTTGTCTGCGTGTAAGCACATGAATATAGCTTTGGCATCACTTGTTCTGACTCCTAGCGCTGTCCCTGGTGCCAATGACACATCATAGTTTATGTTATCATGTTACTTACTGTATGACCTGTGAGCTTTTCCACCATTAATTGCGCTCAGCACACATCTTAACCTTTGATCACGCACTGGGTGACTCACATAACGTGAGGACGTGCGGTGCAGTGCAGTCGCAGCCCATAATTCATGCAGCCTACTGGCTAGCTTCAGCAGTACCATGCATAGTGCACCAGTATATAAACAGAAGGATTTGATCAATTGTCCTTAATAATGGCATGAAGCGCCAGTGAATTCTCCATGTACACTAGCCGAAGTGTCCAAATCTACTCGCGCTAGCTGTTGTCAAGCTCAGATCGTAGCTAGGCCAGGCCATGCCAGGTAGCGAGGCAAGAACAGTATAAATCACTCTCATATAGTCCTGGCCATGGGAAGCCCGGCCCGGCCGCCCCGGCCCGAAAAAGCCCGACCCGGCCCGGCCCGACGCTGCCCCCGGGCCGGGCTCGGGCCTAGTTTTTGAGCCCGAAGGCTGGGCCTGGGCCCGTAGTTTTTTCATTTTTCTGAAGGTCGGGCCGGGCCGGCCCGAAGCCCAATGGGCTTGGGCCCAGAAACACAGGCCCGATGGCCGGCCCGGGCCTGGGTTTTTTGTGTCGGGCTTGGCTAGGCCCGTCCCGAAGCCCGGCCTGGCCCGAAGTTTGGCCAGGTATACTCTCATAGCACATCGTAGCACAAAGTCCAAAACTCATAAGTCAAGAAAGTGATCGGACACACGGAGTACTCGACAAAATTCTGGCAATTATTGCTCCTCGCGCACCTTACTTCGCTTTGAAATTCAACCAGTTCACATTCCATGCCACACCCATGTGGGCTTCGTGTTGTTGCCGCGATGAGCGTTTGGTCAGTGCTCAGTAGACATAGGCCGTAGACATATGGGTTGAAGTCAACCTCGACGATGTGTGTTGGTACTCATGCCGGTCGATGGTGAAAACCGTGTGTGCGATGCTCCATTGGCTGAGTTTTTCTAATGAATTGAATAATTCTCTTCTTTTCAGCTGGCCCGTTTGAACCCAGCCCGGTTCAAAATTTGACGTTGCATGCTCTTTGCTGCTTTTCAAACCTCAGTTCAGCTCGGACGCTTTTCATGAGCCTACAAAAGGCGAAGCCGCTTTCCAAGCTTTGCCATCTCCCGCCGTCCCGCGTGCCTTTTGCAACTCAAAAGGCATCAGGCGCGACGCTGCGGGTGCACTACCCTAGCCGAAAACGAAAAGCCATGGCTGCCAAAGGCGACCGCGGCGAGCGTGACGAGCAGGCGGCGATGTCGGGCGGGCGCCGGCAAGCGCGCGTGCCGCACCGGCCGTGCGACCCGTACTGCTGCTACTGCTAAACGAACGCATGGCCGACCGCGGGCATGAGGCTAGCCGAGCTATGAGCTGCTGATGCTCCTGCTCGAACCGGCCGGAAGTATGTGTGGTTTGGAGACGTAGTGGCAAAGAAGAAAAGGTCGCATTTCCTTCCTCAGTCACGAGCGGCTTGTGGAAGGAATAGTGTGGATGTGGCCTCTGGGCGTCTTGCTGTTGCTGGATCCCTTGCTTCGGCTGCCGCTGCTGATCGCTGCACCTGCACGCACCGTCGTGCTCCGGCGCCGCGCCCACCACGTCGGCCCTTCTGGAAGGGGTCCAGTCTCCAGTGTGCTGCACGTTCGGCTGCTTTCTCGCCGACCGCTGTCCCTATCCACAATGCATGCTGCGAGCCCCAACTCTTTTGTTCTATCTCAAGAAGGAAGGTCGTTTGCTTTTGTTCTGTTTGCCCCGTGATGAATTGTACGCTGTTGAACTTCTACTGCACATCTGTGTAACCTGTATATACGACACCGTCATCACTGTACCCAACCGGATCCATCCATTACATTCGTTAATCTTCCTTTTTAATCGTGCTGGAGAAAAGTCTAAGAGGAGAGCAACTAGTCGACCAGTGCTCCTTCGGGAGTTTCACAACGATCGGTGCCACTTGGCACGCTTTCAGCCGTCCCGCCACGTGTCATGCTCTGGGCACTCCCTTCGGATTTTATTTTTTTTCGCACGCGTTTTCGGTTTTTTTAAGGCCTTTTTCCGGGTTTTTTACGTTCCTGTTTTTCACCGGTCTTCCTTAGCTTTTGGAAAAAAAATGTTGGAAAAAAAATTACGTGAAAAAAACGCGTTTTCTTTTTCTTTTTCCTGCGAGAGGCACGGTTTGCTTCTAGGAGAGGCACATTTTTCTTTCGCGAGAGGCACGACCATGACTCTCGGAAACAAAAACTTCCGTCAGATGCATGTTTTTGCTTCCGCGAGAGACACGGTTTTGCTTTCGCGAGAAGCACGACCATGACTCTCGAAAACGAAAAAATGTGTTCTCTATTCTTTTCTTCCGTCAAAGGCACGGTTTTGCTTGCATTTTTTAGGCACGTTTTTACTTTCGCGAGAGGCACGACCATGACTCTCGAAAACGAAAAAAAACAAGTTTTTTGTTTTTTTTCCTTCCGCGAGAGGCACGGTTTTGCTTTTGCGAAATGCATGACCAGCCTATCGGAAACCCAAAAAACACGCGTTTTTTGTTTTCTTTTTCTTCCGCGAGAGGCACTGTTGGGATTTCGCGAGAGGCACGGTCGTGCATCTTTCGGAAAGGAAAAAACCATGATCCTGGTTTAGTTTTTTCATCCTGGTTTATTTTCTTGAAAAAAAGTTTTTCAAAACCTATCAGCATGAGATCTAGTTTTGATGATCTTGACGCGAGGAATCCAATGATGAAAACGGTTCGAGATTTGGACGCACGGTTTAAGAGATAAAACGTTTTGCATAAACCAATCTACGTAAAAAGGGAAAACTTCCAGGTTGCGACAAGTGGCGCTCATGCAGCGCGCCACTTGTCACAACCTGGCGAGACAGGAGTGATCTTTGGGAGGAGTACTCCTCAATTAGTGATTTCGTCTAAAGGGTCACTCTATCCTCGTCACGACCCAGTTTAGTTTGGTGTTTCTGATTTTTCTAACTTGGGTTTCTCTTGTGCAGTTTTTTGTGTTAGCTTGTGTTTGTTTTGTTGTTGGTTTTCAATATTTCTTTCTTTTTATTTTTTATTATTATCTTTTTATTTTTCGCGTTTTCTGCTCATTTTTCCTATTTATGTGCCTTTTCTTTGTCTGTTATCTTTGCTTATTTTTTCTATTTTAAAAATGCCCACATTTTTTAGTATGCAAGCACTTTTCAAAATGCACTAAACTTTAGTAAAACATGTTAACCCTTTCTAAAATTACATGAAAACTTTTTGATGACAAACACCTTTTTAACTACACAGTTAATGATTTATAATACAACATAAACATTTTGAATCCAATTTTAACAAACTTTTAATATGCGAGAACATTTTTAAAAGCATGATGACCTTTTTTATTATAGGATGAACATTTTAAAATACCAGGTAAACATTTTAATGAAATTAGTAAAATATTTTCAAACATATGTATTTAAAATATTTTTTATAAAAGTAAAATAAATCTTTACCGAATAATAAAGCAAATTGGGTTTCTTTCGTCCTTCATGGCATTTTTCAGAAAAGTCCCTCTATTTCAGAGAATTCAACCCGCCGTCCAGATTTAAGTCACACCCGAACCGTTATTTTACATTTTTTGAAAACCCCCCCTGATGTTTTAGGTAATTCATCCGTGGATCATATTTAAGTCAAACAAATGCTTTTTAAAATCATCCATATCTTTTAAACCGTAACTCCGATTTGAACATGTTATGTATGAAATTTGATTAGAAAAATATGTAGAATATGAATATGAGATTGTTTTTACCTGTTAAGTATTTTTAAATATTATTTTGGAATATATTTGAGTCAAACCAAATGATTTTCAAAATTATATGTATCTTTTAAACCGTAACTTCGATTTTAACATATTATATATGAAATTTTATTAAAAATATGTGGAATCTAAATGTGATGTTAATTTTACCTGTTAAATATTTTTTAAATATTATTATGGAAGCAAACTTATAATTTATAGCGCAAGATCCTTTTTTTCATACCGGCGGCGATCCAGATTGCAAATAAACACCCCACTATAACCATATAGGAAAAAAAACATCGATAAGTACACGTGCGTACCTCTGAAAAATGTCGCTGGGGAAAACAACAGATTTCTCATCGCGAGAGTGAGAGAAAGCGAGAGAGAGAGAGGGGGAGGGAGGAGGAGAGAGAGAGAGAGAGAGAGAGAGAGAGAGAGAGAGAGACGCCTTATGATTAACCATATTCAACACATGTTTTTTGTTGTTTTGTGTGGACACAGAGGCATCGCCGGCGAGGGTGAAAAGGAGGATAAGCGGCAACACAAATATGATGCCTCGCAAAAATAAAGGAGATGAACCTATTGTGGTCTTGAGTGATGGTTGTTGAGTTAAGAGCGTGTGTTATGTTTTTTCTCCCGTTGCAACGCACGGGCTCTTTTGCTAGTAAATAAATCTCTACTATCTAAAAGAAACGTATTGTTCCGTTTTCCCTCTTACGTTCCCCCTCTTCGTCCAACCCCTTCGTACGACCCCTCCTCCTCCCCTCCAGCGAATTTCTTTTCTCCCTCCACCGGTTTTCTCCCCACCGGTTTTCTCCCTGCCGATTTTCTTTCGTCCCTCCAATCGGACTCTATCTTCGGTAAACAAATAATTCATATAAGGTAACCAAGCGCAATCAATCCAAACGCAATCCATTCATGCATGACAATCAATTCATTCATGACAGTGATCAATCTCCTTCCTTCTTTCAATCCCACGGTGATCAATCTCCTTCCTTCTTTCAATCACTTCCTTTCTTCTATCACCATGCTGGTTTTTCAATTTATAATTGTTTCCATCTGGCCGGACAAACCCATTCAATTTTTGCTAACACAATTAATTCACGTATGGTAATGAATCTGTTACTATTTGGTAACGCATAATGTAATCAATTAACGCATGGTATCCATACTCTATTTGGTAACGCAATAAACTCACCAGCAGCAAAAAATCATGGACGCAATAAACGCAAATAGGCAATCAATTCATGCATGATCACAGAAAAAATCGTGACTCAACCCCATGAGCCTCCTATCAGATTTGATTCTGTTTTTTTACGTCCCCTGTCTTTCCCTCTACCTATCTCTCCCGTCTCACCCACGACCTCGTGTCTCTCAACCAAACCCTATTCCCTCCCTCTTATCGTTTCTTCTCTTGTAGCAGAATGCGTCTTTCCCTCTACCTATCGGCAGCGGTCCTAAGTGGCATCAAAGCAGAGTGATGCCTTCGTTTCCAGCGTGAGAATCTTATCTTCTATGCATGTACCTCTCCTCCTTTGGTGTCTAGGGCTTGAAGGTTTTTGGGATGCTATCCTTACCACTCTGGAAGTTACATCGCCACTAGCATCTTCTTGCCATCGTGGGTCATTGGACCTTTTTGTGCCCAACGTGTTCTTCCTTGGAGCACCTCCCATAATTTAGATCACAACTTTTGAACAATAATATGATTAGTTAAGCGACGCTCTAAACTATTTTGCCCCCACACCCGGTTATTACGTGTGCATGTTTATCTTCTTGAGATTGCGACCCATTAGTTGATTCTTCTTTTTACGTTCTTCAAATAGCATTTTTTTAACAGAGAGGACATTTTAATGATGGATAAGTTTATCTCGGCCTGCACTACTTAGGTCTTGTATGCATGTGTTCTGTTGCGGAGCTCATTTTTGTGTATATGACCATGCATCCATCTATGCCGTGTCTATACCTTGTGCGATCTCCGTGATGATAACTCCATGCCATGCTGCCATTGCGTCAGAGATATAGAGAGAGAGTGGACGAAGGGTCTAGGGAGAGAGAGTATACAATGGTGTAACTAAGAGAGAGAGATAGATTTACACCGGGGTAACTAAGAGAGAGAGAGAGAGATTCATGGGAGACGAATATTTTCACGGGAGTAAATGAGAGAGAGAGATTCATGGGAGACAAATATTTTCATGAGAGTAAATGAAAGAGAGAAAGAGAGAGAGAGATTTACACCGGTGTAACTAAGAGAGAGAGAGAGATTCATGGAAGACGAATATTTTCACGGGAGTAAATGAGAGAGAGAGAGATTCATGGGAGACAAATATTTTCACGAGAGTAAATGAAAGAGAGAAAGAGAGAGAGAGATTTACACCGGTGTAACTAAGAGAGAGAGAGAGATTCATGGGAGATGAATATTTTCACGGAGTAAATGAGAGAGAGAGAGAGAGAGAGAGAGAGAGAGAGAGAGAGGGAGAGAGAGAGAGAGGTTTTAACCGGAGTATTTGACAACAAGAGATTTTCACGGTAGAGATTTTTTTGAGATGCTCTCATGGGAGGAACTACTTATGCATAGAAAGGTTGTTGTAATAATAGTTGCATAGTATTGTTTCTCAGGTTTGTTATAGCCATGCGCAGGGATATTCTGATATGATAATTCAGTATATTTTTGTATAATATGGTAGAGAACTATTGATTTTCTACCACAAATGCTATGGTGGCAGTTTCTGCGATATATCAGTTACGCCTCCATGGCAATATTAAAAACTATGTATCCCCGTTGCAACGCACGGGCAATTTCCTAGTTATATATAAAAGGTAAAAGGGACCAACAAAACCGTACGTACGCTACACCCAAACCTAGCATCAAACGGCATAATGGCCGGCCCACCCCACGCGGACCTGGGCGAGCGCACTGAGGCGAGGAATATCTGCCGTCGCATGCATGCGCCTGCGCTGCGTGGCTCACCGTCTCTTCTCCCTTTTTTTTTCCTCAAAAAGAAAAAAACCTGACGCCTCCTCTTCCCCGGTCGGCATCGCTCCACTGCATTGAGACCGGGACGGACGGCGACGACGACGACGTCGCTGTGCATACGCGGTACGTGTGCCGTGCGGATGGCGAGCACATGTTTCACGGCCGTGCAGCAACCATCGCTGAATACCCAAACCATACCACCACCACACGCCCATATATGTGGTTCGTCCGATCCGAGCTGCCGCCTGCCGGCAGGGTCTCTGTCCGTCGCCATCCTCGCGCTCGCTTCCGTGCGCGACTCTGCCACACACACCGCTCCTTCCTCTCGCCACCGTGCCGGCCGGCGGCCGCCGGCCTTGTCGTTCTTCAGCCGTATCTATCCATCAGGCAACCCTCTCTTCCGCGGACCCCTAGCTATCCAATCCAATCCATACACACACTAGCCAACGGCACGGACGTACGCCATAAGTTCAGCCCGATCTTCTACTACGTGGCTATTCCACACACGTGCTCGAAGGTCAGAATGATGGAGCTCATGGCCTCTCTTCAGCTCGATTCAACCGTGGCACTCCTCTGCCTCGCATTCGTAGCCTCTTGCATCCTCCTCGTTGCTAGAAGCCGCAAGGACGGCGCGCGTGGATCACCGCCACCTTCGCCTCCGGCGCTGCCCGTCATCGGCAACCTGCACCAGCTCGGCCGGGGCCGCCACCACCGGAGGCTGCAAGCCCTCGCGCGGCGCTACGGCCCGCTCTTCCTCCTCCGGCTCGGCTCCGTGCCCACCGTCGTGGTCTCCTCGCCCTCCCTGGCCGAGGCCGTGCTCAAAACCCAGGACCACGCCTTCTGCAGCCGGCCGCAGCCGCACACGGCCCGCGGCACGCTCTACGGCTGCCGCGACATGGCCTTCAGCCCCTACGGCGAGCGGTGGCGCCAGCTCCGCCGCATCTCCGTGCTGCACCTCCTCAGCGCGAAGCGGGTCGACTCCTTCCGCTCCGTCCGGCAGCAGGAGGTCATGGGCTTCGTGGAACGGATCCGCGCCGGCGCCCGGGAAGGAGTAGTCAACGTGACCGAGCTCGTCATCAGCCTGACCAACACCGTCATCTCCAAGGCGGCGTTCGGGAACAAGCTCGGCGGCATCGACCCAGGGGTGGTCCGCCACATGATGAAGGAGCTCACCGAGCTGCTCGGGACCATCGCCGTTAGCGACGTGTTCCCGCGGCTCCGGTGGGTGGACTGGGCGACGGGGCTCGACGCGAGGATCAGTAGGACGGCGGCTGAGCTCGACAGTGTCATCGAGAAGACGCTCGCTGAGCACGAGGGGAGCCGAGGAAACGACGGTGAGGAGGTGCATGACCTCCTGGACGGCTTGCTCTCGATCTTCAAGGATGGTGATCAGGGGTTTAGGCTGGACCGGATTGATGTCAAGGCGCTCATCTTGGTAATTCGACCAAGAACCACGGCCTACTGGTCCGCTACTACTATAACCTAGCACCAGTAGCAATAGCCCACGTGTTAACATGATCGATCCTTCTTCACATTGCAGGACATGTTCATAGGAGGCACGGACACTATCTATAAGGCGATAGAATGGACGATGGCCGAGCTTGTTAAAAATCCATCAGAAATGGCAAAGGTGCAAGCAGAGGTGAGACAAGTTGCTGCCGGTACGCAGGGAGGAGTCCTTGAGGAGGAGCTGGAGAAGATGAGCCTCCTCCACGCTGCCATGAAAGAGGCACTACGGCTACATCCGCCCATACCCCTCTTCCCGCACGAGTCGATTCAGAACACCCGGCTGCACGGCTACGACATCCCAGCCAAGACCCGGATCATGATCAACGCATGGGCGATCGGAAGGGACAGCGAGTCGTGGGAGGACGCCGATGAATTCCGGCCACAGAGGTTCATGGACAGCGCCATGGACTACAGCGGCAAGGACCCCCGGTTCATACCGTTCGGCGCGGGGAGAAGGGGATGCCCCGGTATCGCCTTTGGGATGCGGCTGGCGGAGCTCACACTGGCGAACATGATGTACCATTTCGATTGGGTGCTCCCGGATGGCCAGGACCCAGAGTCATTTGAGGTCGTTGAGTCCAACGGCTTCGCGCCTGCGCTTAAGTGCCCTTTGATCCTTGTTGCAAAACCTTTATAAGCATGCATGGTCGAGGATGAATGTACCACCAGTCTTACTATCGTATATTATTGTTGTTTTGGCTATGATACCGAATGCTCTAGGGCGAAGGATAGATCACTTCTTAGGATGGGCTTACTTATAGCGAGTCACATAGAAGTATCCATAGAGGGAGGGGGAGGGAGAGGGAGGTTGGAGCCCCAGGGGATCTCATTAGAGACTATGAAGACACAAGTTTCCCCAGGTTAAGCCCCCTCCCCGATGGATTATTAATATTTTTTCTCATATAGGGTGAATATACACCCAGGAAGGGTATTTCCCCTCGACAGGATTATCACATTCTTCGTCAACTAGGGCAGCAGCATAATTAGGGCTTAATGTAGCAACACCCACTGTAGCTAAATTCGCTAGTCAGAAATAACAACATACTACACATATGCTGTTCAATTGCAGTTCCCGCCCGTGGTGGCGCAAAAATAAAATCTAACATCGTAACCGGCAACTTCCGCACCTCACTACAGCGTGCATCAAACTATTATCGCTACATTATTACTGCTACATTACACACAACAAGATATAATGTCAATGCCATGGTTGACATCATACGCCACATAACAAAGGGGAAGCTCCCTCCCTCCATCTATACAGAGACCGTCTTCGGCTTGGCCCCCATCTTCTTCCACGATACGCTGGGCATGATCTGCGCCGTGTCGACCCGGTCCTTGTACTGGACGGCGAAGTTGAGCAGCGAGTCGAGGAGCGAGTCCGACAGCAGGTGGGGCACCAGCCCCAGCTCCGACAGCTTCGAGTGCTTGGCGTTGTAGTAGTGCTCCTCCGCTTCGACGCGCGGGTTGGGCACCGACTTGGTCTGCACGTCCAGCCCCAGCTTCGCTCCCGCGGCGGTCACCAGCTTGGCCAGCTCGTTGACCGAGAACTGCTCGGTGAATTGGTTGAACACTCTGAACTCGCCTGGTTTGGCTGGGTTTGCGATTGCTAGCTCCACGCATTGCACGGTGTCCCTGATGTCCAGGTATCCACGGGTCTGGAGAATGGCACAGGAAATTTGATCAGTACATTGTATGTATGTCAGATGATGATGGCCTAAAAAGGTTATTTGGAGTCGTAACTAGAAATACATGATCGAGTTGAAACCTGAACCAACTACACAATTGCTAGTAGTCCATGAAATAATTCCATTTCCAGCTGGTAATCAAATTATAGTGTTTGAAAGTGAAGAAGATAATGCTCCTTAGTTTTTCAATTCAACAGTGCGGTTAACAAAATTATAATAAAAAGGTAAACCCTAAGACTGGTCACAGGCTTAAAACAGTCTCTGACCAACACACAAGTACATGTCTATACGACATATTGCAAGCTATAATGATTACATATTGGAGCTGTTGGGTCATCAGAAAATAAAAAAATAGTATATGCAGAGTGTTCAATTTCAGTATTCACAGAATTATCTACAAAGCTTACATGATTCACTCTCCAATTTTATTCATGAAAATACGAGGAAATGCTAATGGTGGGGATTAGCTCTGACTTCCTGAGGCTCCAAGGTAACAAAAGCTACTTCACTGGTATCTTAACTTCCAAAGGAAATGAAAACGAATAGTGAATACTAAAAGTTTTAGTTATAAGAATAGTACTGAATCACATTAAGTAATTATGAAAGGAGATATACAGAGAAGTGCGTATAGAGCAAGACAAACACCAAATAGGAAATCCTCCATATCGCACTACCGAGGAAGACAAGAAATACATACCTGACCGCCTTTTCCATAAACTGTAAGCGGGTGACCTACAGCTGCCTGAACACAGAACCTATTTAGTGCTGTTCCAAAGATTCCGTCATAGTCCAACCTATTGGACAGCTCTTCATGCATAGCAGTTTCATCTGTTCTGATTCCATAGACGACGCCTTGGTTAAGATCTGTGGCCCTTATACCCCAAGCCTTGCAAGTAAATGCTATGTTGTGAGAGTCGTGCACTTTACTTAGATGATAGAAGGAGCTTGCTTGCTTTGGGTAAGGTAAGGTATCAGTTCTTCCATTGTGAGTAATAGTGAGGAATCCCTCTTCAATGTCAATATTTGGAGTTCCGTATTCACCCATAGTTCCTAGTTTAACCAAATGACACTCTTCACTAAACTCCTTCATGGCAAACAATACGTTAAGTGTTCCAATAACATTGTTGTTTTGTGTGTATACTGCCCGCGAACGATCAATCATAGAAAATGGTGCTGATCTTTGTTCACCAAAGTGGACAGCAGAATCTGGCTCAAAAGACTTGAAGGCTTCTGAAAGGAATTCAAAGTCACATATATCACCAATGAAGAGCTGAATTGTCTTCCCAGTAAGAGATTTCCATCGGCGAATGCGGTTTTGGATGGAAGCTATGGGAGTAAGTGAATCAAGGCCAAGTTGATGGTCAAAAAGGCGTCGAACAAGATTATCAACAATAGCAACCTCATAACCTTTGTTGGACAGATGAAGAGCAGTTGCCCAGCCACAGTACCCATCTCCACCAATAACCATAACTTTTTTGGGTTTAGAGGATGATTGCCCAGATGCTTGCTGACTACCAGTAAGAGGTGTTTGTGTCTGTCCTTGCACAGCAGTACTAGCACAAGTAACATATAACTTATTTGACCTCTTGGAAGATGATTTGAGGTTCAGACTTGAAGTTGAAGATTTCGAATTTTGTAATCGGATGAAATTGTGGCCATAACTTGGTGAGTTGCAGTGTGCCTTAACAGCAGGAGATGGACTGAAACCACAGTTGGTGACCAAATTTGCCATTCTCACTATCCTTTCTATAATAGAGATACCCTACAAAAGCTAGCATATAACAATCAGTAATTAAACAAGATATAAATTCATTCCAGTCTGGTAATAAGATGATGAGGATAGGTAGGGGGAAATGCAAAAACAGCTGATTAGTCAGATTGCTAAATTTCAACTTCAACCATATGCCATAGCTAACTGATGGTATTGTATCTTTAACAAGGAAAGGGTAGTGATGACAAGCCAAGGAATTGGTTTATTAATTGCCTAGATCCTCCATATTCCATGAAAGCCAGCAGCTCTATGCATTTATGTTGATGAGAAATATTACAGGATCAAGGGGTGTTCAAAAGCAGTTGCATCCAAACCATGGAAACAGTGTGTTTTTTCTTGCACTGGCTCTAGCTGTCTTGTGAGTTTCAGACAAGGAAACAAAATGAATTAGCAACGGCTTGCCAGTTTTGGCCAGGTTGAGATGAAAAGGTATTTGAATATCGATTATGTATTAGCTATTTGATTTCTCCTGAAAAGTTAGTCTGCAAGTAAATTATCGCAATTGGTAATCATTTGTGCTGGGCCAGGTCCAACGCTGCGTAATTGCACATAATTTGATCAAATATTTTCCATGAATCAGGCGGCCCAGATTTTTATGTTGCACACCACATACAAATACAAAAGCGAGCATTCGGTCCACAGACCACGAACAAAGGTTTCTACATACATGAAATGCACACTGAAGATCAGGACAGGTTTAAGTAAGACCTGGACAGATATTCCTACTGCGGCCATTTCTATATGGCTATTATCACAGAAATCCCATTAACCCATTATGAACATATGCAGCACAGTAACATGATGGATCTTCACCCCAATTTCAAAACAGCAATGTTTCATGCCATGTACGGTTTCACCTCTACCTCTATGGAGTTCGTTGACTATATTTCCCCCCCACAAAAACAAGTTTGTGGTACAAAACAAACTGAAACCTGTAAGACATTATCTATTTATTTCCCCTTCCTGCGGAGCTAGCACCTGAACACACAGACCCAGCACAGCAATCCCAGCCGCAAGGGAGAGGAAGAGGAGGAAGGAATCGAGTTCTCACCAAAACTGCTCGAGGAATCTGCCGCGTCGTTGGGACACAACCGCCGCCGGCCCGAGGCTGAGGCGCCTAGACCCGAGCGAGCAGCCTCCTCTGCCCGTGCCGTGAGACGGGGAGGAGGACGGAGGGTGAGGCAGAGAGAGCGGGGGAGAGAGAATGGCGAAGGAAACAAAGAGCGGGATTGGATAGCAATAGCAAGCAGCGGGAGGGAGGCAAAGGGGATGGGGGCTGGGATATTCGGGCGGAGGGATTCGGATCGGCTGCGACCCGCGCGCTCCGGCAGTGGTGCCAGATCCTGGCCGCTCACGTGTCAGGCCACACCCTGTGCTGCTGCTGCGTCCGTCCGGTCCGGGTGTGAGGGCAATTTTGACAATTTTGACCTCGGGATGCGAAACTATTTCACTCTCGTGACCCTTTTGTGTAGCGCCCGCCAGGCAGGCGCCACACCCTACGGTGCAGCGCCTAGCTCGGGGCGTTGCACCTCTGTCCACCGTGGCAGCCCTGGGCCCAAGACTGCAAGAAGCGCTTACTTTAGCTAGGCGCCACACGTAATGTCTGGCGCCTAGCCCTCGGGCGTTGCACATTGACTTAGATGCACGTGCACATAGCTAGGCCTCCCCACCCACCCCATTCTTTCTTCAGCGATTCTGAAGCATTGTTGCGGCGGTGGCTCCTCTCCCCTTCTCAATCCCCTCTTCAAAAATCTTCAGATCTGACGATTTGGCCCGTGGATTCATTCACCAATCCATTCTAGAAGGTACTTTTCTCCGATCCCCTTCTTTCTATCGATAGAATGTATGATATTTCGGAGATTTGGGGAACCCTTGTTTGAATCTTGCATGTATTAGATTTGGGAAACTCTTGTTTAAATCTTGCATGTATTAGATTTGAGGAACCCTTGTTAGATTAGAATGTGGTTTGGATACATAGGTTGACATGTTATTTATATAGTTTGGATACATAAGTTGACATGTTATTTATATAGAAAAAATATTTGTATTGAATCTTGCATGAAGTAGGCACAGTTTAGTTTATTGAAATTATATTTGTATTGGCAAGAATGCTTTGGATACATATGCTTTGAATTTTGCATCTAGTAGCCGTACTTTAGTTTATTTGTATTCAAAAGATAATCGTGTTAACAAGAAAGTTTTCTTTCAAATTGTTAGGATGGTTTGGCTTCTCGATGATCACTGGGACAAACAACACCGGTCGTACGCTATGTCGGTGGAGCAGCGGGTAATAATGAAAGTTGCCGGTGTTATAAATTTCGTGTTTATTTCAAACACAAATGCCCCTTATGTAATGATTTGTTTGTTTGTTTGTAGGAGCTTGCACCTCTGAAGCTTCGGTCTCACGGGGTCACCCTTGGATGGATGTATGATGAGCGGTACACACCATATGTAAGGGAGACAGGACTTTTCCCTTTCATTCAGTTGGTCAATCGGTCGACGCCACCCAACAATGCTGCAGCACTCACCGCGCTTATTGATCATTGGAGGCCGGAGACACACACGTTCCATCTTCGGACCGGGGAGATGACCGTGACGCTCCAGGATATTGCTATGATCACCGGTCTTCCTATCGATGGGAATCCTTTATGTATGAACACCGATTCTGATGGGTGGCGCGCAGATGCATGCCCTTATCGGTATGGTTCCTCCGGAGCCTCGGGAACCAGAAGCAGAAGACAAGAAGAAGGAAAGAGTCGCAGCCGGTGCTACTTTCACGTGGATTACATCGAACTTCAGTACTTGCCCTGAGGATGATAATGAGGACACGGTGAAGACATATGCTCGTGTCTACATGTGGTACGTTATATCCAGGACTATGTTTGCTGATGGCACAGGAAAGAATGCTCCATGGATGTGGCTCAAGGCGTTGACCGTCTTCGATAGCAAATGGAGTTGGGGTTCGGCGACACTGGCTTACTTGTATCGACAGGAATGAAGTTGTGTCCTTTTCACTTCATTGATACATTATCAATGCGCTCTTCTGTTAATTCAACCATGTTCTCTTTTATGTGCGCTTGGAAGAAGCCTGTTGTAGGCACACCGGAGGTATTGGTGGTTGTCCGCCGCACTTTCCATATGGAGCTGGGAGCGTTTGCGGTTGGACGATCAAGACCGTGAAGTACGAGGATTGGGACGACAAATACGACCCACTACGGCTCCCCACTTGGGCTCACAAGTGGGATGTGTTAAATGAGACGACGGATGATCCCTCGGTCATGTACAAGTTGTACAAGAGCGAGCTGGACGTGATCACGCCTGAGCAGGTGAACCGACATTGCATAAGTGATTATCATGCTTGTATCGTAACTTGATATTAATTTTACATTCTATCCCATTTTGCAGGTGGAATGGGAGCCGTATGGAAAAGGAGAGAGTTTTGGTAACCCTATGGAGTTCAGGCTGAATCCGATGTGCACTAGGGATAGGGATCTCTAGCATATGCGGTGCCCACTAATATGCAACTGGGCGGTTGAGCTTCACCTGCTACATCGGGTGTTCCGCCAGTTTGGTTTGTTCCAGCCACACCCGCCGGAGTGGGAGGACACAGACAAGTTGCTACACGCGTAAGATAAAATTAACCTTGAGCAGTTAGCAGCTTCTCGACGGTTTCGATAATGCTAACATTCTGTTTCTAACTTGCAGGTTGGATAGGAAAAAGCAGCGGAAGATCAAGGATTGGGCCAACCATCACAAGAAGTATGTCGTAGAGTTCGCGCTTAGTGTGGAGCAAGCAAGGGCTGGAAAACGAGCCCAGCTTCGTGAGCACTGCCCAATCGCGTTCAACAACTATCTCACATGGTTTCTTGCAAGTACCCGCGTGGAGGTATGCAAGCCGGCGTATGCTGAGGAGATTCTGGAAGAACCCACCGTTTTTGATGAGGTAGCCCAGCACCAATACAACGCATTAGTCAGGAAAGGCAACTCAGTGATCCCTTCAGCTCCAATGATGAACTTTGTGGTATTTACCCTTTTGCTTTTCCATTCGCACTATTTCACATCTTCGCTTGCCTAACACTTTGATACCGTTTCTTTTCATAGCGTGCCCAGATCAAGAAAGCAGCTGATGAGACCGAGACTATTCTGGAAACAACCCCGGCTGGCAAAAGCGATGGGAAGGTGCACTTCGTGAAGGAAATATGCCCTAGAGGCAATAATAAAGTTATTATTTATTTCCTTATATCATGATAAATGTTTATTATTCATGCTAGAATTGTATTAACCGAAAACATAATACATGTGTGAATACATAGACAAACAGATAGTCACTAGTATGCCTCTACTGGACTAGCTCATTAATCGAAGATGGTTATGTTTCCTAACCATAGACATGTGTTGTCATTTGATTAATGGGATCACATCATTAGGAGAATGATGTGATTGACATGACCCATTTCATTAGCTTAGCACTTGATCGCTTAGTATGTTGCTTATGCTATCTTCATGACTTATACAAAGTTCCTGCAACTATGAGATTATGCAACTCCGTTTACGGAGGAACACTTTGTGTGCTACCAAACGTCACAACGAATCGGGTGATTATAAAGGTACTCTACAAGTGTCTCCGAAAGTATATGTTGAGTTGGCATGAATCAAGATTAGGATTTGTCACTCCGATTGTCGGAGAGGTATCTCTAGGCCTTCTCGGTAATACACATCAAATAAGCCTTGCAAGCATTGCAACTAATGAGTTAGTTGTGAGATGATGTATTACGAACGAGTAAAGAGACTTTCCGAACGAGATTAAACTAGGTATTGGATACCGACGATCGAATCTCGGGTAAGTAACATACCGATGACAAAGGAACAACGATGTTGTTATGCGGTTTGACCGATAAAGATCTTCAGAGAATATGTAGGAACCAATATGGGCATCCAGGTTCCGCTATTGGTTATTGACCGAGAATGGTTCTAGGTCATGTCTACATAGTTCTCGAACCGTAGGGTCCGCACGCTTAAGGTTTCAATGACGGTTATATTATGAGTTTATGTATTTTGATGTACCGAAGGAGTTCGAGTCCGGATGTGATCACGGACATGACGAGGAGTCTCGAAATGGTCGAGACATAAAGATTGATATATTGGATGGTTATATTCGGACACGGAAAGGTTCCGGAAGTTTCGGAGAAAACCGGAGTGCCGGAGGGTTACTGAAACCCCGGGAAGTTATGGGCCTTATTGGGCCAAGAGGGAGAGAGAGGCTGCACCAGAGGTGGCGCCCCCCTCCATGGGGAGTCCGACTGGACTAGGAGGGGGCGAGCCCCTTTCCTCTCCCTCTCCTCTCTTCCTTCCCCTTCCCTCTTCCTAGTAGGACTAGGAAAGGGAGTCCTACTCTACTAGGAGGAGGACTCCCCCCTTGGTGCGCCCAAGGGCTGGCCGCCCTCCCTTGCTCCTTTATATACGAGGCGGGGGCACCCTAGGACACACAAGTTGATCTTCGTGATCGTTCCTTAGCTGTGTCGGTGCCCCCTCCACCATATTCCACCTCGGTCATATTGTTGCGGTGCTTAGGCGAAGCCTCGCGACGGTAGAACATCAAGATCGTCACCACGCCGTCAGGTTGACGGAACTCCTCCCCGACGCTTTGCTGGATCGGAGCCGGGGATCGCCATCGAGCTGAACGTGTGCTAAGAACTCGGAGGTGCCGAGTAACGGTGCTTGGATCGGTCGGATCGTGAAGACGTCGACTACATCAACAGCGTTGATATAACGCTTCGCTTCGGTCTCGAGGGTACGTGGGCGGACACTCTCCCTCTCGTTGCTATGCCATCACCATGGTCTTGCGTGATCGTAGGAAATTTTTGAAATTACTCGTTACCCAACATGGCATCCGAGCCAGGTTTTATGCGTTGATGTCATATGCACGAGTAGAACACAAGTGAGTTGTGGGCGATACAAGTCATACTACCTACCAGCATGTCATACTTTGGTTCAGCGGTATTGTGAGATGAAGCGGCCGGACCGACATTACGCGACGCTTACGCGAGACTGGTTTCACCGCTGTGAGCACTCGTTGCTTAAAGGTGATGGCGGGTGTCTCTCTCTCACTTTAGTTGAACTGAGTGTGGCTACGCCCGGTCCTTGAGAAGGTTAAACGGAGTCTATTTGACGAAGTATCGCTGTGGTTTTGATGCGTAGGTAAGAACGGTTCTTGCTCAGCCCGTAGCAGCCACGTAAAACTTGCAACAACAAAGTAGAGGACGCCTAACTTGTTTTTGCAGGCATGTTGTGATGTGATATGGTCAAGACGTGATGCTATATTTTATTGTATGAGATGATCATGTTTTGTAACCGAGTTATCGGCAATCGGCGAGAGCCATATGGTTGTCGCTTTATTGTATGAAATGCAACGCCATGTAATTGCTTTACTTTATCACTAAGCGGTAGCGATAGTCGAGAAGCAATAGTTGGCGAGACGACAACGATGCTACGATGGAGATCAAGGTGTCGCGCCGGTGACGATGGTGATCATGACGATGCTTGGAGATGGAGATCACAAGCACGAGATGATGATGGCCATATCATATCACTTATATTGATTGCATGTGATGTTTATCCTTTATGCATCTTATCTTGCTTTGATTGACGGTAGCATTATAAGATGATCTCTCACTAAAATTATCAAGTAGTGTTCTCCCGAGTATGCACCGTTGCCAAAGTTCGTCGTGCCGAGACACCACGTGATGATCGGTGTGATAAGCTCTCGTCCATCTACAACGGTGTAAGCCAGTTTTGCACACGCAGAATACTCAGTTATACTTGACGAGCCTAGCATATGCAGATATGGCCTCGAACACGGAGACCGAAGGTCGAGCGTGAATCATATAGTAGATATGATCAACATAAGATGTTCACCATTGAAAACTACTCCATCTCACGTGATGATCGGTTATGGTTTAGTTGATTTGGATCACGTGATCACTTAGATGACTAGAGAGATGTCTGCATCTAAGTGGGAGTTCTTAAGTAATATGATTAATTGAACTTTAATTTATCATGAACTTAGTCCCGTAGTATTTTGCAAATTATGTTATAGATCAATAGCTCGCGTTATTGCTTCCCTATGTTTTTATATGTGTTCCTAGAGAAAATTGTATTGAAAATGTTAGTAGCAATGATGCGGATTGGATCCGTGATCTGAGGTTTATCCTCATTGCTGCACGTAAGAATTATGTCCTTGATGCACCGCTAGGTGATGGACCTATTGCAAGAGCAAGATGCGACGTTATGAGCGTTTGGCTAGCTCAATATGATGACTACTTGGTAGTTTAGTGCACCATGCTTAAACGGCTTAGAATCGGGACTTCAAAGACGTTTTGAACGTCATGGACCATATGAGATGTTCCAGAGTTGAAGTTAATATTTCAAGCAAATACCGAGTTGAGAGATATGAAGTCTCCAACAAGTTCTATAGCTAAAAGATGGAGGAGAATCGCTCAACTAGTGAGCATGTGCTCAGATTGTGCAGGTACTTTAATCGCTTGAATCAAGTGGGAGTTAATCTCCCGGATAAGATAGTGATTGACAGAATTCTCTAGTCACCATCACTAAGTTACTAGAACTTCGTGATGAACTATAGTATGCAAGGGATGACGAAAACAATTCCCAAGCTCTTGGCGATGCTAAAATCGCGAAGGTAGAAATCAAGAAAACATCAAGTGTTGATGGTTGACAAGACCACTAGTCTCAAGGAAAAGGGCAAAGGAAGAAGGGGAACTTCAAGAAGAGCGGCAAGCAAGTTGCTACTCGAGTGAAGAAGCCCAAGTCCGGACCTAAGCACGAGACTAAGTGCTTTTGCTGCAATGGAACTGGTCATTTGGAAGCGGAACTACCCCAAGTATTTGGCGGATAAGAAGGATGGCAAAGTGAACAAAGGTATATTTGATATACAGATTATTGATATGTATTTTACTAGTGTTCGTAGTAAACCCTCGGTATTTGATACTGGTTCGGTTGCTAAGAGTAGTAACTTGAAACGGAGTTGCGAATGAATGAAACTAGTTGAAGGGAAGTGACGATGAGTGTTGGAAGTAGTTCCAAGATTGATATGATCATCATTGCACACTCCCTATACTTTCGGGATTAGTGTGAAACCTAAATAAGTGTTATTTGGTGTTGAGCATAAATATGATTTGATCATGTTTATTGCAATACGGTTATTCATTTAAGTAAGAGAATAAATTGTTGTTCATTTACATGAATAAAACCTTATATGGTTACACACCCAATGAAAATGGTTCATTGGATCTCGATCATAGTGATACACATATTCATAATATTGAAACCAAAAGATGCAAAATTAATAATGATAGTGCAACTTATTTGTGGCAATTGCCGTTTAGGTCATATTGGTGTAAAGCGCATGAAGAAAATCCATGCTTGATGGACTTTTGGAATCACTTGATTATGAATCATTTGATGCTTGCGAACCATGCCTTTTGGGCAAGATGATCTGAAACTCCGTTCTCGGAACAATGGAACAAGCTATTGACTTATTGGAAATAATACATACCGATGTATGCGTACCAATGAGTATTAAGGCTCGTGGCGGGTATCATTATTTTCGACCTTCACAGATGATTTGAGCAGATATGGGTATATCTACTTGATGAAACATAAGTCTGAAATAGTTGAAAGGTTCAAAGAATTTCAGAGTGAAGTGGAAAATCATCGTAACAAGAAAATAAAGTTTCTGCGATCTGATCGTAGAGATGAATATTTGAGTTACGAGTTTGGTCTTCAATTAAAACAAAGTGGAATAGTTTCACAGCTCACGCCACATGGAACACCACAACATAATGGTGTGTCCGAACATCGAATCGCACTTTATTGGATATGGTGCGATCTATGATGTATCTTACCGATTTACCACTATCGCTTTTGGGGTTATGCATTAGAGACAGCTGCATTCACGCTTAATAGGGCACCATCTAAATCCGTTGAGATGACACCGTATGAACTATGGTTTAACAATGAAACCTAAGTCGCGTTTCTTAAAGCTTGGAGTTGCGATGCTTATATGAAAAGGTTTCAACCCGATAAGCTCGAACCCAAATCGGAAAGGTGCGTCTTCATAGAATACCCAAAGGTAACTATTGGGTATACCTTCTATCACTGATCCGAAGGCAAGTCATTCGTTGCTAAGATGGATCCTTTCTAGAGAAGAGGTTTCTCTCGAAAGAAGTGAGTGGGAGGAAAGTAGAACTTGATGAGGTAATTGTACCTTCTCCCTTATTGGAAAGTAGTTCATCACGAGAATCAGTTCCAAAGATTCCTACACCAATTAGTGAGGAAGTTAATGATAATGATCATGAAACTTCAGATCAAGTTGCTACCAAACCTCGTGGGTCTTCGAGTAAGATCCGCACTGAGTGGTACGATAATCCTATTCTAGAAGTCATGTTACTAGACCATGATGAACCTACGAACTATGAGGAAGCGATGATGAGCCCAGATTCCGCGAAATGGTTTGAGACCATGAAATCTGAGATGGGATCCATATATGAGAACAAAGTGTGGACTTTGATGGAGTTGCCGATGATCGGCAAGCCATATTATATAAATGGATCTTCAAGAGGAAGATGATGCTGATAATAGTATTACTATCTACAAAGCTCGACTTGTCGTGAAAGGTTTTCGACAAGTTCAAAGTGTTGACTACAATGAGATTTACTCAATCAGTGGCGGTGCTTATGTCTGTCCGAATCATGTTAGCAATCGCCACATTTTATGAAATCTGCAAATGAATGTCAAAACTACATTCTTTAATGGATTTATTAAAGAAGAGTTGCATATGATGCAACCGAAGGTTTTGTCAATCCTAAAGGAGCTAACAAAATGTGCAAGCTCCAATGATCCATCTATGGACCGGTGCAAGCATCTCGGAGTTGGAATAAACGCTTTGATAGTGTGATCAAAGCATATAGTTTTATCTGACTTGTGGTGAAGCCTGTATTTACAAGAAAGTGAGTAGGAGCACTACAAGATTTACGATAAGTATATGTGAATGGCATATTGTTGATCGGAAATAATGTAGAATTATTCTGCAAAGCATAAAGGAGTATTTGAAAGGAGTTTTTCAAAGAAAGACCTCGGTGAAGCTGCTTACATATTAAGCATCAAGATCTATAGAGATAGATCAAGACGCTTGATAAGTTTTTCAATGAATACATACCTTGACAAGATTTTGAAGTAGTTCAAAATGGAACAGTCAAAGAAAGAATTCTTGCCTGTGTTACAAGGTGCGAGATTGAGTAAGACTCAAAACCCGACCACGGCAGAAGATAGAAAAAGAATGAAAGTCATTCCCTATGCATCAGCCATAGGTTCTATAAAGTATGTCATGTTGTGTACTGATCTATTGCATACCCTACCACTAAAGCTTGGCAAGGAGTGCAATAGTGATCTAGGAGTAGATCAATGGACATCGGTCAAAATTATCCTTAGTAGAATAAGGATATGTTTCTCGATTATGGAAGTGAAAAAGGTTAAATAAGTAAAGGGTTACGTCGATGCAAGTTTTAACACTAATCTAGATGACTCGAGTCTCAATCTGGATACATATTGAAAGTGGGAGCAATTAGCTAGAGTAGCTCCATGCGAGCATTGTTGACATAGAGATTTGCAAAATACATACGGATCTGAATGTGGCGACCCCGTTGACTAAGATTCTCTCACAAAGCAAAACATGATCACACCTTAGTACTCTTTGGGTGTTAATCACATAGCGATGTGAACTAGATTACTGAATCTAGTAAACCCTTTGGGTCTTGGTCACATGGCGATGTGAATTATGGGTGTTAATCACATGATGATGTGAACTATCGATGTTAATCACATGGTGATGTGATCTAGATTATTGACTCTAGTGCAAGTGGGAGACTGAAGGAAATATGCCCTAGAGGCAATAATAAAGTTATTATTTATTTCCTTATATCATGATAAATGTTTATTATTCATGCTAGAATTGTATTAACGGAAACATAATACATGTGTGAATACATAGACAAGCAGATAGTCACTAGTATGCCTCTCTTGGACTAGCTCATTAATCAAAGATGGTTATGTTTCCTAACCATAGACATGTGTTGTCATTTGATTAATGGGATCACATCATTAGGAGAATGATGTGATTGACATGACCCATTTCATTAGCTTAGCACTTGATCGTTTAGTATGTTGCTTATGCTATCTTCATGACTTATACAAAGTTCCTGCAACTATGAGATTATGCAACTCCGTTTACGGAGGAACACTTTGTGTGCTACCAAACGTCACAACGTAATCGGGTGATTATAAAGGTACTCTACAAGTGTCTCCGAAAGTATATGTTGAGTTGGCATGAATCAAGATTAGGATTTGTCACTCCGATTGTCGGAGAGGTATCTCTAGGCCTTCTCGGTAATACACATCAAATAAGCCTTGCAAGCATTGCAACTAATGAGTTAGTTGTGAGATGATGTATTACGGAACGAGTAAAGAGACTTTCCGGTAACGAGATTAAACTAGGTATTGGATACCGACGATCGAATCTCGGGTAAGTAACATACCGATGACAAAGGGAACAACGTATGTTGTTATGCGGTTTGACCGATAAAGATCTTCGTAGAATATGTAGGAACCAATATGGGCATCCAGGTTCGCTATTGGTTATTGACCGAGAATGGTTCTAGGTCATGTCTACATAGTTCTCGAACCGTAGGGTCCGCACGCTTAAGGTTTCAATGACGGTTATATTATGAGTTTATGTATTTTGATGTACCAAGGAGTTCGAGTCCGGATGTGATCACGGACATGACGAGGAGTCTCGAAATGGTCGAGACATAAAGATTGATATATTGGATGGTTATATTCGGACACGGAAAGGTTCCGAAGTTTCGGAGAAAACCGGAGTGCCGGAGGGGTTACTGGAACCCCGGGGAAGTTATGGGCCTTATTGGGCCAAGAGGGAGAGAGGGGCTGCACCAGGAGGTGGCGCCCTCCATGGGGAGTCCGAATGGACTAGGAGGGGGGGCGCCCCCTTCCCTCTCCCTCTCCCTCTCTTTCCTTCCCCTTCCTCTTCCTAGTAGGACTAGGAAAGGGAGTCCTACTCTACTAGGAGGAGGACTCCCTCCCTTGGTGCGCCCCAAGGGCTGGCCGCCCTCCCCTTGCTCCTTTATATCACGGGGCAGGGGGCACCCTAGGACACACAAGTTGATCTTCCCGATCGTTCCTTAGCTGTGTGCGGTGCCCCCTCCACCATATTCCACCTCGGTCATATTGTTGCGGTGCTTAGGCGAAGCCTGCGACGGTAGAACATCAAGATCGTCACCACGCCGTCGTCTTGTGGAACTCCTCCCCGACGCTTTGCTGGATCGGAGCCGGGGATCGCCATCGAGCTGAGCGTGTGCTAAGAACTCGGAGGTGCCGAAGTAACGGTGCTTGGATCGGTCGGATCGTGAAGGCGTCGACTACATCAACCGCGTTGATATAACGCTTCGCTTCGGTCTCACGAGTGTACGTGGGCGGACACTCTCCCCTCTCGTTGCTATGCCATCACCATGGTCTTGCGTGATCGTAGGAATTTTTTTGAAATTACTACGTTACCCAACACTTCGAGCATTCATTAAGGTTCACATATCCTTCAAACTAGCACTTAACATATGTAGCTACGTTCCATGTTCATTCACTTGTACATGTTGCAGCGCCAGGGCCAAAAGTTAAGGCGGCTATCAAACCTTTTCGGTTGTCGTGACCCCGAGTATGTATCACCAGAACGGTCTAGGTCGGCGGCACCATCAGATCCCGCTTCGGGGCAGGGCCATGGTGAACCTTTGGAGGATGAGGATGAGGATGCGGGTGTGGTCACCCAAGAGGTATGGCATGACAATCCATATCTTCTGTTGATGCATTGCTAACTATATCCTCACACACGGTCTTTCCATATCTTCTGTTGATGCATAGGTTGTTGATGATATGACCTTGGGGACGTACCAGGCTCGGTCTGCATACGAGTTGAAGTCTAGGAAGGGAATCAAGAAGTACACACCTGAAGACTTCACCCAAAGAGGCCAAAGAGGCAAAAGAACGGTCGGCACCTCGCGGATGGCGGCTTTGGATGACTATTTGGATGACGATGTAGATGACGTGGAGGAACCGAAGCCGGAGCCGGAGCCGGAGCGGGTTCCTCTTCCTAGTAAGGTGAAGAAGATAAGCGTCAAGAGGGGGGGAGGAGCCAGCAAGCACGGAAAGCACTAGTCATCGTCCTTTATTTATAATGTTGAACTTAGAGTGGTGGTAGCTCTTAGTAATGTGGAATTTGTTATGTCGTTGAACTTGGAGTGGTGGTAGCTCTATGTTAAACTTGTAGTTATGGTAGCTCTATGTTAAACTTGAACTTATTGTGATGATCCTTTCTAAGAGATGATGTCTTTGTTTAACACTTTTTGAACCTTACTGTTTATTATACGAAATGTTGAACTGTGGCTGAAAATGACACAGTCTAAATGATAAAAAAAACACTAAGTGTTTGTGCAGCGCCTAGCCCAAACTGGAGGCCTACCTTCTGTTGCTCTCTGGATAGCTACAAACTTGTGCAGCGCCTAGCTCGGGGCGCCACATCGCACTGCAGCGCCTAGCACCTAGGCGTTGCACAGCATGCTGATCTGGCGCCTCGGGCTAGGCGCTGCACAAGTCTGTGCCTTGCCATACCTTGCTCTGGGATAGCTACAGGACACGTGCAGCGCCTAGCTAGGCGCCACATCGCACACCGCAGCGCCCAGCTTCTAGGCGTTGCATTGTACAGTGTGGCGCTTCCAAGCTAGGCGCTGCACAGGTCTGTAGCTATCCAGAGAGCAACAAAAGGTATGGCAAGGTACAAACTTGTGCAGCGCCTAGCTTGGAGGCGCCACACTGCACAGTGCAGCGCCCAGATGCTAGGCGTTGCAGCATGCGTGTAACGCCTCTAGGCTAGGTGCTGCACAGTCTCAGAGCTATCAAGAGAGCAATGTAAGGTATGGCAAGTTACAGAACTTGTGGCGCCTAGCTTGGGCGCCACACTGCATGCTGCAGCGCCAGATGCTAGGCATTGCATCAGGCTGTGTGGCGCCTCCCAAGCTAGGCGCTGCACAAACACTTAGCTAAATTTTTGGCCCAAATCGAGGCCTACCTTCATTGCTCTCGATAGCTACAGACTTGTGCAGCGCCTAGCCTGAGGCGCCACCTCAAGACAAAGGCATCGCCTAGCTACTAGGCGTTGCACCGTACGGTGTGGCGCCTCCAGGCTAGGCGCTGCTCAAGTCTGTAGTTTGCCATACCTTCTCTTGCTCTCTGGATAGCTACATACCTGTGCAGCGCCTAGCTTGGAGGCGCCATACTGTACATTGCAACGCCCTCTAGCTAGGCGTTGCACTTGGACTTAGTGAATTTTTTAGCATATGCAAACATAGTAAGATGATGTGAAGTAGGATTGATACATAGCAAGCTAACAACTGTGAAGAGAACATATGCACGAAGTACTTCACGACACATAGTAGTTCATAACACATAGTACTTCACAACACATAGTAGTTCTTACAACCAAATCGAGGAGGAGACATAGTAGTGTTGGAAATATGCCCTAGAGGCAATAATAAAATGGTTATTATTATATTTCTTTGTTCATGATAATAGTCTATTATTCATGCTATAATTGTGTTATCCGGAAATCGTAATACACGTGTGAATACATAGACCACAACGTGTCCCTAGTGAGCCTCTAGTTGACTAGCTCGTTGATCAACAGATAGTCATGGTTTCCTGACTATGGACATTGGATGTCATTGATAACGGGATCACATCATTGGGAGAATGATGTGATGGACAAGACCCAATCCTAAGCATGGCTCAAAGATCGTGTAGTTCGTTTAGCTAGAGCTTTTTCAAATGTCAAGTATCATTTCCTTAGACCATGAGATTGTGCAACTCCCGGATACCGTAGGAGTGCTTTGGGTGTGCCAAACGTCACAACGTAACTGGGTGACTATAAAGGAACACTACGGGTATCTCCAAAAGTGTCTGTTGGGTTGGCACGAATCGAGACTGGGATTTGTCACTCCGTATGACGAAGAGGTATCTCTAGGCCCACTCGGTAATGCATCATCATAATGAGCTCAATGTGACCAAGTGTCAGTCACGGGATCATGCATTACTGATGCGAGTAAAGTGACTTGCGATAACGAGATTAAACGAGGTATTGGGATACCTACGATCGAATCTCGGGCAAATAACATACCGATTGACAAAGGAAATTGTATACGGGGTTGCTTGAATCCTCGACATCGTGGTTCACCCAATGAGATCATCGAGGAGCATGTGGGAGCCAACATCGGTATCCAGATCCCGTTGTTGGTTATTGACCGGAGAGGCGTCTCGGTCATGTCTGCATGTCTCCCGAACCCGTAGGGTCTACACACTTAAGGTTCGATGACGCTAGGGTTGTATAGATATGATTATGCAAGAACCGAAAGTTGTTCGAGTCCGGATGAGATCCCTGACGTAACGAGGAGTTCGGAATGATCTGAGGTAAAGAATTATATATAGGAAGTTAGGTTTCGCCATCGGAAAGTTTGAGGGTCACTGTATTGTACCGGACCACCGGAAGGGTCCCGGGTTCACCGGTAGGGCCACCTATCCCAAGGGCCCCATGGGCTGAAGTGGGAGGAACCAACCCTGGTGGGCTGGTGCGCCCCAGCCCCTGCGCCTAGGGTTGGGAAATCCTAGGGGTGGGCGCCCACCGCTTGGGGGCAAGCCACCCCTGCCCCCCCTGGAGATCCCATCTCCGGGGGCGGCGCCCCAAGGGGCCCTATATAAAGAGGGAGGAGGAGGGCAGCCAACCCATGCTCTTGGCGCCTCCTCTCCCTTGCTACACCTCTCCTCTCACGTGCTTGGCGAAGCCCTACCGAGATCGCTGCTGCATCCACCACCACGCCGTCGTGTTGCTGGATCTTCATCAACCTCTCCTTCCCCCTTGCTGGATCAAGAAGGAGGATACGTCTTCCTCAACCGTACGTGTGTTGAACGCGGAGGTGCTGTCCGTTCAGCACTAGGATCATCGGTGATTTGGATCACGACGAGTACGACTCCCTCGACCCCGTTCTCTTGAACGCTTCCGCTCGATCTACAAGGGTATGTAGATGCACTCCTCTCTCTCGTTGCTAGATGAACTCATAGATTGATCTTGGTGAAACCGTAGATTTTTTTTTATTTTCTGCAACGTTCCCCAACAGTGGCATCATGAGCTAGGTCTATGCATAGTTCTCTTTGCACAAGTAGAACACAAACTTGTTGTGGGCGTAGATGTTGTCAACTTTCTTGCCACTACTAGTCTTATTTTGCTTCAGCGGTATTGTGGGATGAAGCGGCCCGGACCGACCTTACACGTACGCTTATGTGAGACAGGTTCCACCGATCGACATGCACTAGTTGCATAAGGTGGCTAGCGGTGTCTGTCTCTCCCACTTTAGTTGGAGCGGATTCGATGAAAAGGGTCCTTATGAAGGGTAAATAGAAGTTGAAAAATCACGCCAGGGTTTTACGTGAGTAAGAAAACGTTCTTGCTAGAACCCTATTGCAGCCACGTAAAAGATGCAACAACAATTAGAGGACGCCTAACTTGTTTTTGCAGCAATTGCTTTGTGATGTGATATGGCCAAAAGTTGTGATGAATGATATATATGTGATGTATGAGATCATGTTCTTGTAATAGGAATCACGACTTGCATGTCGATGAGTATGACAACCGCAGGAGCCATAGGAGTTGTCTTAATTATTGTATGACCTGCGTGTCAATGATTTAACGCCATGTAATTACTTTACTTTATTGCTAAACCGTTAGCCATAGTAGTAGAAGTAATAGTTGGCGAGCAACTTCATGGAGACACGATGATGGAGATCGTGATGATGGAGATCATGGTGTCATGCGGTGACGAAGATGATCATGGAGCCTCAAGATGGAGATCAAAGGAGCTATATGATATTGGCCATATCATGTCACTACTATTTGATTGCATGTGATGTTTATCATGTTTTTGCATCTTGTTTACTTAGAACGACGGTAGTAAATAAGATGATCCTCATAATAATTTCAAGAAAGTGTTCCCCTAACTGTGCGCCGCTATGAAAGTTCGTTGTTTGAAGCACCACGTGATGATCGGGTGTGATAGATTCTAACGTTCACATACAACGGTGTAAGAAAGATTTACACACGCATAAACACTTAGTTTAACTTGACGAGCCTAGCATGTACGCACATGGCCTCGAACACAAGAGACCGAAAGGTCGAACATGAGTCGATGGAAGATACGATCAACATGGAGATGTTCACCGATGATGACTAGTCCGTCTCACGTGATGATCGGACACGGCCTAGTCGACTCGGATCATGTATCACTTAGATGACTAGAGGGATGTCTAATCTGAGTGGGAGTTCATTAAATAATTTGATTAGATGAACTTAACTATCATGAGCTTAGTCTAAAATCTTTACAAAATGTCTTGTAGATCAAATGGCCAACGCTCATGTCCACCTCAACTTCAACGCGTTCCTAGAGAAAACCAAGCTGAAAGATGATGATAACAACTATACGGACTGGGTCCGGAACCTGAGGATCATCCTCATAGCTGCAAAGAAAGATTATGTCTTAGAAGCACCGCTAGGTGAAGCTCCCATCCCAGAGAACCAAGACGTTATGAACGCTTGGCGGTCTCGTCTTGATGATTACTCCCTCGTTCGATGCAGCATGCTTTACAGACTTAGAACCGGGCTCCAAAAGCGTTTTGAGCAACACGGAGCATATGAGATGTTCAAGAGCTGAAAATGGTTTTCCAAGCTCATGCCCGGTCGAGAGATATGAAGTCTCCGACAAGTTCTTCATAGTAAGATGGAGGAAAATAGTTACGTCGGTGAGCACATACTCAAAATGTCAGGTTGCACAACCGCTTGACTCAGGTGGGAGTTAATCTCCGGATGACGCGATTATTGACAAAATCCTTCATCGCTTCCACCGAGCTACAAGAGCTTTGTGATGAACTTCAATATGCGGGGATGGAAAAGACCATTCTTGAGGTATATTCAATGCTGAAATCAGTGAGCGTAGAGATCAAAAGGAACATCAAGTGTTGATGGTGAATAAAACCACTAAGTTCAAGAAAGGCAAGGGTAAGAAGAACTTCAAGAAGGACGGCAAGGGAGTTTTCGCTCGGTAAGCCAGATTCTTGGGAAGAAGTCAAAGAATGGACCCAAGCACGAGACCGAGTGCTTTTATTGCAAGGAAGCGGACATCGAAGCGGAACTGCCTCAAATACTTAGCGGACAAGAAGGCCGGCAACACTAAAGGTATATGTGATATACATGTAATTGATGTGTACCTTACCAGTACTCGTAGTAGCTCCTGGGTATTTGATACCGGTGCCGTTGCTCATATTTGTAACTCAAAGCAGGAGCTGCGGAATAAGCGGAGACTGGCAAAGGACGAGGTGACGATGTGCGTCGGGAATGGTTCCAAGGTCGATGTGATCGCCGTCGGCACGCTACCTCTACATTTACCTACGGGATTAGTTTTAAACCTCAATAATTGTTATTTAGTGTCAGCTTTGAGCATGAACATTGTATCTGGATCTCGTTTAATACGAGATGGATACTCATTTAAATCCGAGAATTATGGTTGTTCTATTTATATGAGAGATATGTTTTATGGTCATGCCCCAATGGTCAATGGTTTATTCTTAATGAATCTCGAACGTGATGTTACACATATTCATAGTGTGAATACCAAAAGATGTAAAGTCGATAACGATAGTCCCACATACTTGTGGCACTGCCGCCTTGGTCACATTGGTGTCAAGCGCATGAAGAAGCTCCATGCTGATGGAATTTTAGAGCCTCTCGATTATGAATCATTTGACACATGCGAACCATGCCTCATGGGCAAAATTACCAAGACTCCGTTCTCCGGAACAATGGAGCGAGCAACCAACTTATTGGATATCATACATATTGATGTGTGCGGTCCAATGAGCGTTGAGGCTCGCGGAGGATATCGTTATGTTCTCACTCTCACTGACGACTTGAGTAGATATGGGTATGTCTACTTGATGAAACACAAGTCTGAGACCTTTGAAAAGTTCAAGGAATTTCAGAATGAGGTAGAGAATCAACGTGACAGAAAAATAAAGTTCTTACGATCAGATTGTGGAGGAGAATATTTAAGTCACGAATTTGGTACGCACTTAAGGAAATGTGGAATCGTTTCACAACTCACGCCGCCTGGAACACCTGAGCGTAACGGTGTGTCCGAACGTCGTAATCTCACTTTATTGGATATGGTGCGGTCTATGATGTCTCTTACCGATTTACCGCTATCATTTTGGGGATACGCTCTAGAGACAGCTACATTCACTTTAAATAGGGCACCGTCTAAATCCATTGAGACGACACCGTATGAATTATGGTTTGGGAAGAAACCTAAGCCGTCGTTTCTAAAAGTTTGGGATGCGATGCTTATGTCAAGAAACTTCAACCTGAAAAGCTCGAACCCAAGTAGGAAAAATGTGTCTTCATAGGATACCCTAAGGAAACCATTGGGTATACCTTCTACCTCAGATCCGAAGGCAAGATCTTTGTTGCCAAGAACGGTCCTTTCTGGCGAAAGAGTTTCTCTCGAGAGAAGTAAGTGGGAGGAAAGTGGAACTTGATGAAGTACTACCTCTTGAACCGGTGAGTAGCGCAGCTCGGGAAGATGTTCCTGTGGTGCCAGCACCAACTGAAGAGGAAGTTAATGATGATGATCGAGGTACTTCGGATCAAGTTACTACTGAACTTCATAGGTCCACGAGGACACGTTCCACACCAGAGTGGTATGGCAACCCTGTCCTAGAAATCATGTTGTTAGACAACGGCGAACCTTCGAACTATGAAGAAGTGATGGCGGGCCCAGATTCCAACAAATGGCTTGAAGCCATGCAATCTGAGATAGGATCCATGTATGAAAACGAAGTATGGACTTTGACAGACTTGCCCGATGATCGGCGAGCGATAGAAAACAAATGGATCTTTAAGAAGAAGACGGACGCAGATGGTAATGTTACCATCTATAAAGCTCGACTTGTCGCTAAGGGTTATCTACAAGTTCAAGGGGTTGACTACGATGAGACATTCTCTCCCGTAGCGAAGCTAAAGTCCGTCCGAATCATGTTAGCAATTGCCGCATACTATGATTATGAGATATGGCAAATGGACGTCAAAACAGCATTCCTTAACAGCCATCTTAAGGAAGAACTGTATATGATGCAGCCGGAAGGTTTTGTCGACCCTGATAATGCTAACAAGGTATGCAAGCTCCAGCGATCCATTTATGGGCTGGTGCAAGCATCTCGGAGTTGGAACATTCGCTTTGATGAGATGATCAAAGCGTTTGGGTTTATGCAGATTTATGGAGAAGCCTGCGTTTACAAGAAAATGAGTGGGAGCTCTGTAGCATTTCTCATATTATATGTAGATGACATATTTTTGATGGGAAATGATATAGAACTTTTGGACAACATTAAGGCCTACTTGAATAAGTGTTTTTCAATGAAGGACCTTGGAGAAGCTGCTTACATATTAGGCGTCAAGATCTATAGGGATAGATCAAGACGCCTCATAGGTCTTTCACAAAGCACATACCTTGATAAGATATTGAAGAAGTTCAATATGGATCAGTCCAAGAAAGGGTTCTTGCTCAGATTGCAAGGTGTGAGATTGAGCTCGGCTCAATGCCCGACCACGGCAGATGATAAAGAAGAGATGAGTGTCATCCCTACGCCTCAGCCATAGGATCTATTATGTATGCCATGCTGTGTACCAGACTGATGTAAACCTTGCCGTAAGTTTGGTAGGAAGGTACCAAAGTAATCCCGCAAGGAACACCGGACAGCGGTCAAGAATATCCTGAAGTACCGAAAAGGACAAAGGACATGTTTCTCGTCTATGGAGGTGACGAAGAGCTCGTCAGTAAGGGTTACGTCGACGCTTAGCTTCAACACAGATCTGGATGACTCTAAGTCACAAACCGGATACGTGTATATTTTGAATGGTGGGGCGATGGCTGGTGCGATTGCAAGCAAAGCGTCGTGGCGGGATCTACATGTGAAGCGAGTACATGGCAGCCTCGGAGGCAGCGCATGAAGCAATCTGGGTGAAGGAGTTCATCACCGACCTAGGAGTCATACCCAATGCGTCGGGGCCGATCGCACTCTTCTGTGACAACACTGGAGGTATTGCACTTGCCAAGGAGCCCAGGTTTCACAAGAAGACCAGGCACATCAAGCGGCGCTTCAACTCCATTCGTGAAAATGTTCAAGATGGAGACACATATATTTGTAAAGTACATACGGACCTAAATGTAGCAGATCCGTTGACTAAACCTCTCCCTAGGGCAAAACATGATCAACACCAGAACTCTACGGGTGTTCGATTCATCACAATGTAACTAGATGATTGACTCTAGTGCAAGTGGGAGACTGTTGGAAATATGCCCTAGAGGCAATAATAAAATGGTTATTATTATATTTCTTTGTTCATGATAATAGTCTATTATTCATGCTATAATTGTGTTATCCGGAAATCGTAATACACGTGTGAATACATAGACCACAACGTGTCCCTAGTGAGCCTCTAGTTGACTAGCTCGTTGATCAACAGTCATGGTTTCCTGACTATGGACATTGGATGTCATTGATAACGGGATCACATCATTGGGAGAATGATGTGATGGACAAGACCCAATCCTAAGCATGGCTCAAAGATCGTGTAGTTCGTTTAGCTAGAGCTTTTCAAAATGTCAAGTATCATTTCCTTAGACCATGAGATTGTGCAACTCCCGGATACCGTAGGAGTGCTTTGGGTGTGCCAAGCGTCACAACGAATCGGGTGACTATAAAGGAACACTACGGGTATCTCCGAAAGTGTCTTGGGTTGGCACGAATCGAGATCGGATTTGTCACTCCGTATGACGGAGAGGTATCTCTAGGCCCACTCGGTAATGCATCATCATAATGAGCTCAATGTGACCAAGTGTCTGGTCACGGGATCATGCATTACGGTACGAGTAAAGTGACTTGCCGGTAACGAGATTAAACGAGCTATTGGGATACCTACGATCGAATCTCGGGCAAATAACATACCGATTGACAAAGGGAATTGTATACGGGGTTGATTGAATCCTCGACATCGTGGTTCACCCGATGAGATCATCGAGGAGCATGTGGGAGCCAACATGGGTATCCAGATCCCGTTGTTGGTTATTGACCGGAGAGGCGTCTCGGTCATGTCTGCATGTCTCCTGAACCCGTAGGGTCTACACACTTAAGGTTCGGTGACGCTAGGGTTGTATAGATATGAGTATGCAGTAACCCGAAAGGTATTCGGTGTCCCGGATGAGATCCCGGACGTCACGAGGAGTTCCAGAATGATCTGAGGTAAAGAATTATATATAGGAAGTCAGGTTTCGGCCATCGGGAAAGTTTCGGGGGTCACCGGTATTGTACCGGGACCGAGGGTCCCGGGGGTCCACCGGGTGGGGCCACCTATCTCGGAGGGCCCCATGGGCTGAAGTGGGAGGGTAACCAGCCCCTGGTGGGCTGGTGCGCCCCCCCTTGGGCCCCCCTGCGCCTAGGGTTGGGAAACCCTAGGGGTGGGGGCGCCTCCACCTGGCTTGGGGGGCAAGCCACCCCCGGCCGCCGCCCCCCTTGGAGATCCCATCTCCTGGGGCCGGCGCCCCCCCCAAGGGGCCCTATATAAAGAGGGGGAGGGAGGGCAGCCGAACCCATGCTCTTGGCGCCTCCCTCTCCCCTTGATACACCTCTCCCTCTCGCAGAAGCTTGGCGAAGCCCTGCCGAGATCGCTGCTGCATCCACCACCACGCCGTCGTGCTGCTGGATCTTCATCAACCTCTCCTTCCCCCTTGCTGGATCAAGAAGGAGGAGACGTCTTCCTCAACTGTACGTGTGTTGAGCGCGGAGGTGCTGTCCGTTCAGCACTAGGATCATCGGTGATTTGGATCACGACGAGTACGACTCCCTCAACCCCGTTCTCTTGAACGCTTCCGCTCGATCTACAAGGGTATGTAGATGCACTCCTCTCTCTCGTTGCTAGATGAACTCATAGATTGATCTTGGTGAAACCGTAGAATTTTTTTATTTTCTGCAACGTTCCCCAACAAGTAGTTCACGACACATAGTAGTTATTACAACCAAATCGAGGAGGAAACATAGTAGTTCACGACACATAGTAGTTCACAACCAAATCGAGGAGGAGACATAGTAGTTCATGACACAAAGTAGCTCTATTGTGTAGAGCAAGGCCTCTTTCCCTTCTTATTCTTCCTCTCTTCTTCCTCTTCCTCCTCCCTTTTTCTTATGAGGTGAGCCTCCTTAACCACCCTTTCCATGATTATCTGATTGTCCCTCTCTTCTTTTTTAGCTGCAATTTCCCAAAGCTTCATGGTTCTTTCTTGAAAATCCTTTAGACGCTTCTTCTGTGCCTCCTCACATTTCCTCACCAACGCTTGCTCCCTAGCGCGCATCGCATTTGACATACTCTCTCTCTTTCCTTCCTCTCCTTCTCAAGCTCCTCTTCCTTCTTCTTCTTTAGCTTGGCTGCATCCTCCTCTCTAAGCTTCTTCACAGCCTTCTCCCACCATCCCGCCATCTCATCTTCGCCATCCTCCTTCATCGTTGGTTTGTTGGGTTGGGAAGCCGCCATACCTACAATGAGTGAAACATAATGGTTAGTAAGGACAATAAGAACAAATGGAAGCACATATGAAAAAGAAGAACATATGAAAAACAAGAACATATGATACATTATAGTTAGTGAGGAACATACGGAAACGGTCCATCTAGGTATCCAAACATTCCTCTATAACGAACTTGCCCTTGTCCATCACCACGGCCAAGTCCACCACCAAGGCCAAGACCATCACCAAGGCCTAGACCATCAGCACGACCATTACCACCACCACGAGCTCTACCACCACCACGGCCTCTTGTAAGTCCTAGTTGCCGACCTCTTTGTTGCCTAGATCCACTTTGGCTAACACTTGGTTGGCTTGGCACTTGTTGGCTACCACTTGGTTGCCTTGGCACTTGTTGGCTACCACTAGGTTGGCTGCCACTTGGTTGGCTTGGCACTTGTTGGCTACCACTAGGTTGGCTACCACTTGGTTGCCTTGGCACTTGTTGGCTACCACGTGGTTGCCTTCGCACTTGTTGGCTACCTCTTGGTTGGCTTGGCACTTGTTGGCTACCACTTGGTTGGCTCCCTTGTGTAGCTCCTTGTTGGCTTGTGCTTGCATCATTTGTCTTGGACCTTTTCCTTGGTTTCGTACATTTTCTTTTGTTGTGGCCATGACCTTTGCACTCCCCACAACGGGAGCTCTCACGAGGCTCTTGGAATTGGTCGTTGCCCGCTTCGCGGCGGCCACCATGGCCCCATCTGTCCATGTCGCCTCTAAGACGCTTTGTATTACGTCTACCCCATTTAACAACCTTCAACTCCGGATCCGGCCATAGTTGAACTCCATGATACTCCGGCCATTGTGATTGGTCAAAGTACGGGTGAAAGCGGGGAGCCCATGTTTTCTTGACTGTCATGATTGAGAACTCCGACTCCCTCACGGTGCGTGGGTGATTGATGTCCACATTCCTAATGCGACCGGCGGTATACAAGTGTGAGCATGGGAGATGAAGCAACAATGGCCTCCCGCAAGTGTAATCACATTGTGTTAACGACACCTTGAAATCCCGACCTCCATGTTGCCGGCCATCGTTTGTGGTTCCTCCTGGCCCTTTCACTTCGTACTTCCGCTCTTCGTTGTCATATAATATAGCTTCTTCTGAGTCCGCCTTCCATGATTGAAATACCAACCATTCATCAACTTTGGGTGGGAACTTGTACTTGTACTTCCGTGGGTTCTCACCCGCTATCTGTGCATCGGTTTCCATCGAGTACTTTACAAAGTACGCATTCATCTTGTCAAATGTGTATTGAACTATTGCCGTCACGGGTAATCCACGTGCACCTTTGAGCACCCTATTGAAGCATTCCGCCATATTGCTTGTCATTTGACCGTATCTCCGGCCATCTTCATCAAAGGCACGTGCCCACTTGTTCCGGTATTGAATGTGCCTATTGAGAAAGTCTTGACCCCCAGGATCAAGTTTTTTGTGTGCGAGCAATTTGTTGTACAAAGTGGCGAAGCGCTTATCGGTGAAAGCAAGACAACAATATTGAAGATCATCGGCCAACTCCTTAAGGCCACATGCCCTATAGAAGTTCGAACAAAAGTGCCTCATGCACCATCGATGGTGCAACGGCGCATGCCCGGGAATGTCAATCTCCACCGCGTTAAGAATTCCTGGATGCCGATCCGATATGACACAAATTTCCCTTTGAGCGGGTAACACCTTCGTCCTCAAAAGATGCAGAAACCACTCCCAGTTGTCATTGTTTTCCACCTCAACCAAAGCAAATGCCAATGGCAACACCCGATTATTGGCATCACTTGCTATCGCAACCAACAAGGTGCCCTTGTATTGTCCGGTCAAGAACATGCCATCAATTGCGATGACCGGCCTACAATGTTCGAAATCCCTCACACATTGCTCGAACGCTCAAAAAGCACGGCCAAATACTCTGATTTTCCTTCCTTCATGAAACGTTGTTTGGTGCCCATGAGGCTCGACCACATGAACCATGCCCGGGTTTGTCGCGGCCATGGCTAACAACAACCTAGGGATTCGGTTGTATGCTTCCTCCCATGTACCATACAACATCTTAAATGCGGATTGCTTCGCCTTCCATGCCTTGCCATACTTCACCTTGTAATGAAAGATGGCTTTCACAAGGTCAATGACATACTGGACGCTCATTGTTGGAAGTGTGGATATTGAGTTGGAGAGCCTGTAAGCGATGAACTCGGACGTGAGTTGTTTGTGGTCTTGGGACACAATCTTGCCATCCACCCTTTTGCCTTGGCACATGTGAGTTGGCACACAACTCACTATATGCCAAGTTGGACCTACTTCCCATGGTCTTGCACGCACAATCCACGAACATATTTCATCTTCACATGCACATGCAACCATGTAGCGCACATTGACGTCTGAGTTCACCACCTTGTGTGGACGATAATGCGTAACCGAGTAGTTGTCGAGCCACATATTCAATTCCAACAAGGTGTTGAACTTAGAACCTTTAGCAATCCGGTTCTTGTCGTCTCCCAAATCACGATGAGAGATTGGCCTAACCCCAAGAGGTACACATTGGCCACCATCTACCACGGCTTCATCCGCGAGACTAACATCCTTGAACAATGTAGTCCGATGATCCCGACCAAATACCTTCTCAAAAGCTTCGGCCTCCTTCACCGTGAACCCCTCCGCATCAACTTGTTCATCGGGACCATCGTCATCCGAGTCCGATGCATATGCACGGGAAAAAGGGATGGAATGGTCCATTGTCTCTTGCAAATGATATTTGTCGAGATCACCCACATTGTTGTCATGGAGATCAACTTCATTGTCATCATCCGCATACTCATCATTGTCCTCTTGCAAAGCTTCATCTTGGTTGTTTGTAAACGGGCTCAATGTTGGCCTCACTTCTTGGGTCAAAAGAGGTTCAACAATTTCATCCCGCTTCAAGGGTGGGGGGCTACTAGCAACCAAAGGGGAGGGGTTCCGGTTCAAGTCCAAATGCAAACTTGAATCAACCTTCTTCGTTGCAAATAACTCAATAGCCTTGTCTAGTGATTCGGCCACCGTCTCCTTGTATGCAACCCAACGTTGCTCCGAGTTGGACCCGCATTATCTTCCAACGGATGTGCATTTCAAAACCAACATTATGCCTTCCCTCCAACTCAATGATATCACTAGGGTCCATCCAATTCAAATCTTTCCTAACTTGTTGCAAGAGCTCCGCATAGCTAGGACTACTATCAAACACCATGTCAAGCTCATCCGGGTCCAGTTCTATATTTCCTTTCAAAAAGGCGTCTTTGTCCCCATGATGAACAAACACACATGTTCTTCCCATCCCTATAAGCATTCAAAGAAACACAATGTAACATTGCTTCCACGAGTACTAATCCAAGGATTAACACGGAATAGAAACCCTAATATAGAGCTGACCGTGATCCGAATAACTATTCTGATCCCCAAGACACGTTCCCGAACTCCCGAAACCCATGAAGAAAAAAAAGCCCACCCCCTCGTCGACCACCTCGCCCGATCCCCAACCTCCCGATCTCCCCCGTCCCAGCGACGCCCACCTCCCCCTGACCCCGCCTCCACCCGGCGTCGCCGCCCGCACCTCCTTCTGGCGATTCGCCGCCCCCGCCCCTCCCACTCCCACCCCACCGGCCAGCGCCGCCCTGCTCCCTCCCGGAGATGCACGCCGCCGTGCGCCAAGCGGGGAACCTGCCCAGCAACGACGTCGGCAGCCACCGCGATTGCCTCCCGCCAACAGTAGGCTTAGTCTGCGCGGCCCACCGCCGTTCCCTCGCGCTACCAGGCGGATGCTGATCCCCCCATCAACCACCTCAGTTCCCGTTTCCTGCTGGCGCCGCCATGGATCCTCCCCACCATGTTGCTATCCACGATCCAGAAGATGGGACGGGATGGCCTCCCCTGCGAACACGACGACCCCTCTCCCGACAGCCTGCCTTCCCATCCGGCGTCCCTTTCTTTCCCTCAGATCCGTTGCCGGACCCAACAAAAAAATCTCTTTTTGCCGCCCTCCAGCCCGACTACCTCCCTTCCACCCGCCCCCAACCTTGGCGTGACCTTCCCTGCACTCCGTCGTGACCTTCCCTCCCCTCCGACGCAGCCTACCCTCTGACCCTGTTTCTTGTTCTTTGTTCATCTTATTTGTCAAAAAAGAATGATCAAAAATGGATTCTGAACTTCTTGTGCCATGGACACTGAATCCCTGAAAAATTCTGACTCGAACAGAATTATTTTGCTCATGATTTCCTTGTCATGTTGATTTTTGTGCCCTTTACTAGTCTTTTATACACATCCCTACAAAGATGTCCAAACTGATGAAATTCAAAAATTGTGTACGCTCCAGTTCGTTGTACAAAAAAAAGAAAAATTTATATATGGGGGACTTGATAGTTCATACTAGGCAAACAAGAAAAAATTCTGAGAGCAGTACACTTGTGTTCGTGTTGCTGTCGAACTTCAGCTACTATTCTTGTTAAGTTTTTTACTTGATTTTGATCTGGCCGTGAACCCCCTATTGACCTCTTTCTCTATTCTTTACTTGACATGAACTTCAGCTACTATATAAGTTTTTCCTTGAAGATTTCACCTCCGATCAGTGCTCTCTATGTGGTGAGAGTAGAAATTTCATTATACATAGAACACAAAAAAGAAGGCTCGGAAATACCAATGATAGAAGTTCATGTATATAAAGGTTGATGCTTCGCATGTTGCGTGTATACATGGGAGCACACAAAGCAATCATGTTGGGCCATCACCGAGTAGCAATTCAACAAGAAAACCTACAGCAGTTCTATTAGTATAATTCGGTCCGAAAAAAATGTTGACAACAACAAAAAACAATGCCATTTTTGTGGCAAAATTATGCAAAAAATTACAGTGGAATATTGTGCTCTCAAAAAGTGTAGCGGTGTCCGTAAGAACACAACATTTTTTCTATTTCCCTTTCCTTTTTGTTTGTATATATAAGAATGCATAAAACTTGAGCCGGTCGGGGACATATCGTCCAGAAGTTCATGTATAAAAAGGACTTGTCTTAACTCTGAAAGTTCAAAATTAATAAAATGGAAAGGTAAAAGAAAATGACAAAACAAAAAAGTTCAAACAATTACCATGGATTACGGTGGATTTTTCTAATTTATAAAAAAATAGAAGATCAATTTAAAATATATGAGCGCTCTATGTTTATTACAAACCTAGAATTTATTCCGTTACTAAAAGAAATAAAACAAAGAAGTTCAATTAAAAAAATGAAGAAGTTTAATTCAAGAAAGCATAGCAGTTTCATATTTATTTAAAAGCTCCGATTTTTTTGATTACTGAAAAATAAAAACAATAAGTTCAATTCAAAATAACGAAGAAGTTCAACGTTTCAAACGAAACTCCAATTTTCACATTTCTAAAAAATATATATAAAGAAGTTCAAATAAAAAAGTTAGAGCGGTTCGATGTCTTAAAAAACTCAGACTTTTTCCGTTATTAAAGCAAAATAGAGAGAAGTTCAAAAGTGATAACAACGAGAAGTTAATGTACAACATGATGTGTGTTTTCATATGAGAAAAAAAAGAATAAAAAGGTGAAGTCCAAAATTTTGTTGCTTGAAGTTCAAGTGCTCGGCCCGAGAAAATTCAAAAATTCTTGTGAGAGAGGTTGAACAACAATACGTGACAGAAGTTCAAGATGAAAACATCAGGAAGTTCAATTACTACACGAAATGCGTTTCAGATAGGAATATAAGAATAGAAAACAAAAAGCTTAAAAGGTTTGTTGCAAGAAGTTCACGTGCTCCTCCCGGTGAAGTTCAAGATCTCTAGTGCGAGACGTCTGACTTTCAATTACATGTAAAAAAGGCAAAAAATAATGTTCTTTTTGTCATTTTTAAAACTGCTCTCAAACAATAAAAATTTGTAACGTGTGTCTACATGAAAAAGATGCTCCTATTCATAAGCTTTCCAACGGTATATTATATGCTATATTCTGATGAATGGTTTAAAAGTTTTATGTACACCGTTTAAAACACATTTTTACGCATTCAAAAAAATATTTTGAACCGTCGTGAGTACAAAAAACTGATCAACATGAAAAAGTTGTGCGTTTTCAACAGCTTTCCACCGGTATATCATTTGGTCAATTCAGGCAAGTGGTTTGGGAGTTACAGGCAAAAAAAAAAACACGTCAAAAACATAGTGAAGTTCAAAGTGATAACAACCAGAAGTTCACTTACTACATGGTGTGTATTTCATATAAGAAAAATACAATAAAGTGAAACAGACTGAACTTCAAACAGACATGCCCTAGAAGTTCAACTACTTCACGGAGTGCAAAAAACAACACTAAAAAACAGAGTGAAGTTCAAACAGACATGCCCGAGAAGTTCACTACTTCACGCAGTGCATTTCCATTCGCTATGAAGGCAGAAATAATGATCTCGTCATGTTCTAATTTACTTCAAAACGCACGGTTAAAACATTAGCTCGAAAATACGAACTCGGTAGGACTTGGACCATTTTCTAAATTACTCTTAAACCATTCAAAATTAGAAAAAAAACTTTCAAGATGAAAAAGTAGCGCATTTTCATAAGCTTTCCAACGCCATATCATATGCCTCCATTGGATTAGCCGTTTAGAAATGACATTGGAAAAACAAACTCAGCTGTTCGGTTTACAAAATTTTACGTTTTTTCAAATTACTCTTTAACCAGAGGGAATTAGAGAAAACTTTCAACATGTGGAAGGAGAGGTTTTGCAGTAGCTTTCCAACGCCATATTATATGCCTCATTCCAATAAACGGTTTAGAAATGCGATCGAAAATACGATTCACGTTTTTTGTATGAAGAAAAAACGGTTTTCAAAACTGCTCTTAAACCACTTACATTTTGCCAAAATTTAAAGTTGGGTCGTGATACTGGTGTCCATAGCTTTCCAACAGTATATCGCAAGCCCCATTTGGGCAATGTTGACGGAAGTTCAACCTAGCACTAGGGGAAGTTCGGGTCGAACAACTCAGGCAGTAAAAATGCAAAAAATGCAATTTCATGACGACCCGAGAGCAAAATCCGCTAGCGAGCTAGATTTCTATTTAAAACCGGTATTTAGTTGCTAAAAAACGTTTCTAGATTACACTAACATCATATAGAACACTACTAACCAGAATAATTCACGGGGGAAGCCACGGTTGCAAAGATAGCCCGAAGGTCAGGTTCGTACAGAGGGAAGTTCAGGCGCGTGTACAAACAAAAATACGTCACAGAAGTTCAACGTGAAAACAGCATGAAGTTCCACTACTACGCTGAATGAATTTCAGATGAAAAACTTTTAAAATCGTTGCGAGTATGAAAAAATGATCAACACGGGAAAGTTGCGTGTTTACATCAGCTTTCCATTGGTATATCACTTCCTCAATTCCGGTGAGTGGATGGAGAGCTAGGAGCAGTGGATAGAGATATACGAGCAAAAAAAGCACGTGAAAAACAGAGTGAAGTTCAAGTACACGTCTTGAGAAGTTCAGTTCTTCACGCGTGCATTTTCAAGAATCGGTTTAGCGATAAAGGCGAACAAATGATCTCGCCATTTTCGCAATTACTCGAAAACGGCTAGGAATCAGAGAAAATCATCAACATGAAAAAGTTTTGCATTTTCTGTAGCTTTTCAGCGGTATATTATTTGCCCCATTCCGATAAAGTATGTAAAAATTATGCCAAAATATGTTTTTATTTATTTTCCAATTTGAATTAAAACTGTAAAAAATTAGGAGAAACAATATATACAAAAAAGTTTCGCATTTGCTTAAGCTTTCCAACGCCGTATCATTTGTTGCATTCGAACGTACGGTTAAAACGTTATCTCGAAAATACGAAATCGGTGGAACTTGTACCATTTTTTGCATTACTTTTAAACTGTTCCAAATTAGAAAAAACTTTTAACATGAAAAAGTAGCGCATTTTCACAAGCTTTCCAATGCCATATCATTTGCCTCAAATGGATTAGCCGTTTATAAATTACATTGAAAATACCAACTCGGTTGTTCGGTTTGCGTAATTTTCAATTTTCAAAATTACTCTTTATCCACAGGGAATTAGAGAAAACTTTCAACATGTCGAAGGAGCAGTTTTGCAGCGGCTTTCCAACTCTATATTATTTACCTCATTCCGATAAACGGTTTAGAAAATGCGATCAAAATACGATTCACGTTTTTTGTATGAAGAAAAAACGGTTTTCAAAACTGCTCTTAAACCGTTTACATTTTGCCAAAAATTTAACTTGGATCATGATATTGGTGTCCATAGCTTTCCAACGGTATATCGCAAGCCCCATTTGGACATTATTTAGCTGAAGTTGAACCTAGTACTTGGGGAAGGTCAGGCGCGTTGCTCGGGAAGTTCATGTTGTGATCAGGATATTATTCTGATCCCATGATCGAAATAGTGTTTATGTGTGTGTCTATATATATATATATATATATATATATATATATATATATATATATATATATATATATATATATATATATATATATATATATATATATATATATATATATATATATATATATATATAACCATAACCCTAGCCCTAAACCTAACCCTAGCACCAACATAAGAACACCCATAAGAATAACCCTAGCATACTAACAAAGCCTAATCATAGAAATTGGCAAACAAACATCTCACATCTCCATGCAAATCTCTAGATCCAAACAAAACTAGGGTTTCCCCAAACTAGCAACAAATGAGCAATGGGAGAACTTTACTTGGATCAAAACAAGGGGATCGGAGAATATTACTTTGAGGGAGGGTTTGACTTCGAAATCCACGACAAATTCTTCAAATTTGCAAGATTTGGAAGAGGATTTGAGAGGGGGAGAGAGTGGGAGAGGGGGAAAGCTCGGGGAGAGAGTGGGAGAGTGTGTGGTGTGGGGGTGCGGGAGGGGGGGCCAGCCAAGTGGTGGATAAGTCCTGATCTGGCGCCTAGGCGCTAGGCGTTGCACATTACATGTGTGGCACCTAGCGGCTAGGCGCTGCACTTTACATGTGTGGCGCCTAGCTCGGAGGCGCTGCATTGCTTGAGTCTTGAGCCTGGGGCTGCCACGGTGGACAGGTGTGCAACGCCATGCGCTAGGCGCCAGACAAGAGGGTGTGGCGCCGGCGTGGCGGGCGCTACACAAAAGGGTCAAGGAGTGAAATAGTTTCGCACCCAGTTCATTCTGTGAAATGATGTCGTCCCGAGGTCAAAATTGTCAAATTTGCCGGGTGTGAGAGCGGGGAAGGTGCTGGCGCCGGCGGCTCCGTGGAAGGAGATGGGACCGTGGACTCTTTCTTAAATGATAACGCTCACGGTAAATTTGACAATTTTGACTTATGGATAAAATCATTTCACAAAATGAACTGCCTCTAAACAAATTGCACTTAGCTGACCTTTTTGAGTGGCGTCCGACACGAAGGCGTCACACTACATTGTGCAGCGCCTGCGCTACATGCCTAGCCAGCGTCGCACCCAGGTGATCCGAAAATTACTAAGTCAGTGTGGCGCCTAGCTCTCAGGCGCTGCACACTGACTTAGTAATTTTTAGGCAGTTTGAGGTGCGACGCCGGCCAGGCGTGTAGCGCCTGTCAGTCAGGCGTTGCACAGTGTAGTGTGGCGCCTTTGTGTCAGGCGCCACTCAAAAAGGTCAACTGAGTGAAAAAAATTTAGGGGCAGTTCATTTTGTGAAATGATTTCATCCATAGGTCAAAATTGTCAAATTTGCCAACGCTCACACGTGTGATACAATTCAACATGGCCCGATGTTGCTTGATTCATTTGCACGAATATTAAAGCAGTTGTCATCTGGATAGAGAGGCATGTAACCACCCAGCCAGCGTTTGTGGGCGTTATCATTTAGTGTCGCACATGTGGGTGCTCCTCACCCGAACGGACACAGGACGCTTGTCCGAACGTGTGGGCGAAACTCTTCGCGCACACGACGCTCACGCGGTGATAGATGGCAACTACAGGTGTGCATATGTGGCAACTAGTTAATCACACACGGCAATTATGGTTGACCATACATGGCAACTATGGTTTAACCACACAGGGCAACTCCAATTTGTTACACATTATGCATATGTGGTACTCCATCCATTCCACAATGAAGTGCATCCGCACTTCTCGAGATCTAAGTTTGACCATAAATTTAATCAACGAGACCGACTGCGGCAGGAGCAAAAACTATACCACCGAATTCGTATTTTCGCACTAATTTAGTGGTATAATTTTTGCTCTCACCGCAGTCGGTCTCGTTGGTTAAATTTATGGTCAAACTTAGATCTCGGGAAGCGCGGGCGCACTATATTGTGAAATGGAGGGAGTAACTAGTTAATCACACACGGCAATTATGGTTGATCATACATGACAACTATAGTTTGACCACACGTGGCAACTTTAATTAGTTACACATGGCAACTATATTTAATGATGCATGACAGACATGGCAACTATAGTTAATTACATATGGCAACTATAGTTGATTACACACGTGTTCGCGCTCACGGGTGAGGATGAACAGTTGCCACACAGGGCCGTGTGGGCCGTCGTAGCTACGCCCAACGTAGAGTGGAGTGGTACGGATGTAAGTGGGTTGTACAAACTTCAGCCCATTTATCGGTTATTTGGTAAATTCAGGTGGCCGAGCCTTGAAACCGAACAGGCTGAATAAAATTCGGTTTTGGAAGATTGCTGGCTGAACTAGAAACCAAAATACTCGGTTTGGTTTATTTGGTGTTGCTCCGGTTTGTCGGTTCGGTATTTACCCCTTCAATCAGTTATCCAACGGTCCAACATCAATACACCATCCGCATCGAACGACTCACAAGGATACACCATAGTTACTTTTAACTTACTTGTCGTGTCTAATAGCCGCCCTATAGGGTTGTAGTTCATTCAGTCCCCTTATCATTTGGCCAAATGACTCAAACACATATACGTTGATACTCTTTTCAGACTATCAGGAGGGCACAAGCCCCCGGTTCCATTTTCATTGAAAACGAAACCAGACGCATGTCTCAAAACCAAACTTACAGCAAAAAATGTTGAAAGGCCAATATCCCAGTATGAACTTATTGCATTGAGAGCAGAAATTTGCAAGTCTGGGGCATAAGCAGACAAACTAAACAGAAAACAAAAAGTAAAGCTAAACTCGAAATGGTTGTGAAACCATCCTTATCGACTATCCTCCATCAGATGCCAAGCATTCAGAGCAAGATCAAATCTCACAGCTTGAAGTTGATGCAGGACTCCACTCTTGATCTTCTTGATCGGCAGTGTTGGCGAGTGAGGCGGCTCCAGGGAAATAACAAGGCTTGGTGCAGTGGAGAACTTGGTGATCTTCTTTGGACTCCCGGGAGGAGAGGACGTGTTGTGGTTTGTACCCAGGCCATGATAAACCCCAAAACCCCTTTCCAGCGAAAAATTTAGCAAGTGCATCTTGGCTTAAAAGACCTTTAGTGTCTAAGTTGTCGATCCTTACCCCACAATCAATTGAAAGGGAGAACTGGGGATCAACGATAACTGATGTGAGATCCTTTTTACCCTCTCCAAAGGTTCCTCCTTGAAGAGTATCAACCACTAATTGATTGTTATATGGATCAACCACCAAATCTGCTTTAAATCAGACCAATTAACATTGTTATAAACTAGGGAATTTCTGTATTTCCAAATGCACCACAAAAAGCATGCACAAACATAGTTCATGACCATGTGTTTCTTCTAGGCTGGCCAGAATCTAGCAATTGACGAATAGTTATTTCCTAATTCACAAGAGAAGACAGAAGAAATGTCTCATCATGCCGGCCTTATACATAGTTCTTCCTCAATTATGCATACACACTGGTTTAGATCCATACAAATCCTTCCTGGATTCGACAAACTGGTACTCGGGTTCATACATCTTCGGCCTAAGGCAGCGATCTGCGATTTGGACTGGTTGGTTTTGGAGAGCTGGTAAAATCACACCCAAACCCTACCCTCGGAATTTATTATTCATACGGGTGTATTTGTGCTCGGGATTAGAGTAACACTTTTGATGTATGAGAGTCTTTAGTGCTACCTAGAGCATAACTTGTTGCATCTCATATATTTGATAATAGTGGAAGAATACTTTAATGGTTTCAGTCCGTGGTTTTCACCCCCAACTTGAGAGCTTTTCACATGATAATCCTGATGTTCATGTGTGTTGATTTTCGGCTGATGTTTCGAGTGGTTCACTAGACCACACATCTGAGTTGTGTTGTATTCTCGAGGAAAAAAAAATCTGAGTTGTGTTGTTTGAGATGCCAACGTTAGGTTCAATCATCTTTACCGTTTTCTGGTTTGAAGGAAAGACGTTTCTACTGCAACAGTGCCGCGGGCGTGCGCACACACGTCCCCGTAAGAACGGAGAAAAATCACTAAAAGTTTCAATCATCTTTACAGCTTTTGCAATCTGGACGCGATCGAGCCACCACACAGTAGCATCATTATTTTTCTTCTCGTGGTAACCTAGTAGTAGTAGTAGTTACACTTGTATAGTCCGCCGGCTCACAGCTTGTTGGTCTTGGCCAGGTACACGACGGCGCCGGAGGTGGCCACCGGGATGACGACGTCGTCGGAGAAGGACTTGAGGCCCGGGACGACCCTCTTGACGAGGAGCGCGCACATCGGCGCGCCGAAGAGGACCACGAGCACGTCGAAGGCGGCCTTGCCGAAGCTGAAGCTGTGCACCGTGACGAGGTTCTCAGTGATGGTGTGGAACTGACCCTTGGTGAGGTTTACTCCATCCGGCTTCCTAAGAGCCTGCACGAGAGGGAAACAAAATCCTTAATACTCCCTCCGATCCATACGCTGGTTTAGTACACAATTGTGATGGCATCCGAACGTTTTCTTTTTAGCCATTTTGAAACTTTTGAAACCAAAGGAAGATTCTAAGCTCTGTTAAGAAGCGATGTCAAATAAAGCAGAGGAGCCTCCTTTATTCTAAAGAAAAGAGGGTATATCTGACCTTGTACACTTCCGCGAGTTTATCTTTTGATGGCATCCTGTACTGCAGCTGCCCTTGTTCCTCGCAAAACTGTCTGAAGTGGAATGCAAACAACAGACAGAAATTGTTAGGTTTTTTTCTTAAATAAAACACCATCGATGAGGTTTCAGCTGGCTGAATATGTTTGAACTTCTGAATGGATGAGGAACATTTCAGCATTGACGGCATGCTATGAATCTGACCAAAGGCTATTTAGTAGTACTACACTACTCCCTTGGGTACACTAGACGTTTTGGACATTGACGCATTTTTCAGAATATAACTTCGACGACTAGTTTGTACTGCAGTGTATGTATGACGAACAACAAAATTATTATAATATTCAGAAATCACTTCTCGAAGTACATCTATACATACGGCTTTCAAGTTCCCAAGAAAAATATTTCAAAGTTTCCAATGTTTGACTTAAGATATGTCCAAAACGTCGTGTTTTTCTGTGTGTACCACTGTACCAAGGGAGTAGTACCTGTTTATACGCATGCATGAACTTTTAATCCGTAAAGGCGTAGGAATCAAATGAGAATTCCTGCATGTATCCAATAATAATTCAACTATAATACCAATGTAGGCTGTAGATACTAAAACAAAATGATGCGTTGTACTAGCAGCTCCTCCTAGCAGTGCTCTCCAACTGTTGAGAACAAAGGCTTACTCAACGAGTTCGAAGATGGCGTGGTAAAACTCATCGAAGGTTTTCGTAGGCTCGACTTTATCGTAGTTCTTATCCATAAATTCGATGAGCTGCTCCTTGGCGTTATTATGGTTGGCCACAGCCTTGCCGTCCTTGTCGGCCTTCTGCGTAGCCCGCCCGGCCTCTACCAGAAACATCACTCATGTTAGAAGCAAAACCAGCAAGCATTTGCAAAGATGAATGACCCGAGATCGCGCAACCGGGTAGATAGTGTTCGTCGATGATCATACCTTGCTTTGCCTTGGCGACGGCCTGACCCATTGATCTGATCTTTGCCGACGTAGGAGGGTGGGTTTCCTTCCTGCTGTGGTGAGAAGAAAGGAGGTTTCTTGTGCACATGCAAGCACGGGGGCTGGGGGGGAGTATATTTGGGGGGCGTGCGTGCCGCCGGTGTTCCTTGTGTGAGGCCAAGGCAACGGCTTTGCTCCTCCGAAAAGCAAAGCGGGGGAGGCATCAAAGGAGGTTTCTGGCTCCCGGCGACGCTAGCTTAGGATTCTGTTGCTATAATTGGAGGCGTATCTGAAAGATGAGAATGTTGATTATGGAAACTTGCACGGTCACAATTGAATCAATATGCCCTTTATAAAGAAGCTGATAAGCAATAGTACTTGCGAGCGGTCTAGTGTACAAAGATGCTGCACTTTTTAATAAATCAATAAAACTACAATGATATACACAGCGCCTTAATCAATGGACTCACTTGAACGATATTTATAGCCACAAAACCTCTTCATTCATGCCCTAACATCTTACTGATCTCCTCAAACCAACCATTTTCGTAAGAAATTTGTACATCGAAAGATGAATTACATGAGAAGGTGTCACTCCTGAGGCGCTTGATTTACAGAGCCTTCTGCAAACGGGTCTGGTGCTCAATTGTTGCACTCCATGTGGTGGATGGAAAATCATCCAACATCTGGTTGGGCAGACACCAGCTACAAAATTGTGATGCTGCAGCAAGGATAGATGTACTTCTGCCTTTACAGCTTGCTCATAGTTTACCAAGTGGTGACTCGTCACCGTGTTCATCCACCAGCCAGAGTTTATGATCACGGAAGCGTTTTATCTTCTTCTCAAACCCTGTTATGTAGTTGTTATGTATAATGACATGCTTGCCCTTTGTCTCCTTGACCCATGTTTTATTCTTGAAATATAGACCTCCAGTTGGAAAAGCGGACTGAGGTAATAGATACACATCCACCTGCAAGCAAATCTTATATTAGTAGTTTTACAAATGACATTATCTGTTGTGGAGGCAGCGATGCAGGAAAATATTCTGAGAAAACAGAATAAAACCCTTTGTCATGTAGCATGACTTAGAGAATGTAAACTAAAACTTAAACGCAGCAACGATATTGATAAAAAAACTGGTAATTATGTTACTCCCTCCGTCCGAAAAAGCTTGTCTCAAGCTTGTCTCTCAAATGGATGTATCTAGCACTAACTTGATGCTAGATACATCCATTTGAGGGACAAGCTTTTTCGGACGGAGGGAGTATGTTTATTGGGAATTTATAAACATATAGGTAACAGTTACGAGCATCCTTGGAAAGGTTATTACTGAACAAGTACATTTTAAACATGGCAAAGCTTAGTACAACCAATGCATGTCAACTTAAGTCCACATTAAAGATAACAGTGTAGAAGCTAAAACCATGCCGAAACAGTTACTTGGGTCCACATTTTAGATGAAGTACCACATGGAGATGGAGATGATTAAAATGGATATCGAGCAAAATGGAATCAGTCAAAGTTCAACTTCAACCACCTTCTCATTCAAATTTCAATCTATTAGGTGCCTTTTCATGATGTCGTTAACATATTTGTTGTTGTAATTCAGCATGGCATATGAATGATTAACTAACAATTGTAAGTGTTTCTCAAATTGTTCTCTATCTATCCACTACAGCAACTCCCATAAATGGTTGATGCTTACACAGCGAACTCTATTGTCTAGATGGTAGAAAAGTTGTCGGCAAATGTTCCACCGATAAAATGAGAAAAGTCCTCAACTCCACATTGCCCAATTGTGCCCCGTCCCAGTAAAATAACATGTACACGTGGATAACAGGAGGTTGAGGTTGATAACCTTGGTTCTCTGCTCGAATGCACAGATACTTCATGGACCTAGCGTATCCGTATCGGATACCATATCTAATACGGATTCATCCCCTAGACGTGCTGGATACATATCCTTCGAGTATCCATGAATATACGATTTAAAATAAAGAAGATACGCTGGTGCGTTTTGGATACGGCCCAGCCACTCAGCCCAGTTAAGAGGGAACCAGTAACCTAGTTCCCCAACACCCCATCCTTTCCCTCCCCACTTTGTTCCTCTCGAGCTCCACAACAGGCGGCGACGGTAACGAGCTCCTCCTCCTTCCTCACTGACTCCGTGTCGTCCTCTTCATCGAATACCCTTCACCCTCAGCCCCTCTCACACAGCACCAAGGTATGCTCTCAGCTCCGATGCTCCTGCAGTAACATCGATGTATGTGTCGCAGCTCACATGCTCGATTAGCAGCTCGAGGGCATGCAGGATCGAGCAGTAGCTCGCTGGAGGCAACCGGTGGTGGCTAATCCGGTGCTCCTTCTCCTCTCTCCTCCCCCTCTCTCATATAAATTTCTATCTAATGGGCAGCTACCCTCCCTAAACTACAAGCATATCTGTTTTGGTGTTCTTCTGCATGATATTAATATGTAATCTGTACCTTGGCCATGTTTAGGAAAAAAATCAAACTAATTTGTTGTTCATACTGCATAGTAAATAACTATTTATCATTATTTTTATTAAATTAGTCAAGCATATCCCCGTATTAGCACTTTTCAAAAATGATGAATTTACGTATCTGTATCGGTGCATTCTAGGTTCTCTGGCATTGCCGTGAAGGAGATAAGGCATGCAGGATAGAAGAAAGACTGGAAAGATGACTTCTTGCTAGATCTCAGGAGATCATTACCGCTAAGATATATATAATATCCATCTTCTAGACTGAATACAGACTAATCTTATCTCAGTATCCCAACCTCGCACAACAGAGATTTGAACAGTTCCCTACTAGCCTAGAGACTTCGGTGGATCAAAAACTTGAGCACAAGTCAAACATCATTCTGTCCTCTATGAACCTACTATGCCTAGTGCCGTGGCGGTCGCGCAGTGTCCACCTGGACATGAGCTTGATCACTACCTCCCTCGTGCAGTGTCCACCTGGACATGAGCTTGATCACTACCTCCCTCCTGTATGAGGCCATGGCGAATCTGGTACGACTCATATGCACGACATCTGACTCGAAACTCTTATCTCTTAGTAACATGACCTTGCACAATAAACAGAATTTAAACTAATCATGACTGGCCTAGGGAGTTTGTTCAACCTAGGACTTGAGCCTGGTTGGACAATTCGAGACACAAAGAAGTGAAGAACTTAAGTCCAAGTTCAACATGACTCCACCTAATGCTTCTACGTCATGTCCCTCAAGGATGCTAGTCTCTCCCTACCGCTTTCCTTGAGATAAAAAAAAACACTGGCAAAAAAGATAAGATAACACATAACAACTGCAAGGACACAAGCTCACACAACCGCAATGGTGTACATGTAGAGGTATATCCATTTAAGGCACACGGTATATTGATAGTTTGACAAACCGAAACAACACATTAGCACATGGCACCACACAAAAAAATTATATATTAGAAGTTTGGAACATCAGTGCTATTTCTAAGCAATGTACAGGAAAGTATTGGTAAAGATTGTGTACATTTTTAAACAAGCCTATATACGATCCAGATTGATATCAAAATTTGAGTTCCTCGGTACTTCAACTGGTCTAGACTACAGAGCATACACGAAAATCAATTTCAACTTTAAGCAGCCCTGAACCCATTGACCAGATAACTCCGTGTCACTAGTTTGTTTAAGCGAAGAAACAAATGCATATGCTCAGTTCAAGCAAATGCAACGAAATAAAGTTCAAATTCAATTGCCACAGAAAACATTTAGATGTTCATGCCTAACCTGCCCAGCAGTCTTTAGTAAAGCCCAGTTGAATGCTGGCTGATCATTTGATTTCGCTTTCCTCGACCAGGGCTGTTCCTTGAGCTCCTCAATCCACTTCCTCATCAACAGCTTTGCCCCTTCTGTTGGCTGCAGGAAGATCATACAGCTGCAAATGTATGGCCGCCCCTTCTTACCTGGCGGCGGCAGCGCATGTGAATGATTCAGTGGCTTCACCTGCACCAACAATTCCCACATCATCAAATGCTCTTCCAACAGCCCCAACAACAAACACAACAACTGTACGTACTTCAGTCATGTCGTCCATGAAGTACACGTCGTGGTTGCCGACTAGATATGGAAACGGGTCGGCAAGCCACACCATGTCGACGTCATTGTACATGACGCTGTACCCCAGCTCGAGAATCTGCAGCAGGTGTCGCGGCCGCCGCGAGGTGAAGTTAAAGAACCCCTGCACACAAGAGCAGGCAGGCACAGTCACGCACATGGACATTTCATCAAACAGCTTGGGTGGGGGGGTAAGGTGACCGAGATTTCTCCCCACCTGCGACCCGAACTTGTGAGCGGCCTGGGCGTCGGGCGCGGGGGGCACGAGGACGGCGTGGCCGGGCCATGCGGCATTGATGCGCTCGAGGGTCTCGTAGTCCTCGGCAATGACGAGCACCTGGTCAGCGCGGCCGGCGCGGCGGACGCTGATGAGCCAGTTGGAGAGGAAGGGGAGGTACGGCCCGGAGACGGCGGCGAGGATGATGGTGCCGTTGCCGGAGGCCGCGGCGAAGGCGGCAGCTTCTTGGAGCGTGTAGGAGCGCCACGGGGAGGCCGGCGCGGAGTGGCGGGGCGGCCCCCAGGGGAAGAGGAGGGCGAGTAGGCAGAGGAGCGCGAGAAGGGAGAAAAGGTAGGGGAGCGTGAGGAGGGGCAGGGGGCGGGAAGGGGCGGCGTTAGCGGGGCCCGTGGAGACGGGGAGGGAGTCGGCGACCAGCGGCTTCTGGTGCGGCCGCTGGTGGAGCGACATTGCCGGAGATCGGGGTCTCCGGAGGCGGGGGGCTGGGGCTAGAGCGTGAACTGTGAAGTGCGAAAAGGAAGCACATGTCTCTCCGTTTTCCAGCAAAATACATCTACCGGTCCTCGGGCTGTAGATCTACTTTGGTGCTATATACTTCGAGAAGTGTTTTTTTCTTGCGAAAGTACTTTGAAAAGGTGAAGAAAGAAACCCACTCTAGTCAGTGAATTTGTTCGACTACTATTCCATTTCGATCACTTTTTTTAAACAAAAAGGGTTTTCCTCGTCTCAACTTTTATTAAAGCCAAGGCAAAACCACATCGTCCAGATTCTCAGCGACAACCAAGAGTAGCTGCCACAGATGATACATACTAGGGTTCCAGGCTATCCCTAATACAATAAGATTGCAACAAGGCAGTTTTATAGAGAGGGCAAAGGAAACGGGTTAGAGATAGGACAACTCAGAAGATCAAAGCTAAAGATTAGGCATCCCATCATCAGACCCCGCTCCCAGATTTTTCATTGACTCTAGGCGATCCTAAGCAACTCACCTCTTCGGTGGTCCAAGAGTCTTAAGCACCGGAGAAGAAGAGCATCATGGGCCTTGGAACAGAGGATTTTTCATCGCGTGATCAATGCCCCCAACAGATCCAAAGCACATCGTATACTTCGCCATCTTCACCCCTAGAAAACAAAGTCATTTCGCAAATGCCATAAGCTCCATAAGGCAGCAGAAGTAGTGGTATTTAGCGCTTCAAAATGCTTTCTCTTCTTCGAAAAGGAAGAAAGTGATGTAAAAGAAACAGGGTACAGAGATGTTAAAACATTCAGCAATAAACTCCCAGATTTGTTTAGCTACAATACAATCAAAGAAGAGGTGTTGTATTGTCTCCAGTTCATCACAAAAGACACAAGTCTTATCTTCCACATGTCTACGTTTGGCTAAATTAAGCTTTTGTTATAGTAAATCAGCTAAAGAAAGACATGGATATTAGGAGGAAGTTCAATTTTCCAAATGTCATCTTTAACCTCATATGAGATCCCTCCAAAGTTAATCATTTTGTAAAATGATTTGACCGAATACTGGTTGGATGATTCCAACATCCAAACAGGTTGGTCTGGGGCATCAGACAGAGTGACCTGGCTAATTGTGTTGATGAGAGCAAACCACCTAGACATAGTCCCCCCATCCACACATCTCCTAAAGGTAAGCTGGAGCTCTCTCCCATTCCACACTTGCGCAAGAGTAGCCTCTTGTTGTTTACAAATATCAAACAAGTCCCAGAAAGCAGTTTTCAGAGATCAATCTCCAACCCAAATGTCATGCCAGAAGGCAATGCTCTCTCCATTCCCAGGAATCCACTTATAAAAGGTTTTAGCTGCTGCAAGAGCCCATGAAAGATTTTTCCAAAATGGAGAACCCAAAGAAGGCTTAGTATTGAAGATGTTAGGTTTGTTGGTGTTATATTTAAATGCAATAATCTTCTTCCAATCACTATCTCTCCCATCATAGAACCTTCTCCCCCAAGATGCCAGCAGGGCCATGTTAAAATCCCTGAGATTGGGTACCCCCAACCCACCAAATTCTTTCTTTCTAGATACCAGCCCCCAATTGGCAAGGTGGTACTTATGTACCTCCCATACATTGCCCCAAAAGAAGTGGGACATCTGAGAGGTGATCATATCAATGGCCCACTTGGGAATTTCACAATGGACATCAAATATGCAGGGATGCTGGCAATGCAGGTAGTAAGTAAAATCAGTTTGCCTTTGTATGAAAGGTGTTTCCCCAGCCACCCAGCAATATTCTTAATGATTCTATCTATAATTGGCTGGAGATCCTCTCTTCTAAGTTTTTTGAAATGTAGAGGAACTCCAGGATATTTAAAAGGGAAGTCACCAAACTGGCAACAAAAGACCTGAGCAAACTCTTTGGACATGTTTTCAGAAACATTAATGGTGTGCAAATCACTCTTATGAAAATGAATCTTCAAACTAGAAAGTTTCTAAAAAAACAAGTTAGGATCCATTTCAAATTTTTGGCACAATCAAGAGAACTGTCAAGGAAAAGGATGGTATCCTCTGCATATTGCAGGCTCACAACCCCACCGAGGATGGCTTGTGGCAGGAGCCCGCAAATTAAACCTCTATTAACAGCTTTATGCAGCATCTTAGAAAAGACATCAGCCACAAGGTTAAACAACAAGGGTGAATGAGGGTCACTCTGTTGGGAAACGTAGTAATTTCAAAAAAAATCCTACGCACATGCAAGATCATGGTGATGCATAGCAACGAGAGGAAAGAGTGTTGTCTACGTACCCTCGTAGACCGTAAGCGGAAGCGTTATGACAACGCGGTTGATGTAGTCGTACGTCTTCACAATCGACCGATCCTAGTACCGAAAGTACGGCACCTCCGCGATCTGCACATGTTCGGCTCGGTGACGTCCCACGTACTCACGATCTAACAGAGTGTCGAGGGAGAGCTTTGTCAGCACGACGGCATGATGACGGTGATGATGAAGCTACCGGCGCAGGGCTTCGCCTAAGCACTGCGATGATATGACCGAGGTGGATTATGGTGGAGGGGGCACCGCACATGGCTAAGAACAATGTCTATTGTGTGTTCTAGGGTGCCCCTGCCCCCGTATATAAAGGAGCAAGGGGAGGCCGGCCGGCCCTTGGGGCACGCCAAGGAGAGGGGGGAGTCCTCCTCCTAGTAGGAGTAGGACTCCCTGAAGGAAATATGCCCTAGAGGCAATAATAAAGTTATTATTTATTTCCTTATTTCATGATAAATGTTTATTATTCATGCTAGAATTGTATTAACCGTAAACATAATACATGTGTCAATACATAGACAAACAGAGTGTCACTAGTATGCCTCTACTTGACTAGCTCGTTGATCAAAGATGGTTAAGTTTCCTAACCATAGACATGAGTTGTCATTTGATAAACGGGATCACATCATTAGGATAATGATGTGATTGACTAGACCCATTCCGTTAGCTTAGCACTTGATCCTACTAGGAGGAGGACTCCCCCCTCCTTGGCACGCCCCAAGAGCCGTCCGGCCTTCCCCCTTGATCCTTTACATACGGGGGCAGGGGGGCACCCTAGAATACTCATGTTGATTGTTCCAAGCCGTGTGCGGTGCCCCCCTCCACCATAATCCACCTCGATCATATCATAGCGGTGCTTAGGCGAAGCCCTGCGTCGGTAGAAACATCATCACCATCATCACGCCGTCGTGCTGACGGAACTCTCCCGCGAAGCTCTGCTGGATCGGAGTTCGTGGGACATCATCGAGTTGAACGTGTGCTGAACTCAGAGATGCGTGCGTTCGGTACTTGGATCGGTCGGATCGTGAAGACGTACGACTACATCAACCGCGTTCTCATAACGCTTCCGCTTACGGTCTACGAGGGTACGTGGACAACAGTCTCCCCTCTCATTGCTATGCATCACCATGATCTTGCGTGTGCGTAGGAATTTTTTTGAAATTACTACGTTCCCCAACAGTGGCATCCGAGCCAGGTTTATGCGTAGATGTTATATGCACACGAGTAGAACACAAGTGAGTTATGGGCGATACAAGTCATACTACTTACCAGCATGTCATACTTTGATTCGGTGGTACTGTTGGATGAAGCGGCCCGGACCGACATTACGTGTACGCTTACGCGAGACTGGTTCTACCGACGTGCTTCGCACACAGGTGGCTGGCGGGTGTCAGTTTCTCCGACTTTAGTTGAGTCGAGTGTGGCTACGGCCGGTCCTTGTGAAGGTTAAAACAACACTAACTTGACGAAATATCGTTGTGGTTTGATGCATAAGTAAGAACGGTTCTTGCTCAGCCCGTAGCAGCCACGTAAAACATGCAACAACAAAGTAGAGGACGTCTAACTTGTTTTTGCAGGGCATGCTGTGATGTGATATGGTCAAGACATGATGCTAAATTTTATTGTATGAGATGATCATGTTTTGTAACCGAGTTATCGGCAATCGGCGAGAGCCATATGGTTGTCGCTTATTGTATGAAATGCAATCGCCATGTAATTGCTTTACTTTATCACTAAGCGGTAGCGATAGTCGTAGAAGCAATAGTTGGAGAGACGACAACGATGCTACGATGGAGATCAAGGTGTCGTGCCGGTGACAATGGTGATCATGACGGTGCTTTGGAGATGGGGATCAAAGGCACAAGATGATGATGGCCATATCATATCACTTATATTGATTGCATGTGATGTTTATCTTTTATGCATCTTATTCTGCTTTGATTGACGGTAGCATTATAAGATGATCTCTCACTAAATTTCAAGGTACAAGTGTTCTCCCTGAGTATGCACCATTGCCAAAGTTCGTCGTGCCGAGACACCACGTGGTGATCGGGTGTGATAATCTCTACGTTCATATACAATGGGTGCAAGCCAGTTTTGCACACGCAGAAATACTCGGGTTAAACTTGACGAGCCTAGCATATGCAGATATGGCCTCGGAACACTGAGACCGAAAGGTCGAGCGTGAATCATATAGTAGATATGATCAACATAGTGATGTTCACCATTGAAAACTACTGCATCTCACGTGATGATCGGACATGGTTTAGTTGATATGGATCACGTGATCACTTAGATGATTAGAGGGATGTCTATCTAAGTGGGATTTCTTAAGTAATTTGATTAATTGAACTTTAATTATCATGAACTTAGTACCTGATGGTATTTTGCATATCTATGTTGTTGTAGATAGATGGCATGTGCTGTTGTTCCTTTGAATTTTAATGCGTTCCTTGAGAAAGAAAAGTTGAAAGATGATGGTAGCAATTACACGGACTGGGTCCGTAACTTGAGAATTATCCTCATTGCTGCACAGAAAAATTACGTCCTAGAAGCAGCGCTGGGTGCCAAACCCGCTGCAGGAGCAACGCCAGATGTTATGAACGTCTGGCAGAGCAAAGCTGATGACTACTCGATAGTTCAGTGTGCCATGCTTTACGACTTAGAACCGGGACTTCAACGATGTTTTGAACGTCATGGAGCACATGAGATGTTCCAGGAGTTTAAGTTAATATTTCAAGCCAATGCCCGGATTGAGAGATATGAAGTATCCAATAAGTTCTATAGTTGCAAGATGGAGGAGAATAGTTCTGTGAGTGAGCATATACTCAAAATGTCTGGGTATAACAATCACTTGATTCAACTGGGAGTTAATCTTCCGGATGATAGTGTCATTGACAGAATTCTTCAATCACTGCCACCAAGCTACAAAAGCTTCGTGATGAACTATAACATGCAAGGGATGGATAAGACAATTCCCGGGCTCTTCGCGATGCTAAAGGCTGCGGAGGTAGAAATCAAGAAAGAGCATCAAGTGTTGATGGTCAACAAGACCACCAGTTTCAAGAAAAAGGGTAAAGGGAGAAGAAGGAGAACTTCAAGAAGAACATCAAACAAGTTGCTGCCAAGGAGAAGAAACCCAAGTCCGGACCCAAGCCCGAGACCGAAAGTGCTTCTCTTGCAAAGGGACCGCCATCGAAGCGGAACTGCCCCAAGTATTTGGCGGATAAGAAGGATGGCAAGATGAACAAAGGTATATGTGATATACATGTTATTGATGTGTACCTTGCTAATGCTCGCAGTAGCACCTGGGTATTTGATACTAGTTCTGTTGCTAATATTTGCAACTCAAAACAGGACTACGGATTAAGCGAAGATTGGCTAAGGACGAGGTGACGATGCGCGTGGGAAATGGTTCCAAAGTCGATGTGATCGCCGTCGGCACGCTACCTCTACATCTACCTTCGGGATTAGTTTTAGACCTGAATAATTGTTATTTGGTGCCAACATTGAGCATGAACATTATATATGGATCTTGTTTGATGCGAGACGGTTATTCATTTAAATCTGAGAATAATGGTTGTTCTATTTATAAGAGTAATATCTTTTATGGTCATGCACCCTTGAAAAGTGGTCTATTTTTGATGAATCTCGATAGTAGTAATACACATATTCATAATGTTGAAGCCAAAAGATACAGAGTTGATAACGGTAGTGCAAATTATTTGTGGCACTTCCGTTTAGGTCATATTGGTGTAAAGCGCATGAAGAAACTCCATTATGATGGACTTTTGGAATCACTTGATTATGAATCACTTGATACTTGCGAACCATGCCTCATGGGCAAGATGACTAAAACGCCGATCTCCGGAACAATGGAGCGAGCAACAGATTTGTTGGAAATCATACATACTGATGTATGCACTACAAAAAAAAGACACATCCGTGACATTTTGGGCCGAACGGAATTTTTTTTCTGTCATACATATGACACTTCTATGACGATAATTGTGACAAAACCTGGTATCATCATAGATGTGGTGGGCTCCTACTTCTATGACAAAAAATCATGACAGAAAATGGGCTTTTCGTCACAGGGGGCCGGAGACGCAGCTGCATGACATTCTTTGGGCCGTCCATGACGGAAAAAACCATGGTAGAAGCGAGGGAAGGAAAATTTCGGGAGTTCCGGTTACATGGGAGGTCGGGGCCGAGCGATGCGCTGCTTTCTCGTACACGACGCTGCGTGTGTGTAGGTGTTGGCTCTAATCAACCCGAAGCGAGGCGTTGGGCTCTAATCGAACCCGGCGATTGCACTGCAGCTACGATTCATCGAACCCGAGCGATCGATCAATGGTCGTTAATCAACCCGATCGAAGCGATTCTTCGCCATCGCCGCTAATCAAGCCGATCGATGCTGCCTCGGGATGAACAGTTAAGCGTTGCGGGGGGTTGGATGAACAATGAGCGGTGGCGTTGCCTCTGGATGAACAGGACCCGTGGTGTGGTGGAGGGCTGGATGAACAGAGACGATGGAGGGGTGCCCGTGGAGGGTGGTTGAACAGGACCCCGTGGTGTGGAGGGCTGGATGAACAGTAGACGGTGGAGGGGTGGTTGAACAGGACCCCGTGGTGTGGAGGGCTGGATGAATAGTAGAAGATGGAGGGGTGGTTGAACAGTAGCCGGTGGAGTAGCGTGATGTCTACTACACAACCTTCTTCTTGTAGACGTTGTTGGGCCTGCAAGTGCACAGGTTTGTAGGACAGTAGCAAATTTCCCTCAAGTGGATGACCTAAGATTTATCAATCCGTAGGAGGCGTAGGATGAAGATGGTCTCTCTCGAACAACCCTGCAACCAAATAACAAAGAGTCTCTTGTGTCCCCAACACACCCAATACAATGGTAAATTGTATAGGTGCACTAGTTCGGCGAAGAGATGGTGATACAAGTGCAATATGGATGGTAGATATAGGTTTTTGTAATCTGAAAATATAAAACAGCAAGGTAACTAATGATAAAAGTGAGCGTAAACGGTATTGCAATGATAGGAAACAAGGCCTAGGGTTCATACTTTCACTAGTGCAAGTTCTCTCAACAATAATAACATAGATAGATCATATAACAATCCCTCAACATACAACAAAGAGTCACTCCAAAGCCACTAATAGCGGAGAACAAACGTAGAGATTATGGTAGGGTACAAAACCACCTCAAAGTTATTCTTTCGGATCGATCTATTAAAGAGTTCGTACTAGAATAACACCTTAAGACACAAATCAACCAAAACCCTAATGTCACCTAGATACTCCATTGTCACCTCAAGTATCCGTGGGCATGATTATACGATATGCATCACACAATCTCAGATTCATCCAACCAACACAAATTACTTTCAAAGGGTGCCCCAAGGTTTCTACCGGAGAGTCAAGAAAACGTGTGCCAACCCCTATGCATAGGTTCATGGGCGGAACCCGCAAGTTGGTCACCAAAACATACATCAAGTGGCACATGATATCCCATTGTCACCACAGATAAACACGACAAGACATACATCAAGTGTTCTCAAATCAAAGACTCAATCCGATAAGATAACTTCAAAGGGGAAACTCAATTCATCACAAGAGAGTAGAGGGGGAGAAACATCATAAGATCCAACTATAATAGCAAAGCTCGCGATACATCAAGATCGTGCCATAGAGGGAACACGAGAGAGAACACGAGAGAGAGATACCAAACACATAGCTACTGGTACATACCCTCAGCCCCGAGGGTGAACTACTCCCTCCTCGTCATGGAGAGCGCCGGGATGATGAAGATGTCCACCGGTGATGGATTCCTCCCAGTGGTAATGCGGAACGGGCTCCCGAGAGGTTTTTTGGTGGCTACAGAGGCTTGCGGCGGCGGAACTCCCGATATATCTTCTCCGTGGATGCTTTTAGGGTACGTGGGACTATATAGGCGGAAGAAGTCGGTCGGGGGGTGCTCAAGGGGTCCACGAGATAGGGGGCCGCGCCCTGTAGGGGGGGCCCTATCTCCTGGGCTCCTCGAGGATCTTCTGACTTGATCTCCAAGCCTCCAAGATGATAATCTTCCAAAAAATCACGCTGCCGAAGGTTTCATTCCGTTTGGACTCCGTTTGATATTCCTTTTCCTCAAAATACTGAAACAGGCAATAAAACAACAATATGGGCTGGGCCTCCGGTTAATAGGTTAGTCCCAAAAGTAATATAAAAGTGTATAATAAAGCCCAATATTGCCCAAAACAGTAGATAATATAGCATGGAGCAATCAAAAATTATAGATACGTTGGAGACGTATCAAGTATCCCCAAGCTTAATTCCTGCTCGTCCTCGAGTAGGTAAATGATAAAAAGATAATTTTGATGTGGAATGCTACTAGGCATAATTTTCTTGTAATTCTTCTTAATTGTGGTATGAATATTCAGATCCGAAAGATTCAAGACAAAAGTTCATTTTGACATAAAAATAATAATACTTCAAGCATACTAACAAAGCAATCATGTCTTCTCAAAATAACATGGCCAAAGAAAGTTATCCCTACAAAATCATATAGTATGGCTATGCTCTATCTTCACCACACAAAGTATTTAAATCATGCACAACCCCGATAACAAGCCAAGCAATTGTTTCATACTTTAATAATCTCAAACTTTTTCAACTTTCATGCAATACATGAGGGTGAGCCATGGACATAACACTATATGTGGAATAGAATGGTGGTTGCAGAGAAGACAAAAAAGGAGAAGATAATCTCACATCAACTAGGCGTATCAACGGGCTATGGAGATGCCCATTAATAGATATTAATGTGAGTGAGTAGGGATTGCCATGCAACGGATGCACTAGAGCTATAAATATATGAAAGCTCAACAAAAGAAACTAAGTGGGTGTGCATCCAACTCGCTTGCTCATGAAGACCTAGGGCATTTTAAGGAAGCCCATCATTGGAATATACAAGCCAAGTTCTATAATGAAAAATTCCCACTAGTATATGAAAGTGACAACATAGGAGACTCTCTATCATGAAGATCATGGTGCTACTTTGAAGCACAAGTGTGGTAAGAGGATAGTAGCATTGTCCCTTCTCTCTTTTTCTCTCATTTTTTCTTGTTTTTTTATTTTTTTATTTGGGCCTTTTCTCTTTTTTTTCTGGCCTCTTTTTTTTTCGTCCGGAGTCTCATCCCGACTTGTGGGGGAATCATAGACTCCATCATCCTTTCCTCACTGGGACAATGCTCTAAAAAATTATGATCATCACACTTTTATTTTCTTACAACTCAAAAATTACAACTCGATTCTTAGAACAAAATATGACTCTATATGAATGCCTCCGGCGGTGTACCGGGACATGCAATGAATCAAGAGTGACATGTATGAAAGAATTATGAACGGTGGCTTTGCCACAAATACGATGTCAACTACATGATCATGCAAAGCAATATGACAATGATGGAACGTGTCATAGTAAATGGAACGGTGGAAAGTTGCATAGCAATATATCTCGGAATGGCTATGGAAATGCCATAATAGGTAGGTATGGTGGCTGTTTTGAGGAAAGTATATGGTGGGTGTATGATACCGACGAAAAGTGCGTGGTATTAGAGAGGCTAGCAATGGTGGAAGGGTGAGAGAGTGCGTATAATCCATGGACTCAACATTAATCAAAAGAACTCATATACTTGTTGCAAAAATTTAGAAATCATCAAAAACCAAAGCACTACGCGCATGCTCCTAGGGGTATAGATTGGTAGGAAAAGACCATCACTCGTCCCCGACCGCCACTCATAAGGAAGACAATCAATAAATTAAATTGTGCTCCAACTTCATCACAAAGCGGTTCACCATACGTGCATGCTACGGGAATCACAAACTTTAACACAAGTATTTCTCAAATTCATAACTACCCAACTAGCATGACTCTAATATCACCATCTTCATATCTCAAAACAATTATCAAGCATCAAACTTCTCATAGTATTCAACACACTCATAAGAAAGTTTTTACTATTTTTGAATACCTAGCATATTAAGATTATTTAAGCAAATTACCATGCTATTTAAGACTCTCAAAATAATATAAGTGAAGCATGAGAGTTCATCTATTTCTTCAAAAATAAAACCACTACCGTGCTCTAAAATATATAAGTGAAGTACTAGAGCAAATGACAAACTACTCCGAAAGATATGTGAAGATCAATGAGTAGTCGAATAATTATGCAACTATGTGAAGATTCTCTAACATTTAAGAATTTCAGATCTTGATACTTTATTCAAACAACAAGCAAAGCTAAAGAAAATAAAATGACGCTCCAAGCAAAACACATATCATGTGGCGAATAAACATATAGCTCCAAATAAAGTTACCGATGAACGAAGACGAAAGAGGGGATGCCTTCCGGGGCATCCCCAAGCTTAGGCTCTTGGTTATCCTATAATATTACCTTGGGGTGCCTTGGGCGTCCCCAAGCTTAGGCTCTTGCCACTCCTTATTCCATAGCCCATCGAATCTTTACCCAAAACATGAAAACTTCACAACACAAAACTCAACAGAAAACTCGTAAGCTCCGTTAGCGAAAGAAAACAAAACACCACTTCATGGTACTGTAATGAACTAATTCTTTATTTATATTGGTGTTAAACTTACTATATTCCAACTTCTCTATGATTTATAATCTATATTACTAGCCATAGATTCATCAAAATAAGCAAGCAACACAATGAAAACAGAATCTGTCAAAAACAGAACATTCTGTAGTAATCTGTATCAAACGTATACTTATGGAACTCCAAAAATTCTAAAATAAATTGGTGGACCTGAGGAATTTGTCTAGTAATCATCTGCAAAAAGACTCAACTAAATATCACTCTCCAGTAAAAATTTCTAGCTAATCTCGTGAGCACTAAAGTTTTTGTTTTTTTACAGCATGATCATAAAGACTTCACCCAAGTCTTCCCAAAGGTTCTACTTGGCACAAACACTAATTAAAACACAAAAACACATCTATATAGAAGCTAGATGGATTATTTATTCCTAAACAGAACCAAAAAGCAAGAAACTAAAATAAAATTGGGTTGCCTCCCAACAAGCGCTATCGTTTAACGCCCCTAGCTAGGCATGATGATTTCAATGATGCTCACATAAAAGATAAGAATTGAAACATAAAGAGAGCATCATGAAGAATATGACTAGCACATTTAAGTCTAACCCACTTCCTATGCATAGGATTTTGTGAGCAAACAACTTATGGGAACAACAATCAACTAGCATAGGAAGGCAAAACAAGCATAACTTCAAAAATTGAAGCACATAGAGAGGAAACTTGACATTATTGCAACTCCTACAAGCATATGTTCCTCCATCATAATAATTTTCAGTAGCATCATGAATGAATTCAACAATATAACCAGCACTTAAAGCATTCTTTTCATGATCTACTAGCATAGAAAATTTACTACTCTCCACATAAGCAAAATTCTTCTCATTCGGAATATTGGGAGTATCATAAGAGACTTGAACACTAAAAATTGTTTCCACATTAAAAGAGCAATGCTCAGAAAAAGGGTAATCATAATCGTGACAAGATTTGTAAATATAATCATCACTACTTTTTATAGCATAAGTTTCATCACAATAATCATCATAAGTAGCAACTTCGTTCTCATCATAATCGATTGAAACCTCTCCCAAGATAGTGGAATCACTAAATAAAGTTGACACTCTTCCAAATCCACTTTCATATTCATCATAATAAAATTCAACATCCTCCAAAATAGTGGGATCACTACTTCCTAAAGTTGACACTCTTCCGAACCCACTTTCATCAATATAATCATCATAGGTAGGAGGCATGCTATCATCATAACAACTTTGCATATCAAAACTCGGGGCGCTAAAAATATCATCTTCATTAAACATAGCTTCCCCAAGCTTGGGCTCTTTCATATCATAAGCATAATCACTCTCATCATTAAAAATATGGATAGCACCAATAGTAAAGCAATTATCATCATCACAATGAGTAGTAGGGGCAACATCATTTGGGAGGGATACCTTTCTACCTTTGTTGCTCCTTCTTTTCTTTTTCTTCTTCACATTATGTGTAGGTTCAACCTTCCTCTTTGAGCTCCTTATTGATGAGATTGGTTGAATAGAAAGCTCCTCCTCGTTACCCGATTCATCATAAGAAATAATAGGAGGATATTGGGAAGTCTCTTCCCTTTCATTAGTATTATCATCATCTTCTATTTGCTTTCTTTTCTTTAGGTAATTGGCAATATAAGGATTTTCAATGCAATTCCCCGCACAAAACATATAAATATTTTCTAGATCAATATCAAGAAAATGATTAAGATTAAATTCTGGAATAGGCTTAGTTAAACGTTTCAACTCTTCACAACCCAAAAGCAATCTAAGTTCATTGTAATGAGAAAGGGAGATCAAATCATCACAATTTTTGGACACGACCCGATCATGAAACAATTTGCATTGGAGATGTAAATGATCTTGTTTATTGAAAAATTCACAACGGGAAAGATATCTTAAATTCTCCGCACTCTTATCTAGCCTTTCTTGCAACTTCTTAGTTTCTAAATACTTATGCCTCTTGCAATATATATCTTCTTTATTTGGTGTGTTAATGCAAACATGCACTCCATAAAAGTTGACATGCTTATGAGAGATATTTTCATCATGACTAGAGCAATCATCATTAGCACTATGGATATTCAAGGAGTTTATACTAACAACATTGCAATAATGCTCATCATTCAAAGATTTAGTACCAAGCATTTTAAAGCATTCTTCTTCTAGCACTTGAGCACAATTTTCCTTTCCATCATACTCACAAAAGATATTAAAAAGACGAAGCATATGAGACAAACTCAATTCCATTTTTTGGTAGTTTTCTTTTATAAACTAAACTAGTGATAAAACAAGAAACAAAAAGATTCGATTGCGAGATCTAAAGATATACCTTTAAGCACTCACCTCCCCGGCAACGGCGCCAGAAAAGAGCTTGATGTCTACTACATAACCTTGTTCTTGTAGACGTTGTTGGGCCTGCAAGTGCACAGTTTTGTAGGACAGTAGCAAATTTCCCTCAAGTGGATGACCTAAGGTTTATCAATCCGTAGGGGGCGTAGGATGAAGATGGTCTCTTGTTGGGGAACGTTGCAGAAAATTAAAATTTTTCCTACGGTTTCACCAAGATCCATCTATGAGTTCATCTAAGCAACGAGTCGAGGGAGTGAGTTTGCATCTACATACCACTTATAGATCGCGTACGGAAGCGTTCGAGGGAGCGGTGATGATGGAGTCGTACTCGACGTGATTCAGATCACCGATGACCAAGTGCTGAACGGACAGCACCTCCGCTGCTCAACACACGTGACGGTGCGGGTGACGCTCCTCCGCCTTGATCCAGCAAGGAGGAAGGAGAGGTTGAGGAAGACAGCTCCACCGGCAGCACGACGGCGTGATGATGGTGGAGAAGCAAGATCTCGGCAGGGCTTCGCCGAGCACACAACGGAGGAGGAGAGGTGTTGGGAGGGAGAGCTGCGCCTTGGCTTGTCAGGCGGCTGCCTCCCTCACCCCTCTATTTATAGGGAAGGGGCAGGGGCGGCCCCTCTAGATGGGATCTAGAGGGGCGGCGGCTGGGAGGGTGGCTTGCCCCCAAGCAAGGGGCCCCTCTAGGGTTCCCCCCCCCAACCCTAGGCGCATGGGCCCAAGGGGGGGGGGGGGCGCCCAGCCCACCAGAGGCTGGCTGCTATCCCCACGCAGCCCAGTGGCCCCCGGAGGGGTGGCCCTCCCGTGGACCTCCGGAACCCTTCCGGTGGCCCCCAGACAATACCGCACGCCTCAAACTTTCCGGTGTCCGCTTGACAACTTCCCATATATAAATCTTTACCTCCGGACCCTTCCGAACTCCTCATGACGTCCGGGATCTCATCCGGACTCAACAACATTCGGTAATCACATACAAGTCTTCCTAATAACCCTAGCGCCACCGAACCTTATGTGTAGACCCTACGGGTTCGGGAGACACGTAGACATGACCGAGACGGCTCTCGGGCAATAACCAACAACGTGATCTGGATACCCATGTTGGCTCCCACATGCTCCTCGATGATGTCATCGGATGAACCACGATGTCGAGGATTCAATCAACCCCGTATGCAATTCCCTTTGTCAGTCGGTATGTTACTTGCCCGAGACTCGATCGTCGGTATCCCAATACCTCGCTCAGTCTCGTTCGCAAGTCACTTTACTCGCATCAGAATGCATGATCCCGTGACCGCACACTTGGTCACTTTGAGCTCATTATGATGATACACTACCGAGTGGGCCCAAGTGATACCTCTCCGTAATACGGAGTGACAAATCCAGCCTCGATCCGTGTCAACCCAATGTACACTTTCGGAGATACCCGTAGTGCACCTTTATAGTCACCCGCTTACGCCAGTGACGCTTTGGTACACCCAAAGCACTCTTACGGTATCCGGGAGTTACACGATCTCATGGTTTAAGGAAGAGATACTTGACATAGAAAAAGCTCTAGCAAAACGAACTACACGATCTTGTGCTATGCTTAGGATTGGGTCTTGTCCATCACGTCATTCTTGTAATGACGTGATCCCGTCGTCAATGACATTAATGTCCATAGCCAGGAAACCATGGCTATCTGTTGACCAACGAGCTAGTCAACTAGAGGCTCACTAGGGACGTATTGTGGTCTATGTATTCACACATGTATTATGATTTCCGGATAATACAATTATAGCATGAATAAAAGACAATTATCATGAACAAGGAAATATAATAATAATGCTTTTATTATTGCCTCTAGGGCATATTTCCAACAGTCTCCCACTTGCACTAGAGTCAATAATCTAGTTACATTGTGATGAATCGAACACCCATAGAGTTCTCGTGTTGATCATGTTTTGCCCATGAAGAGGTTTAGTCAACGGATCTGCGACATTCAGATCCGTATGCACTTTACAAATTTCTATGTATCCATCTTGAACATTTTCATGGATGGAGTTGAAGCGACGCTGATGTGCTCGGTCTTCTTGTGAAACCTGGGCTCCTTGGCAAGTGCAATAGCTCCAGTGTTGTCACAGAAGAGTTTGATCGGCCCCGACGCATTGGGTATGACTCCTAGGTCGGTGATGAACTCCTTCACCCAAATTGCTTCATGTGCTGCCTCCGAGGCTGCCATGTACTCCGCTTCACATGTAGATCCTGCCACGACGCTTCGCTTGCAGCCGCACTACCAGCCATCGCTCCACCATTCAACATATACACGATCCGGTTTGTGACTTAGAGTCATCCAGATCTCGTGTCGAAGCTAGCGCCGACGTAACCCTTACGACGAGCTCTTCGTCACCTCCATAAACGAGAAACATGTCCTTCGTCCTTTCGTGTACTTTAGGATATTCTTGACCGCTGTCCAAAGTGTTCCTTGCCGGATTACTTTGGTACCTTCCTACCAAACTTACGGCAAGGTTTACATCAGGTCTGGTACACAGCATGGCATACATAATAGATCCTATGGCTGAAGCATAGGGATGACACTCATCTCTTCTTTATCTTTTGTCGTGGTCGGGCATTGAGCCGAGCTCAATCTCACACCTTGCAAAGGTGTAAGAACCCTTTCTTGACTGATCCATTTTGAACTTCTTCAAAATTTTATCAAGGTATGTGCTTTGTGAAAGACCTATGAGGCGTCTTGATCTATACCTATAGATCTTGATGCCTAATATATAAGCAGCTTCTCCAAGGTCCTTCATTGAAAAACACTTATTCAAGTAGGCCTTAATACTGTCCAAGAATTCTATATTATTTCCCATCAAAAGTATGTCATCTACATATAATATGAGAAATGCTACAGAGCTCCCACTCACTTTCTTGTAAACGCAGGCTTCTCCATAAGTCTGCGTAAACCCAAACGCTTTGATCATTTCATCAAAGCAAATGTTCCAACTCCGAGATGCTTACACCAGCCCATAAATGGATCGCTGGAGCTTGCATACTTTGTTAGCATTCTTAGGATCGACAAAACCCTCCGGCTGCATCATATACAGTTCTTCCTTAAGATGCCCGTTAAGGAATGCCGCTTTTGACGCCCATCGCCATATCTCATAATCATAGTATGCGGCAATTGCTAACATGATTCGGACGGACTTAAGCTTCGCCACGGAGAGAAAGTCTCATCGTAGTCAATCCCTTGAACTTGCCGATAACCCTTAGCGACAAGTCGAGCTTTATAGATGGTGACATTACCATCCGCGTCCGCCTTCTTCTTAAAGATCCATTTGTTTTCTATCGTCGCCGATCATCGGGCAAGTCACCAAAGTCCATACTTTGTTTTCATACATGGATCCTATCTTGGATTGCATGGCTTCAAGCCATTTGTTGGAATCTGGGCCCGCCATCGCTTCTTCATAGTTCAAGGTTCACCGTTGTTCAACAACATGATTTCCGGGACAGGGTTGCCGCACCACTCGGTGTGGAACGTGTCCTTGTGGACCCACGGTTCAAGAGCAACTTGATCCAAGTACCTTGATCATCATCAATACTTTCCTCTCCGGTCGGTGCAGCACCACAGAATATTTTCCCGAGCTGCACCGCTTCCGGTTCAAGAGTTAGTACTTCATCGAGTTCCACTTTCCTCCCACTTACTTCTTTCGAGAGAAACTCTTTTTCCGTAAAGGATCCGTTTGGCAACAAAGATCTTGCCCTCAGATCTTAAGTAGAAGGTATACCCAATGGTTTCCTTAGGGTATCCTATGAAGACGATTTTTCCAACTTGGGTTCGAGCTTTTCAGTTGAAGTTTCTTGACATAAGCATCGCATCCCCAAACTTTTAGAAACGATAGCTTAGGTTTCTTCCCAAACCATAATTCATACGGTGTCGCCTCAACGGATTTAGACGGTGCCCTATTTAAAGTGAATGTAGCTGTCTCTAGAGCGTATCCCCAAAATGATAGCGTAAATCGGTAAGAGACATCATAGACCGCACCATATCCAATAGAGTGCGACACGACGCTCGACACACCGTTTACCGAGGTGTTCCAGCGGCGTGAGTTGTGAAACGATTCCACATTTTCTTAAGTGTGTACCAAATTCGTGACTTAAATATTCTCCTCCACGATCCGATCGAAGAATTTTATCTTTCGGTCATGTTGATTCTCTACCTCATTCTGAAATTCCTTGAACTTTTCAAAGGTCTCGGACTTGTGTTTCATCAAGTAGACATACCCATATCTACTCAAGTCATCTGTGAGAGTGAGAACATAAGGATATCCTCCATGAGCCTCAACGCCATTGGACCGCACACATCAAGATGTATGATTTCCAACAAGTTGGTTGCTCGCCCATTGTTCCGAGAACGGAGTCTTGGTCATCTTGCCCATGAGGCATGGTTCGCATGTGTCAAATGATTCATAATCTAGAGACTCCAAAAGTCCATCAAGATGGAGCTTCTTCATGCGCTTGACACCAATGTGACCAAGGCGGCAAGTACACAAGTATGTGGGACTATCGTTATCAACTTTACATCTTTTGGTATTCACGCTATGAATATGTGTAACATTACGCCGAGATTCATTAAGAATAAACCATTGACCATTGAGCATGACCATAAAACATATCTCTCATATAAATAGAACAACCATTATTCTCGGATTTAAATGAGTAGCCATCTCGCATTAAACGAGATCCGGATACAATGTTCATGCTCAAACTTGGCACCAAATAACAATTATTAAGGTTCAAAACTAATCCCGTAGGTAAATGTAGAGGTAGTGTGCCGACGGCGATCACATCGACTGAACCATTCCCGACGCCAAGATCGTCACCTCGCCCTTCGCCAGCCTCCGCTTATTCCGCAGCTCCCGCCGTGAGTTACAAATATGAGCAACGGCACCGTATCAAATACCCAGAGTTACTACGAGTAATCGGTAAGGTACACATCAATTACATGTATATCAAATATGCTTTTAGTGTTGCCGCCTTCTTATCCGCTAAGTATTTGGGGCAGTTCGCTTCCAAAGGACCCTTCCCTTGCAATAAAAGCACTCACCTCGTGCTTGGGTCCATTTTTGACTTCTTCCCAAGAATCGGCTTACTGTAGCGGCAACATCTTTGCCGTCCTTCTTGAAGTTCTTCTTACCCTTGCCCTTCTTAAACTTAGTGGTCTTATTGACCATCAACACTTGATGTTCTTTCTTGATTTCAACCTCTCACGACTTCAGAATTGAATATACTTCAGAATGGTCTTCACCATCCCCGCATATTATAGTTCATCACAAAGCTCTTGTAGCTTGGTGGGAGCGATCAAGGATTCTGTCAATGACCGCCTCATCCGGAGGTTAATGTCCAGTGGGACAAAGCGGTGTGCAACCTGTATATTTTGAGTATATGCTCACCGACGTAACTGTTTTCCTCCTTCTTACAACTATATAACTTGTCGGAGACTTCATATCTCTCGACCCGGGCATGAGCATGATCCTCAGGTTCCGGACCCAGTCCGTATAGTTGCTGCCATCATCTTTCAGCTTGGTTTTCTCTAGGAACGCGTTGAAGTTCATGTTGACATGAGCGTTGGCCATTTGATCTACAAGACATATTTTGCAAAAAAATTTAGACTAAGTTCATGATAATTAAGTTCATCTTAATCAAATTATTGAATGAACTCCCACTCAGATTTGACATCCCTCTAGTCATCTAAGTGTTACACGATCCGAGTCGACTAGGCCGTGTCTCGATCATCACGTGAGACGGACTAGTCATCGCCGGTGAACATTCTCATGTTGATCGATCTTCTATACGACTCGTGTTCGACCTTTCGGTCTCCGTGTTCCGAGGCCATGTCTGTACATGCTAGGCTCGCAAGTTAACCCTAAGTGTTTTGCATGTAAAACTGTCTTACACCCGCTGTATGTGAACGTAAGGATCTATCACACCCGATCATCACGTGGTGCTTCAAATGATGAACTTTAGCAACGGTGCACGCTAGGGAGAACACTTCTTGAAATTGTTGTAAGGATCATCTTATTTACTACCGTCGTTCTAAGTAAACAAGATGCATAAAACATAATAAACATCACATGCAATTATATAAAGTAGTGACATGATATGGCCAATATCATATAGCTCCTTTGGTCTTCATCTTCGGGGCTCCATGATCATCTTGTCACCGGCATGACACCATGATCTCCATCATCATGATCTCCATCATCGTGTCTTCATGAAGTTGTCACGCCAACGACTACTTCTACTTTTATGACTAACGTGTTTAGTAATAAAGTAAAGTAGTTTACATGGCGTTCTTCAATGACACGCAGGTCATACAAAAATAAAGACAACTCCTATGCTCCTGCCGGTTGTCATACTCATCGACATGCAAGTTGTGATTCCTATTACAAGAACATGATCTCATACATCACAATATATCATTCATCATTCATCACAACTTTTGGCCATATCACATCACATGACAATTGTTGCAAAAACAAGTTAGACGTCCTCTAATTGTTGTTGCATCTTTTACGTGGCTGCAATTGGGTTCTAGCAAGAACGTTTTCTTACCTACGAATAACCACAACGTGATTTTGTCAACTTCTATTTACCCTTCATAAGGACCCTTTTCATCGAATCCGCTCCAACTAAAGTGGGAGAGACAGACACCCGCCAGCCACCTTATGCAACTAGTGCATGTTAGTCGGTGGAACCGGTCTCACGTAAGCGTACGTGTAAGGTTGGTCCAGGCCGCTTCATCCCACAATACCACGGAAGCAAGATAAGACTAGTAGCGGCAAGCAAGTTGACAAGATCTACGCCCACAACCAAATTGTGTTCTACTCGTGCAATAGAGAACTACACATAGACCTAGCTCATGATGCCACTGTTGGGGAATGTTGCAGAAAATTAAAATTTTTCCTACGGTTTCACCAAGATCCATCTATGAGTTCATCTAAGGAACGAGTCGAGGGAGTGAGTTTGCATCTACATACCACTTGTAGATCGCGTACGGAAGCATTCGAGGGAGCGGTGATGATGGAGTCGTACTCGACGTGATTCAGATCACCGATGACCAAGTGCTGAACGGACAGCACCTCCGCGTTCAACACACGTACGGTATGGGTGACGTCTCCTCCGTCTTGATCCAGCAAGGAGGAAGGAGAGGTTGAGGAAGACAGCTCCACCGGCAGCACGACGGCGTGATGATGGTGGAGAAGCAAGATCTCGGCCAGGCTTCGCCGAGCACATAACGGAGGAGGAGAGGTGTTGGGAGGGAGGGCTGCGCCTTGGCTTGTTGTGTGCTGCCTCCCTCACCCCTCTATTTATAGGGAAGGGCAGGGGGCCCCTCTAGATGGGATCTAGAGGGGGCGGCGGCCAGGAGGGGTGGCTTGCCCCCCAAGCAAGGGCACCCTCTAGGGTTCCCCAACCCTTGGCGCATGGGCCCAAGGGGGGCCCAGCCCACTGCAGGCTGGCTGCTATCCCCACGCAGCCCAGGTGGCCCCCGGAGGGGTGGCCCTCCCGTGGACCTCCGAACCCTTCCGTGGCCCCAGACAATACCCAGACGCCTCAAACTTTCCTGTCCGCTTCACAACTTCCCATATATAAATCTTTACCTCCGACCCTTCCGAACTCCTCGTGACGTCCGGGATCTCATCCGGACTCAACAACATTCGTAATCACATACAAGTCTTCCTAATAACCCTAGCGCCACCGAACCTTATGTGTAGACCCTACGGGTTCGGGAGACACGAGACATGACCGAGACGGCTCTCGGCAATAACCAACAGCGGATCCGGATATCCATGTTGGTTCCCACATGCTCCTCGATGACATCATCGGATGAACCATGATGTCGAGGATTCAATTAACCCCGTATGCAATTCCCTTTGTCAGTCGGTATGTTACTTGCCCGAGACTCGATCGCCGGTATCCCAATACCTCGCTCAGTCTCGCACGCGCAAGTCACTTTACTCGCATCAGAATGCATGATCCCGTGACCGCACACTTGGTCACTTTGAGCTCATTATGATGATGCACTACCGAAAGGGCCCAGTGATACCTCTCCATAATACGGAGTGACAAATCCCAGCCTCGATCCGTGTCAACCCAATGACACTTTCGGAGATACCGTAGTGCACCTTTATAGTCACCCAGCCATGCCAGACGCTTTGGTACACCCAAAGCACTCTTACGGTATCCGGAGTTACACGATCTCATGGTCTAAGGAAGAGATACTTGACATAGAAAAAGCTCTAGCAAAACGAACTACACGATCTTGTGCTATGCTTAGGATTGGGTCTTGTCCATCACGCCATTCTTGTAATGACGTGATCCCGCCGTCAATGACATCTAATGTCCATAGCCGTGAAACCATGGCTATCTGTTGACCAACGAGCTAGTCAACTAGAGGCTCACTAGGGACGACAGTGGTCTATGTATTCACACATGTATTACGATTTCCGGATAATACAATTATAGCATGAATAAAAGACAATTATCATGAACAAGGAAATATAATAATAATGCTTTTATTATTGCCTCTAGGGCATATTTCCAACATCTCTCTCAAACAACCCTGCAACCAAATAACAAAGAGTCTCTTGTGCCCCCAACACACCCAATACAATGGTAAATTGTATAGGTGCACTAGTTCGGCGAAGAGATGGTGATACAAGTGCAATATGGATGGTAGATATAGGTTTTTGTAATATGAAAATATAAAAACAGCAAGGTAACTAATGATAAAAGTGAGCTTAAATGGTATTGCAATGATAGGAAACAAGGCCTAGGGTTCATACTTTCACTAGTGCAAGTTCTCTTAACAATAATAACATAGATAGATCATATAAAAATCCCTCAACATACAACAAAGAGTCACTCCAAAGCCACTAATAGCAGAGAACAAACGTAGAGATTATGGTAGGGTACGAAACCACCTCAAAGTTATTCTTTCGGATCGATCTATTAAAGAGTTCGTACTAGAATAACACCTTAAGACACAAATCAACCAAAACCCTAATGTCACCTAGATACTCCATTGTCACCTCAAGTATCCGTGGGCACGATTATACGATATGCATCACACAATCTTAGATTCATCCAACCAACACAAAGTACTTTCAAAGGGTGCCCCAAGGTTTCTACCGGAGCGTCAAGAAAACGTGTGCCAACCCCTATGCATAGGTTCATGGGCGGAACCCGCAAGTTGGTCACCAAAACATACATCAAGTGGCACATGATATCCCATTGTCACCACAGATAAACACGGCAAGACATACATCAAGTGTTCTCAAATCAAAGACTCAATCCGATAAGATAACTTCAAAGGGGAAACTCAATTCATCACAAGAGAGTAGAGGGGGAGAAACATCATAAGATCCAACTATAATAGCAAAGCTCGCGATACATCAAGATCGTGCCATAGAGGGAACACGAGAGAGAACACGAGAGAGAGAGATCAAACACGAGCTATCGGGTACATACCTCAGCCCCGAGGGTGAACTACTCCTCCTCGCCATGGAGAGCGCCGGATGATGAAGATGGCCACCGTGATGGATTCCTCCGACTGTGGTGCCTAACAGTGCTCCCGAGAAGTTTTTTGGTGGCTATAGTGGTTTGTGGCAGCGGAACTCCCGATCTATCTTCTCCGTGGATGTTTTTAGGGTACGTGGGACTATATAGGCGAAAGAAGTCGGTCGGGGTGCTCGAGGGGTCCATGAGACAGGGGTCGCTCCTCGTAGGGGGCGCCTCATCTCCTCGGGCTCCTAGAGGATCTTCCGACTTGATCTCCAAGCCTCCGGATGATAATCTTCCAAAAATCACGCTGTCAAGGTTTCATTCCGTTTGGACTCGCTTGATATTCCTTTTCCTCAAATACTAAACGGGCAATAAAACAAAGAATACGGGTGGGCCTCCTGCTAATAGTTTAGTCCCAAAACTAATATAAAAGTGTATAATAAAGCCCAATATTGCCCAAAACAGAGATAATATAGCATGGAGCAATCAAAATTATAGATACGTTGGAGACGATCATAGCGCCATGGTGGAGGCTGGATGAACAGAGCCCGTGGAGGCCGGAGGAGGTCGACGGTGGAGATGAACAGATCCCGTGGAGTCCTGCTTATGCACGCCACACCCCGATGAACAGGACTCTCGCTTTGACCGTAGGAGGTCCGTTTAAATCCGCTTTATGGTACGCCACACCCTCCCGATCAACAGACCCCTGCTTTCGACCGTAGGAGGTCCGTTTAAATCCGCTTTGGCGGTACGCCACACCCTCCCGGCGAACAGACTCCCGCTTTCGACCGTAGGAGGTCCGCTTCGTCCGCTTTTGCGGTACGCCACACCCTCCCGATCAACAGGACCCCATTTCGACCGTAGGAGGTCCGCTTGTCCCGCTTTGGCGGTACGCCACACCCTCCCGATCAACAGACCCTGCTTCGACCGTAGGGGTCCGCTTCTCTGCTTTTGCGGTACGCCACACCCTCCCGACCAACAAGACCCTGCTCAACGTAGGAGGTCCGCTTCTCCGCCAGCGGTACGTCAGCCTCTTTCCATCGCCTGCTCCATCCAAGCCTCCCGGCGAACACGATAACGCATTCCGCTCCGACCCAGCCGGTTTGCTCCCCATGAACACGGCGACGATGCTGTTTCTCCGCTCCGACCCAGCCATGTACGTATGCGCGCGAGTAGGCGTCGAGACCTCGCCCGTATGTACACATACGCGGTCATATTTTCTTTCTTGCACCCTGGTCGCCAGACGACGCAGTACATGCTACGCGGCGCGCCTACTACTACACGCGTCGCGCTTACATCGACCAAGATATATGTACGCATATCGCTCGCGACCAGAATGACAACGCCACGTGCGCTCGACCAGGTGGGTCCCGACTATCGTGCACTTCCTTGCTCGCGAAGATGTAGCTGGTGGGTCCCAGCAGTCAGGGGGGCGAATCGTTTTTTTTCCCGGACGCACTTCCTTGCATGCGAAGATGTAGCTGGTGGGTCCCAGCAGTGAGGGGGGAAACATTTTTTTCACGAAATACGGTGGCCCGTCCGATGGGTCCCTGCTGTCAGTTGGAGGAATAATTATTTTGCGCGTAATAAGGAGGCACTTCCTTGCGGCCACCGTGGACCCAGTTGTCAGCCTCTCCATGCACAGTACTCTTCCGATGGAAGTCGGTCGTTGACCACATTGACCACCCGCGCCGAGAGCACCACGACAGTGGACGACGATGAGGCCTAGGAAGGGGACGCCGCGGAGCCGGGGAAGACGCAGCAGTGGATGCCCACGCGACGAGGAGTACGAGGGTGGGGCTACCGTCGCCGCAGAATAACCGGGGGTGTGGGTGAGTAGAGGGATGGCCTGGCCAGCGGTGGGAGTAGTAGGGGGCGGTGAGGCCTCCGCCGCATCGCAGCCGGCCACGAGAGGCAGGAGCACGAGGCACGACCGACGCTGGTTTGGGCGGCTGGAGCAAGAAGACCAGAGGTTGAAGAAGCACTACGACCATTGGATGGACATCGTACGGTCACTGGAGCTAGAATCGTGCATATTGACTAAGTTGACAAAGCCCTCCGTCCCCGTCAACTTAGTAGGCCCACAAGTCAGCCTGCCACTATACTGGGTCCCAGCTAACAGGCGGAGTATTCATTTTTTTTATGAAGAAGGAGGCACTTCCTTGCGTGCGAAGATATAGCTGGTGGGTCCGAGCCGCCGCCGCGGTAATGTTTTTTTTGAAATACAGAGGCCCTTTCGATGGGTCCCTCGATGTCGTGGAGGAATCATTATTTTGCGCGTAATAAGGAGGCATTTCTTGCGTGCGGCGTCAGGACCCAGCTGTCGGCCTCTCCACGCATACCCACTTCAGATGCATGTCGGTCGTTGACCACGCTGACCAGGCCGCGCCGAGAGCACCAGGCGGTGGGCGACGGCGCAGGCCTAGGAAGGAACGACACGGAGGCGGGAAGACTCGGCAGCTTGTTTCCCACACGGAGGGGAGTACGACTGCACGAGGGTTTATCGTTCGCCTGCCACACGGAGAATAACAACAGTGTGGGTGAGTAGAGGGATGGCTAGGCCAGCGATGGGAGTACGGTGGGCGGTGAGGCTCATGTGGCAGCAGAGCCGGCCGCTGGGAGGAGGGAGCAGGCAGTCCCGCCGACGCTTGTTTGAGCGGCTGGAGCAGGAAGAGCAGAGATTGAAGAAGCACGACGGCCGTTGGATGGCAATCCAATAGTCACTGCTTGTGCGTCAACCTTTTTTTCAGGAAAGCCTCAAATCTGTGGAAAACATGATACAGCCCATCTACCATTATTTCTAATAATTTACAGCTCATTTGCTAATTCTTAAGGTTTTTTTGGAGACCATATTCTTTTCGTTAGCATTACAGCCCATATTGTGGCCACGGTTAAAAAATTATACGAAATTTTGCATATTTCAAAAGGGTCCGAACTGTTTTTAATCCCAAATTTCGACTCACATTCAAACTGATTTTAAAAATAAATGTATATCAATATAAAATCCAACAAATTCTCCATGCATAAAAATTAATGTAATTTAAAATCTCGAAATGAAAAAAAGATATTTGAAACTAATTGCCGGTTTGATGTGTTTTGAAAATGTACAGCCCATTTCTCATTACTGATGGGCCATTTTCTCGGACAGCCGAATGAAAGCTCTCCTCGTCTTGAAAGATTTGCAGCCCAACAGGCCTGGCAAAGCGACTTACTTGGCAAATCACAAAAAATGGGCTGTGGCCGTGGACCCGGCTGTCGCCTCTCCACGTCTGATAAAGATTTCTTCCGATGGAAGTCGCTCTTGACCACGTTGACCACGCCACGGGAGAGCACCACGGCGGTGGACGACGGCGAGGCCTAGGAAGGGAAGACGCGAGCCGGGAAGACGCGACGCTGGAAGCCCGCGAGAGGAGTACGAGGGTTCACCGTTCGGCTGCGTGTGAGGTTGCCGCCGCCGCAGGCCTCGCCAGCCGTGGGAATAGTAGGGCGGTGAGGCCTCCGCGGCAAGACAACCGGCCATGGGAGGCAGGAGCATGAGGCACGATCGACACTGGTTTGGGCGGCTGGAGCAAGAAGACCAGAGGTTGAAGAAGCACTACGGCCGTTGGATGGACATCGTACGGTCACTGGAGCTAGAATCATTCATATTGACTAAGTTGACAAAGCCCTTCGTCCCCGTCAACTTAGTAGGCCCACAAGTCAGCCTCCCACCAAGGTGGGTCCCAACTAGCAGGGGGAGTATTCATTTTTTGTGCGTAATAAGGAGGTACTTCCAGTGGGTCTGAGCTGACAGCAGGGGGAATGTTTTTTTCATGAAATACGATGACCCATCAGGTGGGTCCCAGTAGTCAGGGGGCAAACGTTTATTTCGCAAAATACGGTGGCCCGCCCAAAGGGTCCTCACCGCCGCTTGAGGAATCATTATTTTCCGCGTAATAAGGAGGCACTTACTTGCTGCGTCGTGGACCCACCGAGACTCTCCACATACAAGATACTTCCGGCGGAAGTCGCTCGACCATGTTGACCTCGCCGCCCGCTGCATGCATGCGCCCATGGGCGTGGTGCGCCCCCACCGCCGCCTTCACGCATAGCCATCTTCCGATGACTTCGGTTGTTGACCACGCTGACCACACCATGCCGAAGCGCACCTGACCGGAACGGCCGGAGATGGGGAAGACGGGCGTGGAGTCGCAGATGGAGAGGAGGGGAAACTTCATCGGTTCGGTGCACGGCAAAGACAGCTGCGGTGCCGCTTACGGAGATGTGAGCAAGAACAGATGTTGAAGAAGGAGCACGGCTGTTGGATTAACATCCAACGGTCCAGCTGCTAGAATCATTTGTGGATTGTTGACAAAGCCGCGCGACATCGCCCGCTTAGTAGGCCCACAAGTCACCACCAAATCGACGGGTCCCACTGTCAACGGATGAATAATTTTTTTCACAAAACAAGGAGGCACTTCCTTCCGTAAGATACAGCCGGGGGTCCCAGCTGTCAGGTGGAGGAAACATTTTTTTCAGCTTAATAAGGAGGAACTTTCCTTGCGTGCGACCATGGACCTCGTGGGTCCCAGCCGTCAGGCTCTCCACGTACAATCCTCTTCCGATAACTCTCATTTGTTGACCATGCCGCACCGAACACAACGAGGCGGTGGACGACGACGAGGCCCCGGACGGGAACGACTCAGAGATGGGAAAACGCGGCAGTGGAGTCACAGATTGAGAGGAGGAGAAGGGTTATAACTGGTTCTGTTGCAGCGTGGGGTTGTAGTCTATGGAGAATAACAGGAGGTGTCGAGGTGTGGAGGGATAGCCTGGCCGACGGTGGGGTAGCGCTTCGCAGCGATGTGTGCTAAGCAGAGCCGCTAGCCGCCGGAGGCCGGACCAGGTGGCCCCGACGACGCTGGAGGAAGAAGACGAGAGATTGAAGGTGCATGTCGGCCGTTGGATATAAATCCAATGGTTGTGGATGACACAATCATTTGTTGACTGTTGACAACGCCTCATGAGGCTTTCACCTATTGGCCACATGTCACCGCAAAATGTGGCATATATTTAACCCATGTTTTCTAGAATGTACAGTCCATTTGCTGGGCTGGGTGAACAAATAATTTCAGCCAATCAGGCCCATTTATATTTTCTAAGAAATCCCAGCCCATTTGCACTTCCTTGAAATACTCGTATTAGGTGGGCTCGTTATATATATAATGTTATGTTAGAAGGAGCAATTAATATCAAAGAATAAACCGGAGAGGCACATTATATAATTAAGAAATTAGCGAGTTATTGCTCAAAATAAAAATGAGCGCGTTATTATTAAATTGGTCCTTCAAAATCTTCGCAAGCTTTTGTACGCAATCACCAGGATTGTCCTTGCGTGTGAGTCAAAAACAACCAGGATTTTCCGTTAAACATTTACTTTTATAAGTTAATAACACGTGGGATGTTTTATAATGTATATATAAGTATTTATAAAATATACGATAATAGTAATAATATAAATATATATGTGGTTAGAAGGAAAACATAAATTGACACAACATTACTTTTATAAGAGACCCATTTTATACCCCACAAGAGGCATACTAACAAGTTCACACACAAATACAATGTAAAAGGTAAACATTCATATCAAACTCAAGTTCACAGGACACGCTCATATTCATAGCCAACATTCACTATCAACAACTCAAAAGATTCATATATACACAAGCTCAGATATCTATGCATCCAAATGGTTGATAGATCACACGACAATATTCATACATAATTCACAAAAGATTCAGATATACACATGTTCAAGATGTTTATGCATCCAAATGATTGAGATCACAACCAATATGATCCATGGACAAACTTTAATTGCCTAGGGTACAGACCGGTAAATGGTGTTCAATCGGAGGTACTTCTTGCTAAAATTAGTTCTTGTACGAGTAAACTTTCGAGTACATAAGAGGTAGCATGCATAATCTGAACTTTGCTTGTAGGTTTATCCTCAATAAAGGCCTCGTGTCGAGGGAGGTTTGAGCAACTTGGCCACTACTTTCATCCAACTAGTTTATCGCTCATCTTGGTCCTCAGATCTCGCCAAAATTCAACATTGCGACGAGAAAGGAGGCGGTTGAGAAAATGAACCACCCAATTTTTTTTGCTGTTCAACTGAAATGGAGCCTCCTTGGCGCAAGTGACGATTATGTGGCGATGAATATATATGTGTCAACCAACTTGTCCGAATCTTTAGACTCCATGCCATATAGTTTGCTACCATATGTGTCGATAACCAAAAGGCACAAGTTGGGACCAAAGATCGATCTGCATTTTCGGGCTATGCACCAAGCAATATTTTTATGCTCACTCTCCTAATACTTGAGTTTGACAATTGGTTGACACCGTTGATACCGAATGAATATAGGAACTTCTTGTCAACATCGATGCTTGTCTGAGTGAACTTTGAGTACATAGCAGAGCATAAGTACCTGTCCATCTGATCATTTTGTGCAGTTCTACTGAAATCACCCGATGTAATGATTTGCTCATGAAGTTCAGCTCCAAATTACTATTTTATGAAATTGGCAAACAAGAGCACAATACCAAATTACCAATACATATGACATGCACAATAATCAGGATAAAGACCAGTACCAACCTGTGTGAGGTAGCATATCAATTACTATTTCCTTTGACCGAAGCCGAGATAAGCCAAGCGATCGACAAAGAAAGGAAGAAAGCAAGCGGAGATTAGCGATCGACAGTGAAAGGACGAAGCTGCCGAGGCAATGAAGCACCCAAAGTTTTTGTGCAGTTCCACCAAAATCGAGCATCCTTGTTGGCACATATATTGAGAGAGTGAGATTACTGTAATAGTGGGACTAGTTGATGAAACATACACTAACAAATAGAAGCACCCTCATTATCTTAATGGGTAAAGTTAGCAACATAGTAGTCTTGCTTAAAGAGAGGTATTAGTTTATTTAATCAAGCCAATTAGCTCAACTCAACACTCAAAGCATTGCCATTTATCATAGGTTTCAAAACTTAAAAGTGCAAAGATAAAGGAGTTTCTCATGACAAGAGTACGATACAAATAGAGATGACAAGAAAGTAATATGGATGAAGGCCTTAGGCCTGCATCAACCTCGAGAAAAAAGCTTATTCATGTAGTCCCATAAGAGATGATAAAGCACTCACCGAATCACACAATAGTATATATTTTTTGCACTTCAAATGTATGGTTGAAATCACTCTTGTTTACCAAATATGAGATTATATCGAAGATTATCAAGAACTTCCAAGAGAGTTAAAGCATCGGCTGGGATACAGCTTCATTGTATTGTCTTGTGTAGTTCCACTAAAATGTATGATTGGCACAACATGATCCCTGTTTGCACAAGTAGGAACAAGGTGAAACCTTCATTAGCTTAGTGAGAAAGGATAGGAAGACATTAGCATATTACTCAAACAAGAGCATCAAATTCATGATGGATAATACGCAAAACATTGCCTCATTGAACCAATGGCAATAAATTGACATGCAAAAAATAGCACTATTATGTCATGACACTAATAATATTCCTCCCTGCTCCACCACATGATTCACCTCCATAGACAAACATTCACACGCATATGATTCAAAGATAGGGTCCTACTAAAGATTTGTTTAACTCCAACAGAAAATTAGGCAAGAATAAATTAGTGGTACTTAAGTACTCCTAATTAATTAAGTGAGACAACAGAAGTGGAAGGGCTCCTCGGAGGATCGCCTCACATGTAAGGTAGTCGCTGTCGGAGCCCTTGAATGGCCTCGACCGAGGCCTCCGCTTCAAAGAAGATCGCCTTGGCACTGCTTATTCTTCTTCTTCTTCTTCCTCTTCATGCTCGCTTTCTTTCTCCTCACCAGCTTGGTGAAACCAAGTACATGATTGGCCTTCTAATTCAGAATTGGTTTTGTCAAGAGGGAGTACAAGTGTACTAGTAAAAACAACATTATTTTCTCATGGCAGTCAAAAAATAGAGATGAACACATGCATTAAATATCATTCTTACCTAAAGGAAGGTTATGGCGCCAATATGGATGATGAGGATTGGAACACGATCTCCTTTGTGCAGTTCCACCAAAATGAACCAACTGCTCCATTTTGACATTCCAGCTTAAACATCACAAAAGTCACTTTTTTAAGAAGAGTTTTGTGCAAAGGCACCAAAAGGTCACAACAACAACCAGTGAATTGATATCCTGCTTGCACAAAAGGCACAGAGAAAACATTCGAGTCTCAAACAATTACAGGCAAAAACATTTGGCTAAACTTGTCGAGTCTCAAACAATTACAGGCAAAAACAAAGGCATGGCTTCATTTTTACCAGGACATTATATTAAGAACAACTAAGGCTGCGCTCGTTCACAGTGTTTGGTGCAGGATTTTCATAGGAACACAATTCCTATGGTATTCTTTTCCTTCCAACTGCTCGAACACGGGAAAGGTGAATAGTGTTTCATAGGAAAGCTGGTCCGTAGTACTCGATTCCATAGGATTAGAAACATCCACGCACCGCTCATTTTTGAGCGAAGTCCGAGGCAAAGCGCCGCCGCCATGCGTTAGACAAAGGTTGTTGTGCTGTGTTTGCGGAATAAAAAATCAACCTATGTGTGGTACGTGAGGTGAGGATAAGAGTAGTCACTGTGCAGCTGAATAAACAAATAGCATCTCATACTGCCAAGCATGCTACTCTAAAAAAACAAATCTGTACATTTTGTAGTCCATCCGAACACATTCTCTTGAAAGTTTCCTCCGATTCGCTGTTCCATAGTTTTATACCTACATTCCTTTCCTATTCCTCTATTTTCATCAAGATCTATGTTTTCTGCCCCTTTATTCCAACCGAGCCTAAATATTTGGTATAAGGGCATGGGACAAGGTGCACCAAAGAGTACAACACCATGTAAGTAAACAAGGGCATAAAGTGGTGATTCATAGTTTGTTTCCCCGAGAAACAAACATCCAAGAAACATATCTGGGTTGGTCCCATTTTTTTTCACTCTAGCCACCTACTCCTATATGTGGATAGAAAATCTAGTCCTGGTCATACCACTGTACAGCGTTACCCCTATATTTCCTTTTTCACCAAGAGACCGTTGATGACCAATCAGACTACTTTCACCCCTTTCCTTCCTGTTTGTACCAAGTCCGATGTACATACTAAATTCCCCACCCCCACTTTATTTCTTGTTTGAATTAGTATTCTCCGTCTCGATTATTTGTCATCAAAATGGATGTGTCTAGAACTAAAATACATATAGATACATCCATTTTAATGACAAGTATTTTCGACGGAGGGAGTACAAGATTCGACTCCATGAAGTAGCTTTACCTCTAACAATAGAAGAAAAAATATGTGACGTTGGACCATCCGATCGAGAGGGGCTGAGAGGTAGAAAATGATGCACATGCAGCGACGTAGCGAAATGGGGAAGTAGAGCTAAGGCGGTTTCGAACGAAGATATACCAAGGTCGCTGGATGTGGATAGGTGGGCGGCGGAGGCCGGATCCGCCCACAGCAACGATGAAGGGATCGGAGGACCTCGCGCCCGGTGCTCGCCGTAGATAATGGTGCGGCCGGCAGTGGGTCTCTCCTTGCTGTCGACGACGGCCTAAACGCTGCCCCTCCTCCCTTCACCGCGGAGGGGATACGTCCGGATCTGTAATCAGGGTGAGGATAGAAAGCCGTTGTTTTTGAAGGAGAAAGACAGTGTTACTACCCCTATCTTGTTTAGATCTCGAGAGGATGAGAGTATGTGAATAGAGCAACCCTAGCAAGCAAGCGCGAGGCTCCGCCTATATATAAGTAGTGGGTAGTTTTCCTTTTCACTCCATCAAAACAATCGCTTAAAATTGTGTACTACTACATGCCAGTCGCGTTTTTTAGTTGTTGATTGTTTTTGAGATAGCTACCCGCTTGTTCCAAGTGGTGTTACGTGTGCCAGTGTCGCACTTTGTATCGCTCAAGTATGGTACTACAAGTCCCTCCATTAAATGAACAACCACCCTCGTAAAATTGTGAACAAGCCCACGGCTAAAATTAGCGGAAACGTGGGTTGCCCCAACATGCATTATTATTTATATTTTCTACCCTCCGCTCCTAAATATAAGTCTTTTTATTAGCCACACCTAAGACAAGAATTTTTTATTAGCAAAGTGAACCCCACATGTCATAGACACAAAAATTGTGGCAAGATTCCCTTAGGCAAGCCAAAGTGTGTCTAACAATTTGAGAAACTCAGGTTAGGCAAGTGTGACAAGTGTGGGAAAAATAATGTGGCAACATAAGACAAACATAGTCACAATCCAAACAACCCTGTAATTTTTGTGACATGCATGAAAATTTGGTTAGTTAAATTTATAGTCAAAATTTGGCAAGGTGCATCAAATCAACACATGCAAGTATCAAAAGGAAAGTCACGGCATGCATGCATGCGCTTGTACTCCTCCGCTTCCAAATATAAGTCTTTTAGAGATTGCAACAAGTGACTACATATGAAGCGAATATGTCTACTCCTACATAATGGCGTAGCCCATTTGAAATGTGTAAAAGAATTTTATCGAGTGCAGGCTTTGATGTGTCGCACAACTCGCATAAGACCGAGAAATTTGATTACTATGATGCCCTCTCCTCGCGGACTGAGCTGGTGTTTACTCCACTCGCTTTTGGCTGCATGACAGAGGGCCAACCACCTGCTGGGCCCACCTGCCATAGACGCAAAGGCGTGAGCAGAAGTAGAAGCTGCCACACGCTATCCCTCCCGCACGAGGTGGACGGACATGCAGCAGTGGATTCACATCGAGAAGTAGGAGTAGCATCATTGTTCGCCTTCTCAAGAGGCGAAGAGCCAAGCACAACCCGAACGTGGCAGCTGCGAACCTCGCGTGGTGCGTTCCTTGAGCACGACATACTAGCCAGACTCTTGCATGAGACAAAATTGCTACTCCTCCTTTCCGTTTATAGTGCTCATTCAAAATCTCACCAATCAATGTAGATGGTGAGTGGTGGAATACAGTTTGTAGTTTTGCAAAAGCACCTAATAAATGCTCTTGTTTTCCTCAAAAAATTATGTTTATCATGTGCATTGGTCAATTTTCTCTTAATACTTGCATGCAATGATTTAATGCACCTTGGAATCTGAAAATGTGATGGAAAACAACCAAATTGAGCCTTATAAAATGGAAAACATAAAATTTTGAGATAAGCCCTATAAATCGGAAAGGAGGGAGTATTGTTTAACAATTAAACTCCATTATCCATTGGTTGATACTCATTCTGCATAGGTCCACACGCTTAGCACCGTTTCCTCCCGGGGTCACCAATGTTTATTTGCTAATTAAAGCATTGCATGCAATGAACTAGCCATTGCAAGTCATTAAAAGCATGCACACCTCTCATCTCTTATTGATTGATATGTCAAGAAACAAGAAACAAGGTAGAAGTTAATGCACCGCGCCTAAGTGTTTTGGGACTATTTGGTTTTCAGAAGATGACTTACACACCTACACGGAGGGAGTAGTATAGACCTGTAAACCGGAAAGGAGTATTTGCCTTTCTAGAGATTTCAACAAGTGACTAGACTACACCATGTGCAAGACTCTCCCTTCCGATTTATAGGGCTCAAATCTCAAATCTCATGAACTAAGGCATTTTATGCATTGAGGAATGTATCTCAGACTTTACAAAACTACCCTAATTAAACTCATGCATTAATTACGTAGTTCTCTCTGCTTTCCTCTCCGCTTTGGTCGCTGTGCACAATATTGAGCACTCCTATATGACTAGCCGCCTATCTACATGCTGGACATTTCAAAGCATTCGGCCCGCTGCATCCACCAAATCACAGCGAGGTGCTACAATGAGACTCACGTGTCACCCCGTGTGGCTGTCATGACCAATATATCACAAAACCCACATCTTTACCAAAGAAGGGTAAGGTGGCTCTGTTGGACCGGACGAAGCAACCATCATTTCATTGAATGCTCCTTCAAGCCCTTTCTTCCCTTTCTTGAAGAAAACCTCACCTGTGCTACTCACTTCTGCCATTTTTCTTCTCGTATCGACGAAGGAAAGGTGGGCTAATCAGTTTTGCTGCTATATTTTCATTCCAATAATCTTCTTTTTGCAGCAATCAACCGATTCTCACATCCTATTCTTTTCCCGCTTTCATTGCGATTGTGGTTTCCTTTCGATAGCTTTTTGTTTGTCGGCCATTGATGGATCCTCGAGCACTAGGCAAAGAGTTGTCAAGGACAACCCATCGGAGACAGCGATCTCCGTGAAGCAAGCACCGACCAACGAGTTGACTATGTTGGCGGGCCAACCCATGGAGACGAAGAACTCCAAGAAACAAGCACCGCCAAAGAGTTGAGGACGCTATGGACGAACTCCTCAAAGAAAGTTGAAGAACAACAAGGGCCCCACCGCGTCAACCCCAGAACTCGATTGCCACCTATGTGAGGCTCAAGACCGAGTTTGAGGAGATAGTCGCCATGGAGAAGCAGATTCCCGGCAAGGTGATGGCCCCATCGAGGACGAGGAGATGGCCCCTGAGGGATGAGATCCCCGTGAGCTGCACAAGGTAAAAAACAATGGCTTATTACCATAGTTGTGGTTTTTGATTATTTGCAATGTGCTTGCTAATATGTTAGGGTTGTGCAGGTGCCGTGGTTGTCCTTGATGATTCCGGCGTCGTGGCTCCGCCCTGTTGGCATCGCCGAGATCGATTCCGATGCCGCTGTCCATCCTGTGGACATCACCCCGTAGATCGATTCCGATGTCGCGTCACCCTGTGGACATCGCCTCGTAAATCGATTCCCATGCCGCTGTCCGTGTTGTGGTCATTGCCCGAGAGATCGATGACAAGAAATAGTTGGTCGCGCTTAATCCTTCGTGGTAGTTTGCATTGCCCTGTGTTTAATTACCGTAACGATGTGTGTTATCAAACCATCTTAGGGCTAGTGCAATCGCCTTGTGTGGGCGGATCTTGCTACTTTTGTTTGATAGTGAATCATGCGATGAATCATGCGAACCTCTCCGAGTTATGGAAAAGATGTATCCTCACCAGCTTTTGATGTAATATATGGCATGCTTAGATGTAAGTTTGAACTGTTTATCATATCAGCAGGCTTGTTTGATGATTCTTGGTGTTAGTAGGCTAGCTATCAGGCGAGCTATAGTACTTGCAAAACACTCACCAAGAGAAACGTTGGGGCTGATGAGCTCGTGGTACGCTTATACTTATCCCTCGTCGATCGAATTAACAGCCCTAGCTCCTAAAATTGTAGGCTTAGCGATCGATCGCATAATAGTCGACATACATTCAGGCCTCATTTGGTTCATAGGGTAGGAAAATCGAGCAAAAGTACGAGAACGGGCAACACAAAATCATAGCAAAGGCAGTAGACATACTCCTCCGCTCCAAAATAGATGACCTAGGCACGCTAGTTTGGCCTAGTGGGTTTCAAGTGATATGACGTGGTACAAAGGTCAGCCCGCCTTCGCGGTGGTAGCAGATTATGGGTACAAGAAGTTTTCTTGAAGAAGTGGAATTCAACGAAGTCATGATGGTTCCTTCGTCCAACAACTTACATTGGGAAAGGTTGGGCCCATGATACGACCGGGTAGATCAGATAAGTTTGTGCATGGCAGGTGGACCAGATGGTCGACGCCCCACATGTCGGCGAAAGTGAAAGTATTCTTCCGATATAGAGGACGAGCAACGAGTATTCATTGTTTATTTTTGATGAAAGCTATTGTCTCCATGTTACTCCTTGACTTTGTCAATGCCTCTCTCCTCCACATAAGCGGGACTACTTGCTATGCATGCAGCGGGCAGTCGGCGCCTTGAGGGGCCAGGCGGTGAGAGCGGCTCCTAAGCGGTCCGACTCCAGCATGGCCCACCTCACATTATCACCACATATTTCTTGGAGTCCATGCGAGCGGGCGGGCGATCTCTTCTCCTCCCCCGCTTTCTCTCTTCTCACCGACGCCACGAGCGATTAGATTCGCTATCGACGGTTTATTCAATTATGGTCCCACATGTTAGTGAAATTGCAAGACAACGCGTGTCCCTCTCGGTGAGCGGGCGTAAGAGCCGGACTGTCGGGTTGCGACGCCAGACGAGTCATAAGTGTGCCGCTTTTCCTTTAGAACTTGGCGGTTTAACATTTTCGCGATCGATCGATAGAAATCCAGAACAAAATGACGAGGGCGGTGCTTTCCGCTTGTTAGGCGGGCTAGTTCGAGTGATATGACGTACAAGCTGCCGCCCACTTGCTCTATTTTTATGTAAGCAAGAGTTTACACTTTACGCTGGAGGAGTGCGAAACACCGCGGATTTGATTTTGATCGAGGCATAACTGTTCCTCGCCAAATAATGGAGGATTATTAGCGATTATAGCATGATAGTTAGGCATCTCCGTGCTGGCCCACAAATTTACACCGCATCCGTCCGAGGACACCGATGGATGCCATCCGATGCTGCCCGCATACCTTTCGACAACTATGTGAACTAACCGACGAAATTGCAAACAAAGCAAATTTCAAATTAACCGGATGAAATTCATTACATTTCAAATTTTTTCCTACAAACCGGACGAAATTCATTACATATTTCGCACAAACCATACTAAAACCCATCAGAACCTAATCTAAACGATCACCGACGCCGACCACCATGTCCAGCCATGAACCCGAGAAAGCCGCCATTGCCTTGCCTCCTCCTCATCCGCCTCGATAACCTCCTCCTCCGAGCACAAGGTTCAAGATTTCCGCCCACGCCACCGCTGCTGCTAATCGTCACCGATGTTTACCCCACCAAGCTTGGCGCCGACCGAGTGGAGTAGTGGTGGCCTTCTCGACCAGAGCGGCGGCGACTCTACCGTGTACTACTTCTTCCTCATCGCTGGCTGCGCCAGCACACGCCACGGCTTCATGGTCGGGCGGCAGAGGCGGCCGGGAGGTGCAGACGATCTCTTCGCTTGCTCCTCGCGACAAGACGTCAAGAGAGCTTTGAGCGCGTCCGAGCGGAGCCGCCGATGTCCTCGCTCGCTTCCTCGCGACAAGACGCCCAAGAGAGCTTCGAGCGCCAGAGGCCATGGTTGAAGTGGTGCCGAAGGTATGAAGGGACCGAGGAGAATAAGTGTGGGTCTTTGGCTATGGCTGGAGCCGGGGCTCTGTTAATATAGCGGGCGAATGGTAATGAGCCGCGCGCATTTGGATGGACAATCGGGCGCCGAGTAGGTTCTTCTGGACGTGAATGCGGAGTAAATATTGTAGCTAGCAAGATCGCTGGTACACTAGTTTTCTTCAAGAAGCGGAATTCAACGGTCATGATGGTTCCTTCGTCCGAGCAACTTCAAAGTGGGAAGTGGGCCTGTGATTTGACGGCTCATTAGTCATTGTTATCGCGGCGCGACGACCGGGTGACTCTCCCTTGAGTTCTCAAGGTGCATGGCAAGTGGACCAGATGGTCGACGCCCCACATGTTGGCGAACGGAAGTATTATTTCCGATATCGAGGAGCAAGGAAACCGCATGGTATAGTATCACTACTGATTGGTTCGCAAAAAAATAGTATCACCGCCGATTTATAATTATTTTTATTTCGATGAATGCTAGCGCTTCAACTCTTACGACGAAGGGTGCCAAACACGACGCGGCCGGATGTCCCACACGCCAACAAAGGAGGGGACATGAACATCGTGGTAGAGCCCAAAAAAAAACAATGTGGTAGAGCTGCCTCCACTTCTTCCACTTGGTCGGAGACCACACGGTAGTACTTAGTGGTATGAACGATACAAAGTGCGACTGGAGAGAAAGACACGCCTAGTTGGAAGGTCTCGGGCATACACGTAAACAAATATAAAAGTTAATATGTGCCTCCAACTAATATAGTAGTAGTAGAGTACTTAGGCACGCATCTATAACATCACTCAGGCATTGCACGCATAACATTTAGTGGTAGTACGTAGTAAGAGAAAATGCCGCCTAAGAGTTCCCTTCGACCTACTTTTGGGTGTTTGGTAGAGTGTATGGAGGGTGCATGAGTCCACACTAGTTTAGCACAAATACACTAGAAGCATGCATGAAGAGGGTGTTGGGTTGAGCATGCATGAAGAGGGAACAACTATGCCGAGACGAGAACGCAACCAAACACACCCTATATGCCACACATGTTCATACCATTTGTGCCTTTCTACTTCACTTATCGCGCTACATTACTCAGGTTCGTGACGCCCACCTCGGGTACATGTCCGCCTCAGAGTTCCAAATCCCACGTGTTCTTCATATAGATGGAACGATCCTTGCATAACACGTGCACCTTGATGTCTCGCGTTGGCAAAAGGATGAACAAAGCTCACGAAAAAATAGAGTGGAAGAACATAGATTCCGGATGATCGAGAAGGAGCAAGGAACCTCGGTGGAGCGCCTGCACTCATAATATTTAATATTATTCAGCGATATAAAATTAACCAATCATCTCCACAAAGGATCGAAGAGTACGAAACACGGCAGCCCAAAAGTAGTTACATCATACTAGTACATGGCTAACCCACGCTATCACCATATTTCTTGGCTTCCGTATGACACCTATCTCTAGTAATCCAAAGAGCCTCAGACGCTTCTCCTCCTCGCCTCTATCAAAGTGCGGCGGCATGCTTCGCCATCTATTGAGGTCGGTTAACTATCACATGTTAGCTTACATGGCAAGAGCATTCTAAAAAATTCCTTTCACGCTCCGCTTTCAAAAAGAAAAAATCCTTTCACGCATTTAATTTGCTCTGTATGCTTTGAGCAACTTGCATGTCCTATATCGCCTGCTTGATACTCTAACTTAGCTAGAGGTTAGACTAACTCATGACTAACCCTGAACTAATCAGAGCCAAAGATTTGTTTGGGTGACAGGTTAGATTGACAATAAATGCACTTCATGGAGAGAGAAAAGTGACTTTTCAAAGGGTCCCAATGAGAACTATCTCCGCTAGCACCTCTTGGTGGGATAGTTTTTTTGGTGGGTTCGTGCAACTTGCTCCAATTTAAACCCTCATGCTTGGATACTTTAGGGCTATTTGAGCCCCAACTAGCTCAAACTAACTCTAACCCATGGATCCAAACAGGCCTATGGCTGGCCTCGACGCTGAGCAACAAGGCCCCGAGAAGCGGCGGTCTTCGCCATCGCGCCACTTCAAAGCCGGGCGCCAAGAGAGGTCGCCCGCCTGGCCGGGCATTAATGCGCATCGACACCTGTATGACGCCGACCGCTTTCACGCGGAAGCGCTACCGGCAAGGGAGTATAGTTTTGAACTGCTTGTGTAGTATTGGTAGTTTGCAAAACTACTCAATTATTGCACTAAATTTCCTAAGAAATTATGGTAAAAACGCACTCCACAGCCCGCTTCCTTCTCCTTCCTTCTTCCACCGCCACAAGACGTCTCATGGAAGCGCACCGTCAACCTTATATAGGAGTGCTAGCACAAAAGATGCATGCATGACCACTAAAATTTACATTAAAGCGCCATTCCGCAGGAGTATGGCGATGTTGTTACTTCGCCGCCCATGGCTACCGGGCGACGGCGACCAGAGAAGAGGCGGCGGAGGGGAATGAATGCAGCTATTGTTTGGGTTCGCCCGCTTAAATAAATGAGCAGCATCACGTACCGCTGGTGCACAAATTGTAACATACTCGCGTTCGCTTAAGTGGGCGCCACGAATCGGTGTGTGTGTGTGTGTGATTCGAGAGATAGAGTGCGTAAAGCGACTTTCACTCTTCGGACATGTACTCAACCTTTTGCATCGGGATATAAGTATAATGGTATTTACTTTAGCTAGTGATTTACGTGGCCATGTTAACGTGGTTGTGTCAAAAAAATGTCATTTCCTGCTCGTGATTTGCATTATATAATTACAAGCAAGATTCTCGTGCATTGCACGGGACATCAATATGCATTTTTTACAAAACACCTATTGTGATTGACCCATGCAGGAGTAATCCCATGTGTAAAAACTAATGATATCTCAAGAATTTTATCAGAAAACTGGTACCTCGAGAATGTCATCAAAAAAATGAAAGATGAGAGATAAGGCGAGGAGGAGTGGAGCGTGGTGGTGACTGGTGGTCGGAATGGGCGGAGGCGTGGGGATGGATTTGCGCGCCAAAGCGCAGCTGCCACCATGCATGCTAGATTGTTCCAGACTTATTCATTTTTAATTGCTGAGCAATGAGGTTATGGGAGATAATGATGTGGAGAGAGGTGCGGTATCTTTTGTAAAATTATCATAGTTTGCTTTCTATCCGCGATATTAGATCATATGGTCTCAGATTACAAGATGGCAGGCACACCATCATCGCCAACTGCTTTTTTTATAAGGGTATAGATGATAAGTTTGCTGACTACTAAAGTAAAGTGGAATTTGTCCATGTTATGCAAGTAAATAAAGGTGATTGTTTATCATACGGGTAAGGTTGGATGAAGGGTGGTAGGAACAAATGCTCCACCTAGAGCATGTGTGTGTGAGATGGAGTCTTAGTGTGTGTGTGTGGTGTGTGTGTGTGTGAGAGAGAGAGAGAGAGAGAGAGAGATGGAGTCTTAGTGTGTGTGAGAGAGAGAGAGAGAGAGAGAGAGATGGAGTCTAAGTGTGTGTGTGTGTGGGGGGGGGTGTGTGTGTGTGTGTGTGTGTGTGTGAGAGAGAGAGAGAGAGATGGAGTGTGTGTGTGTGTGTGTGGGGGTGCGTATGGCATGTGTGTGTGTGTGTGCGCATGTGTGTGTGTGTGTGTGTCACGGGTCCTCTGTGGCGGATGTAATTTAAGTGTGCATGGCTTCATCATAGAGAGGTGATGTGTATGGCAGAGGCCACCAATGATGGGGTGCGAGAGAGAAAATGCCCAGAGAGAGGGAAGAGAAGGTGCGCGCGTGAGAGGAGTCGACATTGAGAGAACGTGTTTGTTCGAGAGACACCGAGGAAGACTACTATATATCGATGGTGCATGTAGGCGGAATTAAACAAATGGATGGTCTTATTGGTTTCGGGGATATAGGGGAAGAGTGAGAGGCGCGGGGGGGGGGGGGTAGCTAGAAGAAGATTGTTAAGTGTGAGTGTGTGTTTTACCCATCCATGCGGAAGTTATGTGCACAAAAGAGGAGAACGATTTGATGTGGTGTTAGGATTGAGGGTAATTAACTACGTATGGAGACATAGAGACATTGAACGTGCATGTGTGAGAGGTATACATGTATACGTGGGATGTGTGTTTGTGCGCGCGCGCATGATCGAAATAAAAGAAAGAAGACATAAGTCATAAGATCAACGACATGGGAGAGACAGATCGATATGACAATATGCATGCATGTGAGAATGCAAGGAAGAAGGCCCGACAATTGAGCATGTGTTTTTGTCTTTAAGAGATAGTGGCGTGGGCTGGAGCATGCATCTATGGCGAGCAGAGGGGGTGAGGCGCAACGATTGTGCAAAAGACAACCTATAAATGCATATGTATGGAGACACATATATAGTGTGGGTGATAGGAAGCAAGACTCCGTGCGAGAAAGAAATGTTGACGGAGAAACTACAGATAGATACAGAGATGGAGATGCTAGCTAGAGGGACATCCGCTAGTTTGGGTGTTGGAGATGACCGCGGGTGGTTCAAAGGGTGAAGTTATATATGTGTGTGAGAGGGCACTTGACTGCATGTAGAGAGAAACATATGTAGTGTGTGATAGGAATCAAGAGTGAGGGCGAGAAAGAAGGTTGATGGAGAAACAGATAAATAGAAAGATAAAGATACTAGCTAGTGTGCTAGAGATAGGAGTCGAGTGGATCAAAAGGCTGGGTTATGTGTGTGGTGTGAGAGAGATAGAGAGAGGGTGCATGTGAGTCACATACAAACAGATATCGAGAGAAATGAGATCCAGAGAGACGGAGTTTTCTGTCTCATGAGAGAGAAAGGTTTCACAACGAGAGTGATAGCTAGAGAGACATATGAGGGAACGCAAGATATCTCTAGGGAGAGAGGGTGTGTGAGCGACATACAAGAGAACAATGGAGAAATATGAGACCCTGAGACAGAGTTTTGTTTGTGTGTGAGAAAGTGATATTGAAGAGGAAGAGTCGAGGTTCTCATATCTAAGGAGCGAAAGACATCTCAGATGAGGGGTGCGAGTGGCACACATGGGAATAGTAGAGAGAAATGAGACCCGGGAGACAAAGTTTTGTGTTTGTGTGAGAGAAAGAGATTCCACATGGAGAATCATAGTTAGAGACACATAGCAGGGAGCGAGATATACTTAGAGAGAGATAGAGTGATGAAGGTCAAGGGAGAGAGTACCGCAAGCAGTGTTACTTAAGATAAAAGATCATTGTCGACATACAGTAGCACGAGAGATACCGAGAGACGATGAACGCAGATAGGTCCGTGAGAGATAGTCTTATATAAGCATGAGTGATAGCTATATGAGACTAATATCCGGATTAAAGGGATTCAAATATTTAAACCGAGATCACGACATCGATAATATCATAACGCAAATTGGTGTATCAAACATGCATATTCATTTGAATTTGGACACGGTAATGTTATATAGTTTATCAATATTGGTGATCCATAGATTCTTCAATTACAAACAATGCATGGTTTATATGCAATTAATGTCTAAACGGGATTACACTATATGTTATGTGTGTGAAACACATTATACATGTTTGAGAAGTTAAAAACCCGCATAAAACACACATTAATTGGATACAGTTAGTGAGGAATGCATACATTGATTTCAACATAAAGTGGTTTCAAATATTTGAAAATCCAAATTGATGGATACAACCTTATGAATCTGAGATCATGCCATTTGTAAACCATATTTATGTATAAATGGTGTTGTGCTTTTGAAAGTATATATAAAAAATGATGTATATAGAATGTAATTCCAATTGAAAATGGATCCCGCCAAAAAAAATAGAACACAAACGGGATTCGACTGAGTTGGCACGGTAAACGGCACTTTGCAAAATTTGAACGAAGCAGGAAAGTCGCAGAATCGCCTCAAACCAAAATCATGAGATGGAAATCACTACTGCCTATCCCTCGCCACGCAAAGCCTATCTCGCTGGATTTCTATAGGTTTCGATAGGGTAGGTTTGTAATTTCACCCAAACATGACGTAACCGCCTCACCCGGATTCATACACGGGGGCGCCAAAACAAGGTGTCCTTGGTCAAATCGACTCCTCCCCGATTCATATTCATACATGGTGGGCGCCAAAACAAACTCTTGTCGGCAAATATTCGTGTATGCGAGATTACCGCCCTATCCCCAATCGACTAATGTTGCTGTGATGTAGTACAAATTTGAAACGGGGCTAAGTTTGTAAATTTCTCGATTTGAGGCAAGCGCGCTCAATACATGGTTCCCCCTTCCTCTCTACCTCCTTTTCCCCATTCAGATCCGTGGGCGCCAAAACACCCTCTCCACCCCACCTCCTCCGTCCCCGCCGTCCGCCACCCCATCCACCGCCGCCCTCCTCCACCATGCCGAGCCGATACCCCGACGCTGCCGCCCATTACAAGAGATTGACCTCTCATCCACGCTTTGGACCGGATCCTGCATCCCGCCCTCTCGCTTCATCCGCTCATTGTCGTTCACCTTGACAGCGCCGCCCTATGACCGTCTCGCCCACCGCGCTTCGCCGCCACCGCTACCCTCCTAGATCTGCTTCGCCGCCGACAGCCATCGCTATCAAGAAGATCATCAAATTCTCAGCAGATACAAGATATCGGCGTGATACGCTCCAACGACGATAATTTTTGATTGCTCCATGCTACTTTATCTACTATTTTGGACTATATTGGGCTTTATTTTCCACATTTATATTATTTTGGGACTAACCTATTAACCGGAGGCCCAGCCCAGATTTGTTGTTTTTGCCTATTTCAGATTTCAAGAAAAAGAATATCAAACGGAGTCAAACGGAACGAAATCAACTGGAGAAGTTATTTTGGAAGGAAAGCTACATGATGGACTTGGACCCCACGCCAAGGAAGGAACAAGGAAGACGAGGGGGGCGCGCCACCCCTAGTGGGCGCCACCGCATCGTGGGGCCTTCGTGGCCCCCGACGTGCTTCTTCCGCCTATATAACTCCAATGCACTCCTAAACTTCTAGAACAGAAAATAGATCGAGTTCCGCCACCAAGAAAACCTCCAGAGCCACCAAAACCAATCGGGACCCTGTTCCAAGACTCGCCGGAGGGGGGATCCTCACCGGTGGTCATCTTCATCATCCCGTCGCTCTCCATGACGAGGAGGGAGTAGTTCACCCTCGGGGCTGAGGGTATGTAGCTATGTGTTTGATCTCTCTCTCTCTCTCTCTCTCTCTCTATGGCACGATCTTGATGTATCCCAGCTTTGCTATTGTAGTTGTATCTTATGATGTTTCTCCCTCTACTCTCTTGTGATGAATTGAGTTTCCCTTTGAAGCTATCTTATCGGATTGAGTCTTTTATGAGAACACTTGATGTATGTCTTGCCGTGTTAATCTGTGGTGACAATGGGATATCATGTGCCACTTGATGTATGTTTTGGTGACCAACTTATGGTTCCGCCCATGAACCTATGCATAGGGGTTGGCACACATTCTTGACTCTCCGTAGAAACTTTGGGGCACTCTTTGAAGTACTTTGTGTTGGTTGGATGAATCTGAGATTGTGTGATGCATATCGATAATCATGCCCACGGATACTTGAGGTGACAATGGAGTATCTACGTGACATTAGGGTTTTGGTTGATTTGTGTCTTAAGGTGTTATTCTAGTACGAACTCTTTTATAGATTGATCCGAAAGAATAGCTTTGAGGTGGTTTCGTACCCTACCATAATCTCTACATTTGTTCTCCGCTATTAGTGGCTTTGGAGTGACTCTTTGTTGCATGTTGAGGGATAGTTATGTGATCCAATTATGTTATTATTGTTGAGAGAACTTGCACTAGTGAAAGTATGAACCCTAGGTCTTGTTTCCTATCATTGCAATACCGTTAACGCTCACTTTTATCATTAGTTACCTTGCTGTTTTTATTATTTCAGATTACAAATACCTATTTCTACCATCCATATTGCACTTGTATCACCATCTCTTCGCCGAACTAGTGCACCTATACAATTTACCATTGTATTGGGTGTGTTGGGGACACAAGAGACTCTTTGTTATTTGGTTGCAGGGTTGTTTGAGAGAGACCTTCTTCATCCTACGCCTCCCACGGATTGATAAACCTTAGGTCATCCACTTGAGGGAAATTTGCTACTGTCCTACAAACCTGTGCACTTGCAAGCCCAACAACGTCTACAAGAAGAAGGCTATGTAGTAGACATCAAGCTCTTTTCTAGCGCCGTTGCCGGGGAGGTTAGTGCTTGAAGGTATATCTTTAGATCTTGCAATCGAATCTTTTTGTTTCTTGTTTTAGCACTAGTTTAGTTTATAAAAGAAAACTACAAAAAAATGGAATTGAGTTTGTCTCATATGCTTCACCTTTTTAATATCTTTCGTGAGTATGATGGAAAGGAAAATTGTGCCAAAGTGTTAGAAGAAGAATGCATTAAAATGTTTGGCACTAAATCTTTGTATGATGAGCATGATTGCAATGTTATTAGTATGAATTCCTTGAATATCCATGATGCTAATGATATGCAAAGCCACAAGCTTGGGGAAGCTATGTTTCACGAAGATGATATTTTTTGTCCCCCAAGCTTTGATGAGCAAATTTACTATGATGAAAGCATGCCTCCTATCTATGATGATTATTGTGATGACACATATGCTTTAAAGAATAATGATAACCATGAAAATTGTCATCTTGATCTTAATTTTCAATCACATGATAGTTATTTTGTTGAGTTTGCTCCCACTATTGTTGATGAGAATAAATTTGCTTATGTGGAGAGTAGTAAAATTTCTATGCAAGTAGATCATGAAAATAATGCTTTAGGTGCTGCTTATATTGTTGAATTCATTCATGATGCTACTTAAAATTATTATGAGAGAGGATCATATGCTTCTACATATTGCAATAATATCAAGTTTCCACTCTATGTGCTTAAAATCTTGAAGTTGTGTTTGTTTTACCTTCCTATGCAAGTTGATTCTTGTTCCCATAAGTTGTTTGCTCACAAAATCCCTATGCATAGGAAGTGTGTTAGACTTAAATGTGCTAGTCATATTCTTCATGATGCTCTCTTTATGTTTCAATTCTTATCTTTTATGTGAGCATCATTGAAATCATAATGCCTAGCTAGGGGCATTAAACGATAGCGCTTGTTGGGAGGAAACCCAATTTTATTTTAGTTTATTGCTTTTTGGTTCTGTTTAGGAATAAATAATCCATCTAGCTTCTGTTTAGATGTGGTTTTGTGTTTTAATTAGTGTTTGTGCCAAGTAGAACCTTTGGGAAGACTTGGCTGAAGTCTTTACGATCATGCTGTAAAAAACAGAAACTTTAGCGCTCACAAGATTTGCTTCAACTTTTACTGAGAGTGCTATTTAGTTGATTCTTTTGCAGATGATTACTAGTCAAATTCCTCAGGTCCACCAATTTATTTTAAAATTTGGAGTTCCATAAGTATACGTTTGATACAGATTACTACAGACTGTTCTGTTTTTGACAGATTCTGTTTTCATTGTGTTGCTTGCTTATTTTGATGAATCAATGGCTAGTAAAATAGTTTATAAACCATAGAGAAGTTGGAATACAGTAGATTTAACACCAATATAAATAAAGAATGAGTTCATTACAGTACCTTGAAGTGGTGTTTTGTTTTCTTTCGCCAACCGAGCTCACGAGTTTTCTGTTAAGTTTTGTGTTGTGAAGTTTTCAAGTTTTGGGCAAAGATTCGATGGACTATGGAATAAATAGTGGCAAGAGCCTAAGCTTGGGGATGCCCAAGGCACCCCAAGGTAATATTCAAGGATAACCAAGCGTCTAAGCTTGGGGATGCCCCGGAAGGCATCCCCTCTTTCGTCTTCGTTCATCGGTAACTTTACTTGGAGCTATATTTTTATTCACCACATGATATGTGTTTTGCTTGGAGCGTCATTTTATTTTCTTTAGCTTTGCTTTCTGTTTGAATAAATACTAAGATCTGAAATTATTAAATGGGAGAGTCTTCACATAGTTGCATAATTATCCGACTACTCATTGATCTTCACTTATATCTTTCGGAGTAGTTTGTCATTTGCTCTAGTGCTTCACTTATATCTTTTAGAGCACAATGATGGTTTTATTTTGAAGAAATAGATGAACTATCATGCTTCACTTATATTATTTTGAGAGTATTAAATAGCATGGTAATTTTCTTAAATAATCCTAATATGCTAAGCATAAAAGATTTGTAAGAATTCTTATGAGTGCGTTGAATACTAAGAAAAGTTTGATGCTTGATAATTGTTTTGAGATATGAAGATGGTGATATTAGAGTCATGCTAGTTGAGTAGTTGTGAATTTAAAGAATGCTTGTGTTGAAGTTAGCAAGTCCCATAGCATGCACGTATGGTTAAAGTTGCATAACAAATTTGAAACATGAAGTGTACCTGGCTTGTGCATCCTTATGAGTGGCGGTCGGGGACGATTGATGGTCTTTTCCTACCAATCTATCCCCCTAGGAGCATGCGCGTAGTACTTGATTTTTGATGACTTATAAATTTTTGCAATAAGTATATGAGTTCTTTTGACTAATGTTGAGTCCATGGATTATACGCACTTTTACCTTTCCGCCTTTGCTAGCCTCTTCGTACTGCATTTTTCCTTTCTCACCTTGAGAGTTGGTGCAACCGTCGGCGCTCGGGAACGGGGTCCCTGCACTTGCTCGCCTGCGCCCGCGGCGTGGTTTCAAGTGGGGGCCTAGTGCGCCCAGCTTCATCACTCAAGTTCAAGACCTCGCGAGGGGCCAGATTGCATGGGCGGACGACGGAACCCACCTCAGAGCAGCCTCACAGCGGGCTCATGAGGAGGCGGAGAGATCAAGGCAGGGTACCTCGCGAGGGTGCCCTGTGATGCAAGCCATGACGATCAAGGCCAGGCGGATGCCAGGCGGACGCCAGCCCGCGCAGTGTCCTCATTTCCCCTTTGGTGCAAAGGAGGCAAGCACAGGCCGAGGCATCAGGCAAGGGTTACCGCTTCGGTGCAACAAGACCAAGACCAGCAGAACGGCAGGATGGAGGTCATCGTGGAGACCAGGACGGCGTCACCTTCAGAGCCTTTGGCAGCCGAAGACCAACTTTAGTCAGATAAGTGTACTATATGTTCCCTTCAAATGGCCAATTGTTGGCGCCTTCCCGCCATTATTTGGGAATAGGCCCAGGGCCTCCCTCTATAAATAGGACTAGCCACCACAATGAGAGGGGACGGACCAGAGACAAGTTGAACCCCCCTAGAGAGAGAGAGAGGCGACTGGACTCACCCAAGCAGTTCATCACACCAGCTCAAGAACAGTCCCTCGCGAGGCTGTTCTCCCTTTGTATTGTTCATCATCAGCCCCTGAGGCAATCCACCACACCACACACTGGAGTAGGGTATTACACCACACCGGTGGCCCGAACCAGTATAAACCTTGTGTCTGTGTTGTTCATCGTTGGTAGTTTTAGATCCTCGCAACTGCTTCACGCATGAGCTGGTAGGGAAAGATCTCCGTGCACTCCCAGTGTTCGAACCTCAAGGGTCTGCCGAACCCGAACCGACATTTGGCGCATGTAGGGTGCGCTGAATCTTTCTTCCGCTTGTCGTGTGATCTTACATCGTGTTCACGCCGACGCCGCCGAAGCCGCGCTTAAGCGCTGGTTGCTCGCGCTGCCGAGTCGCCCAGACGGCTCCCATCGGGCGGACACCCCCTGCTGCTCCTCGTCACCTTCCGCCAACGCCGCCACCGGCCCGGCGGGGAACGAGCAGCAGGCCTCGTCCCAGCATCCATCCGTGAGGTGAGACGACCGCACCGCTACTCCTTCGCCGCCCAGTGGTTCGCCGTCCCGCAAGCCCCTACGCCCATGGAGGCTCGAGCCGCGCCATCGAGCTAACGAAGCTCCTGCGCTACGCCCTGCCGACGACGCTTCGAGGAGTGGCTCGACCGCTGCCGCCGAAGCTGGTCTCAAGCCCGCAGGGGCTCCCCAGGCCCCCTCCGCTGCTCGCCTCGCAGACCGCCGCTGGAGGCAGGGGGCCGGAGGTGCCCCGCCACCTCCTTCCCAAGAAGGCGCCTGGCTCCAAGGCGCTGTGTCCTCGGCCGAGACCTCCGCGCCGGCGCCCAGACACCAAGAAAGAAGCTGCCAGAGATCCTCGTCCCCAAGAAGGTGCTCGCGTTTCCCAAAGACCGGAGCGCCGTGACCACGCCCAAAGACCACTGCGTCAAGACCCCGCTGCTCCAGCAAGCAGCGCTGAATCCACAAGAGCAAGCTCCGCACCATCGAGAGCCCCGTGGCTATCAGCAGCTGCCGCTACTTACACCGCCGAAGCCACGCAGCGCGCATGGCCCGCAAGTTCAAGCCGATTCGCCTCCTCGCCACGACGGCACCATCGACCTCGCGAGTTCCTTCAGCTTCTACGAGCTGGGCATCAAGCCGCCAACGGGACGAAAAGGTCATGGCGAATTGGTTCCCCATGGCGCAAGGACGGAGCCCGAACCTGGCTCTCGAACCTCGCTCCTGCACGATCTCCTCTCGATGAGATGCGCACCCGCTTTATCGCCAACTTCCAAGGCATCGCGACCGCCCTCCTGCCGTGAGCGACATGCGCCACATCAAGCAGCAGCCAGGAGAGACCCTGCAAAAGTACATCCAGCGCTTCAACAACGCACGCCTCAAGATTCCCAAGGTGACTGAGGAGGCCATCATCTCAGCCTTCTCCGATGGTGTGCGTGACATCAAGATGAAGGAGGAGCTGGCGATGCATGAAGATCTGTGCACATCACTAGAGTTGTTCAACTTGGCGACCAAATGCGCCAGGACTGAGGAAGGGCGCCTATCCCTCCTCGAGCTTCCAGCTGCCGATCCGTAAGAGAAGAAGCCCAAGGCCAAGGACGGAAGCGCAAGGGGCTGCAAAGCTTTCACGCAGAATCGGACACCAAGCGAGGCAGGGATCACCTGAGTCTTCCAAGGGCAGCCGCATCAAGCGTGTACCACGACCTCCACTCCCACAACACCAATGAATGCCAAGAGCTCTGGGCCGTGTGAGAAGGGCGACTCGGTCGACGCCCCGACCGCAGTGATCGAGGTTACGGCCGAGGAGGGGGAAGAGGCGCAGGACACCGGAAGACCGTGGCCTCGCGAGGGATGGCGTGATGCACCTTGCGAGGACCGCCGGGCAGGACCAGCTCGCGAGGGAGGTTGAGGGACCAACCTGCGAGGATCGCCCACAAGGCAATGTGGGCTCCCACCTCCCGCCGCAGCCACCAAGGAGGTATGAAGACAATCATCGACGAGGGGGCCGGAGGCTTCAGAGCCGCCGCGATCGCTTGCATCCTGGGTGGCGCCAGCCCTAGCCTCTCAAGGCATCTTCGCAGCTTTGCTCGTGTGGTGAATGCAGTCCTCCCTGCTGCAGAGGCCACGCGCCTCTCGTGTGGTCGCCGTGGTGCTATCACATTCAGTTCAGCGGATCAGCTCAAGTGCGCGCAATAGCCGGAGTCCTCATCATGCTTTGCTCACCACCATCAAGAACGCAAGTCACCAGACCTCATCGACGGGCGGAGCAGGACTCAAGGTCCCATCTGCCGAGACATTCAACGATCTCCAAGCGCCATACGATCAGCTTCACCACCAAGCCTTTCTTCTCGAGTCACCGATGGTTCCACCATCCCGATAGGGCAAGTCTGCCTTCCCGCCACCTTCGGACAGCGCAACAACTACCACTGACCGAGCTCATCGACTTCGACGCCGCCCACATTCGCCGCCATACAATGCCATCCTCGGGCACCCAGCTTTGGCCAAGTTCATGGCAGTGACTCACCATGGCTACAATGTCCTTAAGATGCCGTGAAGCGGAGGAGTCATCACAGGCCTTGCGAGGAAAGGGATGCAGTGTGCTCTCTTGAGCGTGCCTTCCAAGCCGCAGCAATCAAGACTCGTGATCACAGAGCGGAGACTTCCCAGACGATCCCCAAGAAGAAGAAGGCCTCACCTGGTCCAAGCCTCCTGGGGTAAGCACCTCCGGAGGCATGGCAACAGGGCCTGCGCCCGTTCAAGGGGCGCCACCCTCCGGCGCATAGGAAGGCGCGCCCGGCACCCTCCTCAGGCAGGGCTCGGGGGCTCTTTCATGGCGAGCCACCGACCAAGCCGGAGTCACGAGGGAGGTGCTCGGGCACCACTTGGAGGCGTGCTTCAAGGCACGTTTCCCTCAGGAAGGAGCAAAGCAAGGAGGGCCAAACCCTCAGGAGTTTATCGCGAGGAGCACTCAGGAGCTACAGGAGTCAAGAGTCATGCGCGGTATGTCGCCGCTGCTTCGCCGTGGGCCCCACATCCAAAGCGAGGATGCTGGGCTGCGACCAGATCGACGCACTGGGCTCAACCGAGCCGCCTCGAGCGCCTGCCCCTTACGCGGGGCATTGCGAGGGTCCACCACAGCCACGTCAGATGCCTTTGGCCTGCCGAACGCAGCTGCCACCCATCGGCACGAGGGGCGCCTGAGGCTCAGGAGGTCAAGCAGCGCGTGGTCTCCGCGGAGATGGAGATGGCTCTCCAAGAACCCCTGCACTCCCGAGCTTCCCGAGGCTCCAGTCCGAGGGCTCGTGAGGGCCGGCGGCCCCGCCGCTGGCCATCCGCTACCTCAACACCCCGCCATCCCCGACCATATCAGTGACACCTTTCCAAGTTTCGCTTAGCCAGGAGTGCCCCTTGGCTGATCAATCCCATGCTGCGTGGGTCCGTCCCTGCAGCATGTATCCGTTTTGCTTATGTTCTTTACTTACCTTGTTGGGGGCGCCCCTCGGGCTGCATTATCCCCAAGCTGCTCGGGCCATACCCAGTGGCGCATACTTTCTCCGCACCTATATAGATGGATTTGCTCCTTCGCGCTTAACCTGATTCATGCAATTCTTGCCTACTACCTGCCGCGGGCCTTTCCGCCCTAATGCAAAGCGCTTGCACATTAAAAGGGGGGGTACCCGAGCATCGCGACTCATGGGCTCTTACTGGCTCTCCAGCCCTCACCCCCTGGCCTTGACCCACGGCATCGCGACCTGTCATACCAGCGGCGGCTGAGCTAGCTCGAGGGCCGGGACCTGAGGACGTAGAGCTTTTGCATTCTAACCCCGCAGAACACACCAATGATAAAGGCCCAGAGCCAGCGAATCCCGCCGAGGTAGGGCCATGTGAGTCCCACACTGGATCATGGGTGCCCAGACACACCTCTCCTAGCCCTACTGCGTGCCGGGCCACGTGTCGGCCACTGGTCAGACACGCCTGTGGCTCCTCCCGAGGGGAGCCCTCCCACGAACTAGTGGAAGCACCATGTTCCAAGTACGCCGACGACACACGCCTAGGAGTGGCTATGCCCAGACACATACGGAAGCGCTATGTTCAAGGCTGGTGAAAAACAACCGAGGGCGGCTCATAACCAGATCAACCTCGTGGAGCCCAGAGCTCAAAGGTCCTGCTCCATCGCAATGCCTCCTCCTCGAGTGCCGCGCGAGGGGCTGGACATGGGGCTGCGCCTGCCTCGCCTCGACATACGCCACTCCAGCCAGTCCCCGGACCTGGTTGTCGACGCCTCCCCGAGCGGAGCCAAGGTATGAAATTCGCTTGAACGCTGAGGGGACTCTCGAGCATCGTGACTCGTGAGCCTAACTGGTCATGTAGCCCTCACCCTTAGTCCCGCCCTGGTCTCCTGGCCGGGCTAACGGCGGTTGAGGTATGCGCGGGCCGGGCCCCGCCGACGAGAACGCACCAATCCACTCCTATGCCACCTATCTGAAGGAAATATGCCCTAGAGGCAATAATAAAGTTATTATTTATTTCTTATATCATGATAAATGTTTATTATTCATGCTAGAATTGTATTAACCGGAAACATAATACATGTGTGAATACATAGACAAACAGATAGTCACTAGTATGCCTCTACTAGACTAGCTCATTAATCAAAGATGGTTATGTTTCCTAACCATAGACATGTGTTGTCATTTGATTAATGGGATCACATCATTAGGAGAATGATGTGATTGACATGACCCATTCCGTTAGCTTAGCACTTGATCGCTTAGTATATTGCTATTGCTTTCTTCATGACCTATACATGTTCCTCGTAACTATGAGATTATGCAACTCCTGCTTACCGGAGGAACACTTTGGTACTACCAAACGTCACAACGTAATCGGGTGATTATAAAGGAGTACTACAGTGTCTCCAAAGGTACTTGTTGGGTTGGCGATTTCGAGATTAGGTTTTGTCACTCCGATTGTCGGAGAGGTATCTCTGGCCTTTCTCGTAATACACATCACATAAGCCTTGTAAGCATTACAACTAATGAGTTAGTTGTGAGATGATGTATTACGAACGAGTAAAGAGATTTACCGTAACGAGATTGAACTAGGTATTGATACCGACGATCGAATCTCGTAAGTAACATACCGATGACAAAAGGAACAACGATGTCGTTATGCGGTTTGACCGATAAAGATCTTCAGAGAATATGTAGGAACCAATATGGGCATCCAGGTTCCGCTATTGGTTATTGACCGAGAATGGTTCTAGGTCATGTCTACATAGTTCTCGAACCCGTAGGGTCCGCACGCTTAACGCTTCGGCGATGCTTCATTATGAGTTTATAAGTTTTGATGTACCAAGGTTGTTCGAGTCCCGGATGTGATCACGACATGACGAGGAGTCTCAAATGGTCGAGACATAAAGATTGATATATTGAAGCCTATGTTTGACTTCGGAAAGGTTCCGATGAAAACAGATTTTATCGAACACCGGGGTTACCGGAACCCCGGGGGTCAATGGGCCTTGATGGGCCATAAGGGAGAAGAGGAAGGGCCGGCCAGGCAGGCCGCGCCTCCCCTCTAGTCCGAATAGGACAGGAGAGGGGGCGCGCCTTCCCTCTTCCCTCCCCCAATCCTAGTCCAACTAGGAGAGGGGGGAGTCCTACTCCGTGGGAGTAGGACTCTCCAGCGCCGCCCCTAGGGCTGGCCGCACTTCTTGCTCCTTTATATACGGGGCAGGGGGCACCCCAGACACAAGTTGATCTACGGATCGCCCTTAGCTGCAGCGGTGCCCCTCCACCATATTCCACTTCGTCATATCGTCATGAGCTTAGGCGAAGCCTCGCGCCGTGAAGTCATATCGTCATGAGCTTAGGCGAAGCCCGCGCCGGTGGAGCATCATCATCGCCACCACGCCGTCGCGGTTGACGGAACTCATCCCCGACGCTTTGCTGGATCGGAGCCCGGGATCGCCATCGAGCTGAACGGTGCGTAACTCGAGGTGCCGTGACGCTCGGTACTTGGATCGGTCGGATCGTGAAGACGACGACTACATCAACCGCGTTGTTATAACGCCCGCTTTCGGTCTCACGAGGGTACGTGGACGACATTCTCCTCTCGCTATGCCATCACCATGGTCTTGCGGTGCGTAGGAAATTTTTTGAAATTACTACGCTCCCCAACAAAGGCATCCGAGCCTGGTTTTATGCGTTGATGTCATATGCACGAGTAGAACACAAGTGAGTTGTGGGCGATATAAGTCATACCGCTTACCAGATGTCATACTTTGGTTCGGCGGTATTGTGAGATGAAGCGCCCGACCGACATTACGCAGACGCTTACGCGAGACTGGTTTCACCGCCGAGCACTAGTTGCTTAAAGGTGACCGCGGTGTCTGCTTTCTCACTTTAGTTGAACTGAGTGCTACGCCCGTCCTTGCGAAGGTTAAAACAGCACCAACTTGACAAACTATCGCTGTGGTTTTGATGCGAGGTAAGAACGGTTCTTGCTCAGCCCGTAGCAGCCACGTAAAACTTGCAACAACAAAGTAGAGGACGCCTAACTTGTTTTTGCAGGGCATGTTGTGATGTGATGTGGTCAAGACGTGATGCTATATTTTATTGTATGAGATGATCATGTTTTGTAACCGAAGTTATCGGCAATCGGCAGGAGCCATATGGTTGTCGCTTATTGTATGAAATGCAAAGCTATGTAATTGCTTTACTTTATCACTAAGCAGAGCGATAGTCGAGAAGCAATAGTTGGCGAGACGACAACGATGCTACGATGGAGATCAAGGTGTCGCTACCGGTGATGATGGTGATCATGATGGTGCTTCAGCGATGGAGATCACAAGCACAAGATGATGATGACCATATCATATCACTTATATTGATTGCATGTGATGTTTATCCTTTATGCATCTTATCTTGCTTTGATTGACGGTAGCATTATAAGATGATCTCTCACTAAAATTATCAAGAAGTGTTCTCCCGAGTATGCACCGCTATGAAAGTTCTTCGTGTTGAGACACCACGTGATGATCGGGTGTGATAGGCTCTACGCTCAAATACAACGGTGCAAAACAGTTGCACACGCAGAATACTCAGGTTAAACTTGACGAGCCTAGCATATAACAGATATGGCCTCGAACACGGAGACCGAAGGTCGAACGTGAATCATATAGTAGATATGATCAACATAGTGATGTTCACCATTGAAACTACTCCATCTCACGTGATGATCGGACATGGTTTAGTTGATTTGGATCACGAATCACTTAGATGACTAGAGAGATGTCTGCCTAAGTGGGAGTTTTTAATATGATTAATTAAACTTAAATTTATCATGAACTTAGTACCGATAGTATTTTGCTTGTCTATGTTTATCGTAGATAGATGGCTCGTGCTGTTGTTCCGTTGAATTTTAATGCGCCTTGAGAAAGCAAAGTTGAAAGATGATGGTAGCAATTACACGGACTGGGTCCATAACTTGAGGATTATCCTCATTGCTGCATGTAAGAATTACGCCCCGAAGCACCGCTGGGTGCCAGTGCCTGCAGCAGAGCAACGCCGTGTTGTGAACGTCGCGAGCAAAGCTGATGACTACTCTATAGTTCAAGGTGCCATGCTTTACGGCTTAGAACCGGTCTTCAACGACGCTTTTGAACGCCATGGAGCATATGAGATGTTCCAGAGTTGAAGTTAATATTTCAAGCAAATGCCCGGATTGAGAGATATGAAGTCTCCAATAAGTTCTATAGCTGCAAGATGGAGGAGAATAGTTCTCACAAGGAACATATACTCAAAATGTCCGGGTATAATAATCACTTGATTCAACCGGGAGTTACTCTTCCGGATGATAGTGTCATTGATGTAATTCTCCAATCATCGCCACCAAGCTACAAGAGCTTCGTGATGAACTATAATATGCAAGGGATGACCAAAACAATTCCCGAGCTCTTCGCAATGCTAAAAGTCATGGAGGTAGAAATCAAGAAAGAGCATCAAGTGTTGATGGTCAACAAGACCACTAGTTTCAAGAAAAGGGCAAAGGAAAGAAGAAGGAACTTCAAAAGAACAGCAAGAAAGTTGCTGCTCAAGAGAAGAAACCCAAGTCTGGACCTAAGCCTGAAACCGAGTGTTTTACCGCAAGCAAACCGACATCGAAGCGGAACTGCCCCAAGTATTTGGCGGATAAGAAGGATGGCAAGGTGATCAAAGGTATATGTGATATACATGTTATTGATGTGTACCTTACTAATACTCGCAGAGTACTGGTATTTGATATCGGTTCTGCTAATATTTGCAACTCAAACAGAACTACGGATTGCCAAGATTGGCTAAGGACGAGGTGACGATGCGCTGGGAAATGGTTCCAAAGTCGATGTGATCGCGGTCGGCACGCTACCTCTACATCTACCATTGGGATTAGTTTTAGACCTAAATAATTGTTATTTGGTGCCGCTAAGCATGAACATTATATCTGGATCTTGTTTGATGCGAGACGGTTATTCATTTAAGACAGAGAATAATGGTTGTTCTATTTATATGAATAATATCTTTATGGTCATGCACCCTTGAAGAATGGTCTATTTTATTGAATCTCGATAGTAGTAATACACATATTCATAGTGTTGAAACCAAAAGATGCAGAGTTGATAATGATAATGCAACTTATTTGTGGCACCGCCGCTTGGGTCATATCGTGTAAAACGATGAAGAAACTCCATACCGATGGGCTTCGAATCACTTGATTATGAATCACTTGGTACTTATGTAACCGTGCCTCATGGGCAAGATGACTAAAACGCCGCTTCTCCTAACTATGGAGCGAGCAACTGATTTGTTGGAAATCATACATACCGATGTTTGTGGTCCAATGAATGTTGAGGCACGCCAAGGGTATCGTTATTTTCTCACCTTCACAGATGATTTGAGCAGATATGGGTATATCTACTTAATGAAACACAAATCTGAAACATTTGAAAAGTTCAAAGAATTTCAGAGTGAAGTGGAAAATCATCGTAACAAGAAAATAAAGTTTCTACGATCTGATCGTGGAGGAGAATATTTGAGTTACGAGTTTGGTTTACATTTGAAACAATGTGGAATAGTTTCAGAACTCACGCCACCCGAACACCACAGAGAAATGGTGTGTCCGAACGTCAGAATCGTGATTTTACTTGATATGGTGCGATCTATGATGTCTCTTACTGATTTACCGCTATCGCTTTGGGGATATGCTTTAGAGACGGCCGATTCACGCTAAATAGGGCACCATCTAAATCCGCTGAGACGACACCGTATGAACTGTGGTTTGGCAAGAAACCAAAGTTGTCGCTTTAAAGTTTGGGGCTGCGATGCTTATGTGAAGAAACTTCAACCAGATAAGCTCGAACCCAAATCGGAGAAATGTGTCTTCATAGGATACCCAAAGGAGACTGTTGGGTACACCTTCTATCACAGATCCAAGGCAAGATTTTCGCTGTTAATTCGGATCCTTTCTAGAGAAGGAGTTTCTCTCAAAGAAGTGAGTGGAGGAAAGTAGAACTTGATGAGATAATCAGATTCTGCTCCCTTATTGAAGGTAGTTCATCACAAGAAATGGTTCCCGTGACAACTACACCAATTAGTGAGGAAACTAATGATGTTGATCATGAAACTTCAGATCAAGTTACTACTGAACTCAGAGGTCAACCAGAGTAAAATACGCACTGAGTGGTACGGTAATCCTATTCTCGAAGTCATGTTACTTGACCATGGCGAACCTACAAACTATGAAGAAGCGATGGTGAGCCCAGATTCGCAAAATGGCTGGAAGCCATGAAATCTGAGATGGGATCCATGTATGAGAACAAAGTATGGATTTTGGTTGACTTGCCCGATGATCGGCAAGCCATTGAGAATAAATGGATCTTTAAGAAGAAGACCGACGCCGATGGTAATGTAATCGTTTACAAAGCTCGACTTGTTGCGAAAGGTTTTCGACAAGTTCAAGGGGTTGACTACGATGAGACTTTTCACCAGAAGCGATGCTTAAGTCTGTCCGAATCATGTTAGCAATTGCCGATTTTATGATTATGAAATTTGGCAAATGGATGTAAAACTGCATTCTTGAATGGATTTCTAGAAGAAGAGTTGTATATGATGCAACCAGAAGGTTTTGTTGATCCAAAGGGTGCTAACAAAGTGTGCAAGCTCCAACGATCAATTTATGGTCCTGCAAGCCTCTCGAGTTAGAATAAACGCTTTGATAGTGTGATCAAAGATATGGTTTTATATGCACTTTTGGAGAAGCCTCAGATTTACAAGAAAGTGAGTGGGAGCTCAGAGCATTTCTCGATATTATATGTGGACGATATATTATTGATTGGAAATGATATAGAATTTCTGGATAGCATAAAAGGATACTTGAATAAAAGTTTTTCAATGAAAGACCTCGTGAAGCTGCTTATATATTGGGCATCAAGATCTATAGAGATAGATCAAGACGCTTAATTGACTTTCACAAAGCACATACCTTGATAAAGTTTTGAAAAGTTCAAATGGATCAGCAAAGAAAGGTTTTTACCTGACATAAGGTGTAAGATTGAGTCGACTCAATGCCCCACCACAACAGAAGATAGAGAGAAATGAAAGATGTTCCTATGCTTCAGCCATAGGCTCTATCATGTATGCAATGCTGTGTACCGACCGACGATGCTTAGCAAGAAGCTTGGCAGAAGGTACCAAAGTAATCCAGAGTGGATCATCGACAGCGGTCAAGAACATCCCGAAATACCGAAAAGGACTAAGGATATGTTTCTCGATATGGAGGTGACAAAGAGCTAGTCATAAATGGTTACGCCGATGTAAGCTTTGACACCGATCCGGACGATTCTAAATCGCAAACCGGATACGTGTTTTTATTAAACGGTGGAGCTGCCATTGGTGCAGTTCTAAACAAAGCGCCGTGGCGGGATCTACATGTGAAGCGGAGTACATAGCTGCTTCGAAGCAGCAAATGAAGGAGTCTCGATGAAAGAGTTCATTTCCGATCTAGGTGTCATACCTAGTGCATCGGGACCAATGAAGATCTTCTCGTGACAATATCGTGCAATTGCCTTGGCAAAGGAATCCAGATTTCACAAGAGGACCAAGCATATCAAGAGACGCTTCAATTCCATTCGACCAAGTCCAAGTGGGAGACATAGAGATTTGCAAAATACATACGGATCTGAATGTTGCAGACCTGCTGACTAAGCCTCTTCCACGAGCAAAACATGATCAGCACCAAGACTCCATGGGTGTTAGAATCATTATCGTAATCTAGATTATTGACTCTAGTGCAAGTGGGAGATCAAGGAAATATGCCCTAGAGGCAATAATAAAGTTATTATTTATTTCCTTATATCATGATAAATGTTTATTATTCATGCTAGAATTGTATTAACCGGAAACATAATACATGTGTGAATACATAGACAAACAGATAGTCACTAGTATGCCTCTACTAGACTAGCTCATTAATCAAAGATGGTTATGTTTCCTAACCATAGACATGTGTTGTCATTTGATTAATGGGATCACATCATTAGGAGAATGATGTGATTGACATGACCCATTCCGTTAGCTTAGCACTTGATCGCTTAGTATATTGCTATTGCTTTCTTCATGACCTATACATGTTCCTCGTAACTATGAGATTATGCAACTCCCTGCCATCGGAGGAACACTTTGGTACTACCAAACGTCACAACGAATCGGGTGATTATAAAGGAGTACTACAGTGTCTCCAAAGGTACTTGTTGGGTTGGCGATTTCGAGATTAGGTTTTGTCACTCCGATTGCTCGGAGAGGTATCTCTGGCCTTCTCGGTAATACACATCACATAAGCCTTGTAAGCATTACAACTAATGAGTTAGTTGTGAGATGATGTATTACGGAACGAGTAAAGAGACTTACCGTAACGAGATTGAACTAGGTATTGATACCGACGATCGAATCTCGGTAAGTAACATACCGATGACAAAAGGAACAACGATGTCGTTATGCGGTTTGACCGATAAAGATCTTCAGAGAATATGTAGGAACCAATATGGGCATCCAGGTTCCGCTATTGGTTATTGACCGAGAATGGTTCTAGGTCATGTCTACATAGTTCTCGAACCCGTAGGGTCCGCACGCTTAACGCTTCGATGACAGCTCATTATGAGTTTATAAGTTTTGATGTACCAAGGTTGTTCGAGTCCCGGATGTGATCACGACATGACGAGGAGTCTCAAATGGTCGAGACATAAAGATTGATATATTGGAAGCCTATGTTTGACTTCGAAAGGTTCCGATGAAAACAGGACGTTATCGAACACCGGGGTTACTGAACCCTCGGGGTCAATGGGCCTTGATGGGCCATAAGGAGAAGAGGAAGGGCCGCCAGGGCAGGCCGCACCCCCCCCTCTAGTCCGAATAGGACAGGAGAGGGGGCGCGCCTTCCTCTTCCCTCCCCAAGTCCTAGTCCAACTAGGAGAGGGGGAGTCCTACTCCCGGGAGTAGGACTCTCCAGCGCCGCCTCTAGGGCTGGCCGCACCCCCTTGCTCCTTTATATACGGGGCAGGGGGCACCCCAGACACACAAGTTGATCTACGGATCGCTTTAGTCGCAGTGCGGTGCCCCTCCACCATATTCCACTTCGTCATATCGTCATGAGCTTAGGCGAAGCCTCGCGCCGGTGAAGTCATATCGTCATGAGCTTAGGCGAAGCCCCACGCCGGTGGAGCATCATCATCGCCACCACGCCGTCAGGTCGACGGAACTCATCCCCGACGCTTTGCTGGATCGGAGCCCGGGATCGCCATCGAGCTGAACGGTGCGTAACTCGGAGGTGCCGACGCTCGGTACTTGGATCGGTCGGATCGTGAAGACGCACGACTACATCAACCGCTTGTTATAACGCTCGCTTTCGGTTCACGAGGGTACGTGACGACACTCTCCCTCGCTGCTATGCCATCACCATGGTCTTGCGCGTAGCGAGGGAATTTTTTGAAATTACTACGCTCCCCAACACTATCCCTACTTGTTGTTCATGCGCCAAGGGGACTCCTGAGCATCGTGGATCGAGGAGCCTAACTTGCCACGTAGCCCCTCACTCCTTAGTCCCGGCCCTGGTCTCCTGGTCGGGCTAACAGCGGCCGAGGTATGCGCTGGGTCGGGCCTCTCGCCGACGAGAACACATGCAAGTGGGAGGAAGAATGCAAATTCAAAGCAAATATTACAAGCCATAAGTCGCTTTCACAACGCCAAACACAAAGTTTAAACGCCCCACGAGGCATGGTGCATGTTGCAGGGATTAAAACAGCAGCAGAGCTGCGAAGGATCACTCTCCCGTGGCACCCCACCTCCCGAGGCTGCGGAGCTGGCGGCACCACGCCCAGCAAGGTGCTCAAGGCGCGAAACTTCAAAGAGGGCCTCGGCTTGACCTTTCACGGCCTCGCAGCGCAGCGGCAAGGTCACCGCCACAAAGCTCCAAAGAGGCCGCCGAGGTTGGTGTTGGGGTCGCCAAGGTAGACGTGGCTGAGGATACGCCACCGGCCGCCGCAGAAGACAAGGCGCTACTGCCTCGCCTCGGCCGTAAGGCAAGGCCGCCCGCGACATCTTCAAGCGCCGGACCAAGAAAGGAAGCAACTTGGCGGGCCGCCCTCTCGCACCAGCCAATGGCTCCCCAGCCACCTCGAGAGCTGCCTTCAACGCAGCAGCGAGCCTTCTCTCCAACTCGGCGAAGGCCACCCGGTCCTCGCCAGATCTTTGCCTTCCCGCCGAGCTCGATCCTCTCCGCTTTTAGCGACCGCCTCCTGGCCTCCAACCGCCACGGCAACCATCAAGCTCGGGCGTCCCGTTCTGACGGCGCCTCCCGAGCCTCCATATCCTGGCGACCACGGACCTCCTTGGCGAAGCCTCGTCACAGCCTTGCAGCTCGGCCTCCAGCCGCTTTGCAGCGTCCTGGCGCCCATGCAGCCGCCGCCTAAGCGGCGTCGCGAGCGGCTTGCTTCTCCCCATTAGAGGCCGACGCTGCTTGGCTCAGCACCGCTCGGACGAAGGCAGCAGAGCGGGCCCAACCAGAAGCGCCCAGCGGCCGCCACCAGACGGGATCGCACTGGAGATCCTTCCGCAATCGCCTGGGCCACGGCAGCTTGATCCAGATGGCCGAGGAATCAGAGGAGACCGGAGCTACGGAGCAGGTGTAGAAGACGGCAGCGTGATCACGGCTTAAAGAAGGAGCCCTCGGGCCTTGGGCGCCAAAGAACAACGCTGCTTCCTGCACCTCCGGAGTCGGGCGGGACCACGGGACTGACTTCACCTCCGAGTGCCTCGCTGGGCTCGCGAGATGACCGGGCAGGGGAGGCGCAAGCTTCGTTGCCTCCTTTCCCCGCAGGAGGAGTCGCAACCACGACAGGCGAACTCGTCTCAAGCAGGGCTGCAGGAGCCCCCTTCGGCCTCTTTGCCGCAGGTGCCGACCTGGTCAAGAGAATACAAAGGTCAAGCCCCAGCAGCAGAAGCAAAACAAAGCACGGGTCAAACACTTACTGGTCGCCGCCCGCGGACTCAAGCAGCTTCCGGCCGAACTTGAAGCCTGAAGCTCATGCTAGGGTCATCCTTGGGAGCCCTGCTGCGGTAGGCGCGTCAGGAAGGCCGGAGCTGACCTCGGACTGCCCCGAGTCGAGCGGACCCTGTGGGAACCAGCCCCACCTGCCCTTCCTCGACCAAGGAGAACCTCCTCCTGCTCAAGGCCGGGCCTCGTCATCGTCTGGCATGGAGCGAAGGGCGCGGGACCTGTGCCGAGGGAAGGAGTCCCCCGACTCCTCGCCAAGCGCCTCGAAGTCAGAGCCTCCTCCTTCCACCTCCTCTGCTTCCTCCTCGCTCCCGCCGGAGTTGCTGGAGGAAACGTTCACCATCGCCAACATCGCCAGATCCTCGGGAGCCCCGGCATGCACCAGCCCCTCACCATTGAAGGTGGGCATGTCGTTCACCACTCGCTCCCAGTCGCCGCGAAGGAACAGGGGGACGGGAGCGCCCTCCGGAATTGCCACGTCCCCCCCGACCAAGGAATGGAGAGCCGTGGCCAGATCTTCGTCAGAGAGGGCCTCGGAGGTTAGGCGAAGGTCATCGCCTGCCTCCCCCAGCCTCCACAACGGAAGCGAATGTTCCCAGAGCGGAGCCAGCCGATGCTCCAGGAACTCCCTCAGGAGCGTGGCCCCGGTCAGCTTCGCCGCCCCCAAGTTAGCTGGCCACATATCCGCATCTATCCTCTTCAGCAGCATCTTCGCGCGAGGATGGACGAGCTCCGCGCGGGACCACGCATCAACGGCCTCGGGCTGCCCCAACGGCAGCACCAGTCGGGGATGGATGCGACCGACATCCACCATGACCCACTTGCTCCTGAAGCCTTCAATCCTCTTCCCGGGCTTGGAGATGGAGTTGAGCTGAGTATGCGGCTTAAGCTCACAGACGCAATAATAGAGCCCCGGGAGACCCGGAGGGAAAAGTAATGATGCAGCAAAGCCATCGAGGGTTTTATCCCAACATGAGCCTCACAATAGTAGGCGAAGATCGCCAGGAGAAGAACAGAGTTGGGGTGGAGATGCAGAGCTTGCAGGTTGTACTGGCGGAGAACAGTAAAGAAGAACTCAGTAAAAGGAGGCACCAGATCGGGCGATAATGGCGCCACGAAGAACGGGTAGAAGGTGCCTCGGCCTTCGAGCTGATCGGAGCCGCCCGAGCACAGCCGCCCCTTGTTGCCCTCAAGCGCCACCGTCCTCCGGCGCATGAGGGCGAGATTCTTCGCCGACACGATCGGAGGATCCAGAGCCAGGAGGTACCAGGCCTCAGTCGGGGTCTTGCGAGGCGCCATGGCCGCAGGATGGGAAGGATTGAAGCGGACCTGGAGGATTTCAGAAGCAAGGAGGAGAAGGGCGAGAAAGGGGATCTGGAGCAAGACGAGCGAGAACAAGCACCAAGTCTGGCTCGGGCCTCCTTTTTGTCAGAAGGGCAGTTGCCGAGGCGTCGTGGGGAGGCGGAGACGCCCACGACCAATCAATCGCCACGCGGCACCCAAGGCCACAGGCTGTTGGGGCCCGCGGCGCTTTGCACTTGCCCCTTCGCTTCTCTGCTAAGCCAAGTCCGGGCATGCCTCGGGCCCGGGGGCTACTATCGGTGTTCTGGGAACGGGGGTCCCCAGACTTGCTCGCTCGGGCCTGGGCGTGGCTTTCCGTGGGGGCCTGTGGCGCCCAGCTTCATCACCAAGTTCAAGATGTCGCGAGGGCCAGCCTCACGGGCGGACGACGGAACCCACCTCAGAGCAGCCTCACAAAGGGCTCATGAGGAGGCGAGAGATCAAGGCAGGGTACTCGCGAGATGCTATGTGACGCAAGCCATGACGATCAAGGCTAGGCGGGCGCCAGCGGGGCGCCAGCCCGCCAAGGTGTCCCTCATTTCCCTTTGCAAAGGAGGCAAGCACAGGCCAAGGAATCGTGCAAGGGTTACCGCTTGGGTGCAAAGAGACCAAGACCAGCAGAACGGCAGGATGGAGGTCATCGTGGAGCCCAGGACGCGCCACCGCTGAGCCTTTGGCAACAAGACCAACTTTAGTCGATAAGTGTACTAGATGTTCCCTTCAAAATGGCCAATTGTTGGCGCCTTCCCGCCATTATTTGGGAAGAGGCCCATGGCCTCCTCTATAAATAGGACTAGCCACCACAACGAGAGGGGACGGACCAGAGACAAGTTGAACCCCCCTAGAGAGAGAGAGAGGCGACTGGACTCACCCGAGCAGTTCATCGCACCAGCTCAAGAACACCGCGAGGCTGTTCTCCTTTGTATTGTTCATCATCAGCCTCGAGGCAATCCACCACACCACACACCGGAGTAGGGTATTACACCACACCGTGGCTCGAACCAGATAAACCTTGTGTCTCTCGTGTTGTTCATCGCTGGCAATTTTAGATCCTCGCAACTGCTCATGCATGAGCCGGCAGGGAAAGATCTCCGTCGCACCCAGTGTTCAATCTCAAGGGTCCGCTGAACCCAACCGACACAAACTTCACTGGTGCATCCAAACCCCGTGATATGATATGCTCTATCACACATAAACCTCCTTATATCTTCCTCAAAACAGCCACCATACCTACCTATTATGGCATTTTCATAGCCATTCCGAGATATATTGCCATGCAACTTTCCACTGTCCGCTCATCATCATCATGACATACTTTACTTTTGTCATATTGCCATTGCATGATCATGTAGTTGATATCGTATTTGTGGCAAAGCCACCATGCATTATTTTTCATACATGTCACTCTTGATTCATTGCACCATCCTGCACATCACGGAGGCATTCATATAGAGTCATATCTTGTTCTAGTTTCGAGTTGTAATCCTTATGTTGTAATCAATAGAAGTGTGATGATCATCATTATTAGAGCATTACCAAATCAAAAAAAAAGAGAAAGGCCAAAAAGAAAAAAAAAAGGGAAAGTGTCGGCTGCTCGGGAACGGGGTACCTGACTTGCTCAAGCGTAAGCGCCCGCGGGCGTGGCTCAAGGGGTGGCCCAGTACGGCCCATCTTCATCAGCACAAGCTCAAGACCCTTGCGAGGGGCCAAGCCTCGTGGGGCGGACGACAGGAAGCTTCCTCAGGCATGGCCTCGCTAAGCTGGCTCGCGAGGAGGCGGAGAGATCAAGGCGGGGTACCTCACGAGGTGCCCATGACGCAAGCCATGACGACCAAGGGCGCCAGCCCGCGCATTGTCCTCATTTCCTCTTTGGTGCAAAGGGGGCAAGCGCAGGCGAGAGCATCAAGCAAAGGCAGCCGTTTCGGTGCAACAAGACCAAGACCATCGCAACGGCAGGAAGGAGGTCATCGTGGACCCCAAGCCGGCGTCACCACCAGAGCCTTTGGCAGGCGAGGACCAACTTTAGTCAGGATAAGTGTACTAGATGTTCCCCTTCAAAATGGGCAATTGTTGGCGCCCTTCCTGCTCAATATTTGGGAAGAGGCCCAGGGACTTTGCCTATAAATAGGACTAGCCACCCACTGGGTAGAGGATCTAGAGGATCGAGGAAGGACCCGGAGTCCAGAACAGAGCTAGAGATCAAGCAGTCCAGAGAGAGAGAGACACACACACACACACACACACACACACACACAGAGAGAGAGAGAGAGAGAGAGCGATCGAACTCCCCTTAGCAGTTCGTCGCACCGGCCAAGAACAGACCCTCGCGAGGCTGTTCTTCCTTGTATTGTTCATCATCAGCCCCTGAGGCAATCCACCACACCACACACTGGAGTAGGGTGTTACACGACAATGGTGGCCCAAACCAGTATAAACCTTGTGTCTCTTGTGTTGCTCTTTTGGTAGTTTAGATCCTTGCAAGGCGACGAGGTGCAGGTAGGTAGGGTGAGATCTCCGCACACCCCTGTAGTTCAAACCTAGAGGGTCTTCCCGGCCGAACCGGCATTTGGCGCGCTGTAGGGGTGCACGGAACCGCTTCTCCGCTGCCGCCTGGTCGCATCGCCATCATCATGTCCGCCACCAGGCGGAAACCCCGATCCTCGGTCGGCTTGGTCCGCCCACGCAGAGCCGCCGCCTGGCGACCCCATGCCCTGTGCAGCTCGCGGTCGCAGGGCGCCATGGGCCGCGGCGACGCGGTCAGCAACGACAGCTCACGCCGCTGCAGGTGCGGTCGGCGGCAAGGGACTCCAACCACGCCGCGGCCACGACGCCGTACACCCGACGGGAGCAGGCGAACTCAAGGGCCACACTCACGGTGGCCCGAGAGCTACTGCAATGCAGGCTGCTGGAGGGCGGCCGTGACGTGCTATTGGAGCGGGTGGCAGAGCTCCTGGGCTTCGCCGCATTGGGGGCTCACCCCTTCTGCACCCAACTGCTACCTCAGGTCCAGGGCGGCCCACGCGGAGGCCCCACGCACGCCCGCGCAGCTCCAAGCGGACTCTAAGGCCACCCCAACTCCAGCCAAGCCGTCAGCACCGGGCCAGCAGCGGTGCTGCCTCCGCCCCCGGCCAGCGAAGAAGGACTCGCCATGGCCCACGGCCCCAGTGGGACACCGCGCTACCACCCCCAGGTGGGCGCCTCAAGCAGGGCTACGTGGCACACGGGGCACTACGGTGCAGCATTCGGGATGGCAGCCCCGGAAGAGTACGTGCCCCACATGATGGATGAATGGCACGCGCAGGAGGACGAACATGGCTCACTCCTCAGCCCAAGCTGGGGGGACAAGGCGCCCGAAGTTGAGCTCTTCCAGGAGCCCCGGGAAAGCCCCGTCGACCTTGCTGGAAGCAACGATTATCGGGTACCGCTAATTCCTCAGGAGCAGGCATACGCTAACCATGGATCACAGGAGGTACAGGTCGTCGCAACAGACGGCTGCCCCAATCCTGCAGTTTCCTACCCCTCAGGAGGAGGGCGCCGGGGGCTGCAGGATAGGGGCCGAGATCCGGCATCACCACCGCGGCATTCGGAGCAAGGCGTCCTCAGGAGGTAGGCTTCGCTGGGAGGCGCCAGGCCTACCCCGGCAGAGGACCCATGGTCGCTTGGGAACCACTGCGACCGCTTACCCCATCGGGCGGCGCCCTCGATTTCCGCCGCTGCCGGTGGCACTAGAGTGTGGCGCAAGGCGGGCCTCGTCTGGGCGATATGAAGCAATGCCGGTACTGTGAAGAAGGGCTGGTCGTGAAGCTCGCCGCCTGCGACACTCTCACGTAATAATGAGTGGGCTGTACACCCGAAGTCTCGTGAGCGCCGCCTCAGCCCCGGGCTCCCTCCCACGCCCAAAGGGCAGCACTTAGCTCCACTGGGTGAGAAGACGCCCAAGACTAGACTAGGTGCCGGAGGCGGTTTTTTCTGCTTTTCTTGCTTTTCCCTTGGCTGCCGCTTCCTCTTTTTGGATCTAAGTTGGATTTGAGCTACGACGGCGTGTGTTCGGGAAGGTGTTTAGTCTCGCTCGAGCAATCCTCGCTCGTTACCACTCTGCCTCACCTGCCTCCCTCGTGAGCCCTCGCGAGCCGGGCCGTGCCTAGCATGCGCATGCACTGACTGCCATCATCGCACCTCTCGAAGGTTCTCGCCACAGTTAAATGGGCTCGCTCAGGGAGCACACGGAGCGCCACAGCCCTCCGCAGCCATCTCGGGCCCACGCTGGTCGAAGGTAAACAAGCCAGCCAGCTCGCTGCCGTGCCGCCACTAGGTGCAAAGACGAATGATATCGCATTCACCGACACGCTTAACCGCAAGTTTTACACGAGGGCCCCTCCCAAAATGATCTTACAACCTTCGTGGCCAAGCCCAACTCGCTTACACAGGATAAGAAAGCAGGAGCGCACGCGTTAATCTGATAAATCCCCAATGCATCCTCAAGGTCACCTTCAATCGCCGCCGGCGTTGCTCGGCCTCGCCGCCGCCTCCGCTGCCGCCGCCGCCCGCGCCGTGGTTGCTCACCACGCCGCTTTCATCGCCACGACCATGCCGCTGCCGCCAAGAGCGGCGGCCCCGACGAGGGCATCCACATTGTTCACCACCCAATGCGCCAAGTCGTCCCGGATGGCCTCGTTACATCGGGCGATGGCGCATCAAAATCGGGTTGGGGTCCATGTCCCAAGATGGTCAAGACGCGAAAAGGCGCGCCCGAGCAGGGCGCGACCTCTCCTCCACCAACCTGTTGGCTCGCCCGACCGCACTTCCAGCCGCGCCACCACATCGCTGAAGAACTCAAGGTTGCCAAAGATAGTTAATCGTGTGAGGCTCGCCAACGGCCGCCGCAGATGTTGCCCAAGGTCACTTAGCTCTTTCCCGGAGCGCATGGAGCATAGGGCCATGCTCGTGCTCCAGATATGCCGGCGGGCGCCTCTCCCCTCGCTCGCGCAAGAACGGCCTCACCAAGGCCCACTGCCGACGCAGGAAGCGCCTCGGCGTGGGAGGAAGTCAGCTCCTCCGCGCCACGCCAAGGGTGGCCCGGAAGCGCCGGCCCGCCAAGGCCACTTCATCCAGCTTGGCCTCGTGGTGGCGGTCCTGCCTTCAGCTTCGCCCCGATCAACCCCAGCCTCTCCTCAAACTCAAGGCCGAGGTTCAAGCTGGCTGTCGCCACCCGGGCGATCAACCTCTTCCAGACTCGGCCTCCCCAGCAGCAGTGACATCATCCTCCGCCAAGGCCACCAAGCGCCTCGCTCCAGCCACCAAGATCGCGGGCTTGCTCGGCGGCTTCCAGCCGCAGCCTCCTCGCCTCCGGAGCTCGCCTGTCAACCGGCCCCTCCATCGACGCCAGGCTGTCTCACGCAGCTCCACCTGCTGCTCCAGGAATTGCTCCAGCCTGAGCTCCCCTGCCCGCCGCCTCCGCCGCCTCACGCCGGGTCAGCCTCCCGGCCTCCTCGACGCCCGGAACGGGCCTCCCGTGAGGCCGCCAATGACACCTCGCTTTCTCATTTTTGAGGTCACGCTGGTGGCGCGCAAGGGCAACAGCCACCTTCAGCTTGCTTCTTCAGCCTAGGCGCAGGCCTCAGCTTCAAGGCATGCATCTTCGCTCGCGAGCTCTACACCAAGTTGGCTCACCGCTTCACCGCCCGAGAAACCTTTGGCGGCGGGCACGGCGCCCCGGCACGCCGAGCACGCCTTCTGCGCCATCGTCGCCCCTGTATGCGCGAGGGGCCACGAATCAGCACTCCCCCTCTTGGCAGGGGGCTGGGGGCTGGCGCCCTCGTGATGGTCGGGCATGCCTCGCCAGAAGCCCGACCTAGAGCCGGCTCGTCCACGAACGAAGAACGAAGGGCCGACCTCAGCCAATCGTTGTCCATGACCAGTCGAGGAGCCCAAGGCAGGCTGGCTATGCCCCGGGAAGGCTCGCGAAGGAGGGTCGCGAGGTGCGCAGAACCATGATGCACCACAAGATGGCTCACCCCTCCGACCGGCCTCACCACAAGGGCAGTGCTTGAGCTCGGAGTGTTCGAAGACAGTGGAGAGGGCGAGGCCAGGGGGATGGCTCCTCAGCCATCTCCGTGAGCTCGGTAGGAAGGGCCCTGCAGAGCGAGGATCAGCCGAAGCAACGGGAAAATAAGGAACTAAGAAAGGGGAAGGCTTACTCATCAATGGCGAAGTACTTCCTGCGCTTCAGCACGTAGCAAGGGTAATCATCACCCAAGGCCTCCCTTCTCTTCCGGAGAACCTCGAAGTCCATGCGGAAGCGGCCCAGGAGTTCAGCGCAGGGTCACCATGACGAGGAAGAAGCACCAAGGTGACCAGCGCCGGGCGCTGCCCCGCACACGCCGCGGCCGCCTCACCAAGAAGGGTAGCTGGGCCTCAGGGCCTCGACCACGGAGCCGCGGGCAGCTGCTCAACGCCTTCACCAGCAGCAGGCGGGCCTCAAGAGCTGCCACTCAGAGTGCCGCCTGGCGTCGTCGTCCCGGCGGAGGCCCCCTAAGCTTCCGGTGGCCCTTGCCTCCTTGCTCCGCCACTCGAGGAAGGACCGCCGTGGACGACTGGAAGGGCAGTCACCACTACTGGGTTCTCGCGAGGCCCTATGAGGCCTGCGGGGCACAACCCCCATTCGTCAAAGCTGGGCATCTGCTTCACAAAGTCGCCCCTGTTCGAGCAAAGGTACAACAAAGCACCCCCTTGCCGGATGCTGCCGGGGGAAGGGTCCCCATTCAGGATCGTGAGAACCTTCCTCAGCACTTCAGGCGTCAGGTCCTCCTCCTGGAGCCTCATGCGGTCCTCACGCCCGCCGAAGGCCCACATCCGGTGGGAATGGCGCTGGAGAGGGGCAATGCGGCATAGGAGGAACTCATTCACCACCTTGGGCGCCGTCACGCCGAGCGCCCTCAAGTACGCGAAGCGATGCCAGACGAAGACGAGCTGGGGGCTCGTGAGTGTCTCCTGGCCCCAGCTCGAATTGGGGACAACGGACAATGTAGGCTCCGAAAGCAGGGGGCTGGGCACCCCGACATCCACATACAACCACCGCTCGCGGAACCCAGACGCAGGCGGAGGAAGGTTGAAATCAATCCCTGAAGCCGCTGTTTCTGGAGCGGCAATGAAGCTCACGCACCCCAAGCATTGGGTGGGGTTGATGAGGCGCAAAGAGAAGAAGTGGCGCAGCAAGGCAACTGAAGGAGGGATGCCCATCATCGCCTCACAGACAAAGGCAAAAACGGCAAGAAGAGTAATGGATTCAGGACCCAAATGCATCATATGGATCTGGTAATGGGAAAGCACAGCGTTGAAGAAATTAGAAAAGGGGGGAACCAGTCCCGCCCACAGGGCGTCGGCGAAGTACCGGACCTTGGTGACTATTCTGTCAATGGAGAAGTGAGACGTGGGCCAGACCGTCATCCTCCCGCACTCATTGAAGATGGTGGCAAGGGCAGAGCTGACCTTGTCCAAGCCTTCTCGGTTGAGTATGATCGACCGATCGACAGCAGGAGCCGTCGGCGACGGCGAGCGGGGCGGAGGCACAGGCTTCTTCCCTTTCCCCTTCTTTGTCGGAGCCATGGCGACAGAAAGGGGGGAGGATTCGAGATTGGATTGGAAGCGGAGACTGGAGCTCGAGAGGAGGAAGAGCACGAGACGGTCGAGCGGCGAAAAGAGGGATGACTGTGTGCAACCACGGGTCCGCCTAGCTGGTTACAAAATAAGGAGGCGTGGGGAACAGGACGCCCACGCCCAATCAACCGCCACGCTGGCGCCCGAGGTCAGAGGTTGTTAGGGCTCGCGGCACTGCACTTGCTCCTTCGCTTCTCGCTAAGCCAAGTCCAGCGCGCTTTGGGCCCGGCGGCTACTGCCGGCGCTTTTGGGAACGGGGTACCAGACTTGCTCGCCTGCGCAGCGTGGTTCAAGGGTGGCCCAAGACGCCCATCTTCATCAAGACAAGCTCAAGACCTCACGAGGGGCTGAGATTGGGCGGACGACGTGAAGCTTCTCAGCACGGCCTCGCCAGCTGGCTCATGAGGAGGCGGAGATATCAAGGCGGGTACCTCACGAGGTGCCCATGACGCAAGCCATGACGACTAAGGGCGCCAGCGAGCGCCAGCCCGCAGTTGTCCTCATTTCCTCTTTGGCTAGCAAGGGGCAAGCGCAGCGAGAGCATCAAGCAAAGGCAGCAGTTTCGTGCAACAAGACCAAGACCATCGCAACGGCAGGAAGGAGGTCATCGTGGAGCCCAAGCCAAGGCCACCACCAGAGCCTTTGGCAAAGCGAGACCAACTTTAGTCAGATAAGTGTACTAGATGTTCCCTTCAAATGGCTAATTGTTGGCGCCTTTCCCGCCAATATTTGGGAAGAGGCCCAGGGCCTTTGCCTATAAATAGGACTAGCCACCCACAGGGTAGAGGATCTAGAGGATCGAGGAAGGACCCAGAGTCCAGAACAGAGCTAGAGATCAAGCAGTCCACAGAGAGAGAGAGAGAGAGAGAGAGAGAGAGAGAGAGAGAGAGAGAGAGAGAGAGAGAGAGAGAGAGAGAGATAGCGATCGAACTCCCCTTAGCAGTTCTGTCAGACTGCCAAGAATGACCCTCGCGAGGCTGTTCTTCCTTGTATTGTTCATCATCAGCCCATGAGGCAATCCACCACACCACACACTGGAGTAGGGTGTTACACGACAATGGTGGCCCGAACCAGTATAAACCTTGTGTCTCTTGTGTTGCTCTTTTGGTAGTTTAGATCCTTTCGAGGCGACGAGGTGCAGGTAGGTAGGGGGTGAGATCTCCACATGCACCCCAGAGTTCGAACCTAGAGGGTCTGACGGAACCCGAAATCCGACAGAAAGGCCCAAAAAAAGGAAATAAATAAAAAGGGCAATGTTACTATCTCTTTTTCCACACTTGTGCTTCAAAATAGCACCTTGTTCTTCATGTAGTGAGTCTCATATATTGTGCTTCAAAGTAGCACCATGTTTTTCATATAGTGAGTCTCATAAGTTGTCTTTTTATACTAGTGGGAAATTTTCATTATAGAACTTGGCTTGTATATTCCTACGATGGGCTTCCTCAAATGCCCTAGGTCTTCATGAGCAAGCAAGTTGGATGCACACCCACTAGTTTTCTTTTGTTGAGCATTCATAGCTGTAGTGCATCCGTTGCATGGCAATCCCTACTCCTCATGTTGACATTAATTGATGGGCATCTCCATAGCCCGTTGATTATCCTCGTCAATATGAGACTTTCTCCTTTTTGTCTTCTCCACACAATCCCCATCATCATATTCTATTCCACCCATAGTGCTATATCCATGGCTCACGCTCATGTATTGCGTGAAGGTTGAAAAAGTTTGAGATTATTTAAGTCTGAAACAATTGCTTGGCTTGTCATCGGGGTTATAGAAGTTGGGAACATCTTTGTGTGATGAAAATGAAGCATAGCCTAACTATATGATTTTGTAGGGATGAACTTTCTTTTGCCTTTCTATTTTGACAAGACATGATTACTTTGATTAGTATGCTTGAAGTATTACTATTTCTTTTATCAATATGAACTTTTATTTTGTATTCATTCGGATCTGAATATTCATACCACAATTAAGAAAATTTACATTGAAATTATGCCAAAGTATCACTCCGCATCAAAAATTATCTTTTTATCATTTACTTACTCGAGGACGAGCAGGAATTAAGCTTGGGGATGCCTAATACGTCTCAAACGTATATTGATTGCTCCATGCGACTTTATCTACTGTTTTGGACTATATTGGGCTTTATTTTCCACTTTTATATTATTTTTGGGACTAACCTATTAACCGGAGGCCCAGCCCAGATTTATTGTTTTTTTTGCCTATTTCAGTATTTCGAAGAAAAAAAATATCAAACATAGTCAAAACGGAATGAAATCAACTGGAGAAGTTATTTTTTGGAAGGAAAGCTACAGGATGGACTTGGATCCCACGTCATGGAAGGAACGAGGAAGCCACGAGGGTGGCGGGAGCGCCCACCCCCCTAGTGGGCGCGCCCCCTGTCTCGTGGGGCCCTCGTGGCTCCCCTGACGTGCTTCTTTCGCCTATATAACTCCAATGCACTTCTAAAACTTCCGAACAGAAAATAGATCGGGAGTTCCGACGCCAAGAAACCTCTAGAGCCACTAAAACCAATCGGGACCCTGTTCCAAGACCCTCACGAGAGGGGGGATCCTCACCGGTGGCCATCTTCATCATCCCGCGCCTCCATGATGAGGAGGGAGTAGTTCACCCTCGGGCTGAGGGTATGTACCAAGAGCTATGTGTTTGATCTCTCTCTCTCTCTCTCTCTCTCTCTCTCTCTCTCTCTCTCTCTCTCTCTCTCTGTATGCGCCCGATGCGGCTATATCTCCCACGTGTCGAGGCACGACTTAGAGGCATAACCGCATTGAAAGCAATGTCGCAAGTGAGGTAATCTTCACACAACCCATGTAATACATAAGGAAAGAGATACATAGTTGGCTTACAATGCCACTTCACACAAAGACATAAATAAACATCCATCATTCAGAGTACACTCAAGGTCCGACTACGGAACCAAAATAAAAGAAGATACCCCAAATGCTACACAGATCCTCGAATCGTCCCAACTGGGCACCACTATCGATCATCTGAAAAGACACATAGTAACGACCACGCCTCGTCGAACTCCCACTTGAGCTCGGTTGAGTCACCTGCACCGCCTCGCCGGAACCTGCAACTGTTTGAAGTATCCGTGAGTCACGGGACTCAGCAATCTCACACCCGCGAGATCAAGACTATTTAAGCTTATAGGAAGGATAGAGTAGTAAAGTGGAGCTGCAGCAAGCGACTAGCATATATGGTGGCTACATCGCAAAAGAGAGCGAGAAGAGGAGCAAAAACGGTCGTGAAGCTAGTAGCGATCAAGAAGTGATCCTGAACTACTTACGCCGACATAACTCCAACATCGTGTTCACTTCCCTGACTCACGAGAAGAGACCATCACGGTTACACACGCGTTGATGTGTATTTTATTTGAGGTCAACTTTGGGTTTTCTACAACCGACATTAACAAATTCCCATCTGCCTCATAACCATGCGGGCACGGCTTTCAAAGATATTACCTGCAGGGTGTCCCAACTTAGCCCATTATAAGCTCTCACGGTCAACGAAGGATATTCCTTCTACCGGAAGACCCGATCAATCTCGAATCCCGGACTACAAGACATTTCGACAGAATAAAACAAGACCAGCAAAGCCGCCCGAATGTGCCGACAAATCCCGATAGGAGCTGCACATATCTCGCTCTCGTGGCACACCGGATTGTCCAAACTTCCGATAGGCCAGCCTCGAGTTGCCCCCGATGGCCACCGGCGGTCGACAGGTTTGGACCAGCACTCAAGGAGAACTGGCCCGGGGTTAAATAAAGATGACCCTCGGCTCGCGAAACCCGGGGAAAAGGCTTAGGTGGCAAATGGTAAAACCAAAGTTGGGCCTTGCTGGACGAGTCTTATTCAAAGCGAACTGTCAAGGGGGTCCCATAAATCACCCAACCGTGTAAGGAACGCAAAATCAAGGAACATAACACCGTATGACGGAAACTAGGTGGCAAGAGTGGAACAAAACACTGCATAAGGCCGAGCCTTCCACCCTTTACCAAGTATATAGATGTATTAAATATAGCAGATATATATTGTGATATCCCCAACAAGTAAACATGTCCCAAAGAGGAACAACATCTCCATGTTCCAACAAGGAACAAACTTCAGCTTCACCTGCAACTAGCAACGCTATAAGAGGGCTGAGCAAAGCGGTAACATAGCCAATCAACGGTTTGCTAGGAAAAGGATGGTTAGGGATGACATGGCAATATGGGTGGCATGATATAGCAAGTGGTAGGCATCGCAGCATAGGCATAGCAAAAGAGCGAGCAACTAGCATAGCAAAGATAGAAGTGATTTCGAGGGTATGGTCATCTTGCTCGCAATGTTCTCGAGTTGTCGAAAGCTTGATCCTCGTAAGCGCTCTCAACAGGTTCCTCGCTCACGCACTCGCCTCCGACTCTACCCAAAGCAACAACACAAACAAAGGAACCACAATAAATCACGGTGCAATGCACAATCAACATGATGCAAAACATGGCATGATATGCATGATGGGATATGCAATGCTTATGTGCGCCCGAAGGTAATGATGAACCAGGCATCAACTTGGCAAACCAAGCATGCCACTGAAAGATGAGATGATTTCGTTGAAATCGATATAAAGATCACCGGAATCGGATGCACGGTTTGCAAATGACAAGCAAAACAAGAATGGCGCAAATCTGCCATTAACAGCATGATGCCACTTAGCAAGCAACAATTAATTAAGCTACTGCACCCAAACGTATCAACAAAGCACATGGCAGTGATCTACACATGATGCTCGACAAAAGATGAGCACTGAGCTACGGCTAGTTCACATCATAACAGGTTCAAACAAGCATGGCAAAAGTGCACAAAGTATCAGGCTGGACATGGCAAAAACAGCATCAGGTTGCAATGTTCAGAGCAACAAAACTACATGCTACAGGAACTTAAAATAGCAAAACATGGCATGGCATGAATCTACTCGAAGCATAGATCAAAAGTCCCTTACTGACCATAAGCCAAAAAGGACTAGAAAATATAGTAACACCCATGTCAATATTGAAAGTCTCGTTAACAGATTCAGCAACATGACATGTCAAAAACTGATAACGAGAGGGCATGTTTACAAGCTCAATGCACTCACTACAGAGCCTCAAATGATAAACTAAGCATACATACATCAAGAAGACATGACATAGAAGACATACATGGCAAGAACAATAACATAGCATGAATGGATCAACCACAACAAGCTTGGCAAAATTGAATAACACGTATACAATCTGCCAGGAAACATTTGATAGCAAAAGTAGAGCTCGATTGACTCAAGCTATGGCACTCCATAATTGCAAACAAAGGCATTAATGGATAGAGCAAGACATGCTTTACAAAACACCCTTACTGAAGTATCCCAAAATATGCATAGATCTCTCGGTATCATCAAGTAAACATGGCATCAAAATCAGCTAAAACAGGGCTGAAATCAGCAACAACAGGACACCTACTTTGCATGCTTGTGCTAGTCACCACATAGATCACAAAAATACATGGCATACACCCCTGGAAAGATGGCATGGCATATTTCAAAACACATGTAGGACTCAAATTCATAGGGTGCACACATTAATCATGGCAAAAATAACAAAAGTGCAAGTTCTGATAAAAATCAGCAACTAACATCACATAGCACTCTTCCAACAGCATTTCGGGCATCAAGATGAGCTCAAATGAAACTGATGCAATGAGATTAAATGATCTACTCTTCGAGACGAACATTTTGACATATTATACGCGAAAAATGGATCTACGAATGCGAAGATATAGCACGTCGAAAATTGCACAAAATAATACTAGATGCAAATGACTTGGGAAAAAAAGGGAGGGGAAGAGAGTCAACGGCTCTCGCCCGAGGCCGGATCGGGCCGGATCGGCGACGGTGCCGGCGGTGGAGGAGCTCGCTGGGGTCGGGCGCCGGCGGGGGGCGGCGGCGGCGGCGCGGCGGGCGGCACGGCGAGGAGGGGCATGAGGAGGCCGAGCGAGGCGGCGGAGCCGCCGGCCAAGGGCGGCGGCGGGCGGGCCGGACCGCGCGAGACGGAGGCGGAGGCGGGCGGCGGGCCGCCAAGGGAGAGGCGGCGGCGGCGGCGGCGGCGCGGGCGGGAGGCAAGCGGCACGGGCGGGGCATGGGTGGCGGGGCCCCGGGCCGGCGGCGCGCAAGGCGGTGGCGGCGGGCCACGTGGCGGCCGGGCGGTTGGACGAGGGCGGGGCGGACGTGTCCGGGCGGCGGCTGGACGCGTCCGGCGGCGGAGAGAAAATTAGGGTTTCGTGGGGAATTTGATCCGCGAATTTGGACGGGAGGGTTTGCTTAAATAGGCATAGAGGGAGCTAGGAGAGTCCAAATGAGGTGTAGTTTTCGCCACACGATCGTGATCGAACGACGGAGAGCATGGGAGTGACTTAGATGGGTTATTGGGCTGTTTTGAAGGGTGTTGGGCTGCAACTTAAAAGAGGCCTTTGCGAGAGTGCGGTTAACCGTTGAGTACCAAACGAGCTCCAAATGACCAAACTTGACCGGTGGTCTACGGGTGGTATACCAAGGCCACTAGACAAACCTCGTCCATTTAGGAAGGTTTAATACCCGCACACGGAAAAACGTAAAAGGGACCGCGGGGAGATAGGAGTGCCGGATTGCAAAACGGACAACGGAAAAATGCTCGAATCATGAGACTAACACGTATGCAAATGCGATGCACATGATGACATAATATAAAATGCATGACATGGACAAAATGCAAAATGAAGAAAACCCAACCATGGAGGGAATATCATATATCAATGCCGAAAATGGCAAGAGTTGGAGTTACAAATATGGAAAGTTAGTTCCGGGGTGTTACAACACTCCACCACTACAAGAGGATCTCGTCCCGAGATCTAGGACTGAAAAAACTCCGGATATTCGGAACGGAGGTGATCCTCGCGCCCCGTGTAGCTTCTCGGTCGGAATGGTGTGACCACTTCACTTTCAGGAATTTGATTGACTTGTTGCGAGTCTTGCGCCGGTTTCTTCAAGAATAGCAACGGGTGCTCATGATAAGAGAGATCTTCTTGAAGGTCAATCTCTTCAAAGTTGATAGTGCGCTCAGAGTCTTGAAGCACTTGCGGTTGTGACACGTGAAACACATCGTGCACGCTTGCAAAGTTGGATGGAAGCTCGTTGATAGGCGAGATCGCTCTTTGCCAATGATCTTGAAAGGACCCACGATCTAGGGGCAAGCTTCCTTTGATACCGGGTTTACGAGTGCCTTTCATTGAGAGACGCGGAGGTAGACATGGTCTCCGATTTGAAAAGTCACATCACGGTGCTTATCATCATAATAGCTCTTCCGCGCGATTGCGCTGCTTTGAGATTCTCACGAATGACTTGGCACATTTCTTCCGCTTCGTGATCAAGTCATTGCCAAGAAGTTGGCGCTCACCGCCTCGCACCAATTGAGAGGAGTACGGCACTTTCGCCATAGAGAATTTCGAATGGGGCCTTGCCCGAACTCGCTTGGAAGCTGTTGTTGTAAGAGAACTCGCATAAGGAAGACAATCTTCCCACTTCATACCGAAAGAAATGACACAAGCCCCGAGCATATCTTCAAGGATTTGATTAACTCGCTCAACTTGGCCACTTGTTTGAGGATGGAAAGCTGTGCTGAAACGAATGTTGGTGCCCATGGCCTTCAAAAGAATCCCAAAACTTGGAGGTAAAGATGCTGCCACGGTCTCAAGAGATCACTTGAGGAATGCCGCAAGGAGACAATTTCGAGGTGTATAGCTCGCCAACCGAGCTGCTGTGATGGATTCTTTGATAGGAAGAAAATGAGCCACTTTAGTAAGCTTGTCAATGACAACGAAGATAGCATCATTTCCACGCTTGGACTTTGGAAAGCCACCACGAAGTCCATTTCAATATGATCAAACTTCCATTCAGGAATAGCAAGAGGTTGAAGGAGACCAGCTGGTCTTTGGTGTTCTGCTTTCACTCTTCTCGCAGACATCACACTCATTCACGAATTGAGCAATTTCTCGCTTCATTCGAGTCCACCAATATGACTGCTTGAGGTCATGGTACATCTTCGCATTTCCGTGATGAATGGATAGAAGCGAATTGTGAGCCTCGCTCATAATGACTTTTCTCAGATCACCCTTAGGAACCACAATCCGTCCTCAAAGAACAGAGTGTCTTTGTCATCAACGTGGAAGCACTTGTACTTGAAATGCCCTTGTCGATACCACGCTTCACCTTTTTCACCATGGCATCCGAAGTTGAGCCTCACGAATCTGATCTTCCAAAGTAGGAGAGACTATGAGGTTGGCAAGAAAGCCTTGAGGAACAACTTGAAGATTCAGCTTATGGAAAGATTCACAGAGATCCGGCCGAAAGGGCTTGAGGATTAGACTGCTGTAGTAAGCTTTCCTGCTCAAAGCATCTGAATGACATTGGCTTTGCCCGAGTATACTCAATACTTGGGTTGTACTCTTGAATCATTTCACCCATCGAGTCTGCCCGAGGTTGAGGTTAGGTTGAGTGAAAATGTACTTGAGACTCTTGTGATCGGTGAAAATGTCCACTTTCCTTCCCAACAAGAGATGTCTCCACGTTATCAATGCATGGACAATCGCCGCCAACTCAAGATCGTGAGTGGGGTAGTTCTTCTCGTTGGGCTTCAATCAAGCGAGAGGTATAAGCCACAACTCTCTTCTCTTGCATTAACACAGCACCGAGACCTTGAAGAGAAGCATCACGTAAAACTTCAAATGGCTTGGATTCATCAGAGGAGTCGAACAGAGCTGTGACGAAGTTTCTCTTTGAGGGTATTGAAAGCAACGCCACACTCGGGAGACCGTATATACTTCACATGCTTCGAGAAGGTTGGAAAGAGGCTTTGCAATCTTGGAGAAGTTCTCAACGAATCTTCGCAATAGCTTGCAAGACCAAGAAAATCATGGAGCTGCTTGACATTCGAGGAGGTTCCCAATTCACAATTGCGGACACCTTCTCGGGATTAACAGCGATGCCCTTGGCAGAGATGATATGACCAAGATAAAGCACTTCATCAAGCCAAAATTCACATTTGGAGAACTTAGCATAGAATTGATACTCTTTGAGCTTGTCTAGTACCAATCGCAAATGTTTGGCATGATCCTTCTTATTCTTGGAGAAGACCAAAATATCATCAAGATAGACCAAGATGAATTCATTGGTGTAGGGGTTGAATATGAAGTTCATCATCCGAGAGAATGTTGGAGGAGCATTGACGAGGCCGAAAGACATGACAGTATATTCATAAGAACCAAAGCTTGTTCTGAATGCTGTCTTGGGAATATCTTGTTCACGAATGCGAATCTGATGATACCCCATACGAAGGTCAAGCTTGGAGAACATCAGAGCACCTTTGAGTTGCTCGAAAAGCTCATTGATGTTGGGAAGTGGATACTTGTTCTTGATTGTCTTCTTATTCAATGGACGGTAATCGACGCAAAGTCGGTCCGCGCCATCCTTCTTCCGACAAAAGAACACCACAACCCCAAGGAGATGAACTCGGTCCGATCAAACCCAGACGCTCTTGTTCATCGAGCTGCTTCTTCAATTCCTTCAGCTCATCAGGTCCAAGCTTGTATGGACGCTTGCAAACGGGTTCAAGGTCTGCTCAAGATCGATAACGAACTCAATCGGCCGATGAGGAGGCATACCCGAAGCTCTTCCGAAAGACATCTTGGTACTCACAAACGATCGAATCGAGAGATGGCATTCAATTCGCCTTTCTCATTGAGAGAAAACAACCAATGGTTTCATCACGAGCGCATAGATGATCACATCATTAGAAGAGTGAGTCAATTGAATTTCCCTGGCAGCACAATCAAGCTGAGCTTTGTGCTGATAAAGCCACTCCATTCCGAGAATAAGATCAATATCCGAGTCACCAAGAACAATAGGTTTAGCCAGAAATCTATAATCGCCCATTTTGATACCGACATTCGAACCAACATGGTAGATCTCAAACGCTTAGCCGGAGAAATAACTTGCATAGCTTTAGGTAATGCCTCAGATCAAAATTGTGCTTCGATGCAAAAGGATATGACATGAAAGAATGCGATGCACCAAATCAAATAAGACTTTTGCAGAATATCATTAATCGAGAGATTACCCATTAACACATCGAAGATTCTCCGCTTGAGCTGCATTCATCATATTGACCTTTGTAGACTTGGGATTATGCTTGACCACCGCATTGCTGGAAGATTTCACAGAGGAGGAGGCGGAAGACGCCTCGGTTGAAGCACTTGTTCAGATAGTGACCCTTCTGCTGACACTTGTTGCAAGTGACCTCAGAGAGCGGACGGTGGTAAGGAGCACTTGACCTTGGAGCTTGAGAATTAGACTTGTTCTGATAGCTTGGGTTGGGTGGGTGGGAAGATCCACGGCCACCTGAGTTCTTCTCACTGTAAGGCTGACGGAACGGAGGAGGGGGCAGGTAAAACTTCTGCTGCTTAGCTGCCACTTGAGAGGACGAAGAGGACTGAACTGCATCCCTGATTCTCTTCTTAGAAGCCTCACATTTGAGCTGGGCAGCTTCTTGCTTCAGAGCCATGTTGTAGAAATCATCATACTTATCTGGCTCAAACAGCACAAGAGGTAATTGCAGATCTTCTCTCAGACCACCTCTGAATTGATAGATCATACTCTTCTCATCAGGTACGTCTTGCTTAGCAAAACGAGCGAGCTTCTGGAACTGGATATTGTATTGATAGACAGACATGTTGCCCTGCTTGAGATTGCGGAACTCCTCACGCTTGCTCTCAACAACACTTTTCGGAATGTGATGAGCTCAAATCACGGCGGAACTCATCCTGTAATGACACGACCTCCTCTGAATCTTTGTATTGTCGGTACCACTCAGCAGCTTGATCCTTGAGTTGAAACGATGCAAACTTGACAAAGTCCTCGTGTCCGACATTGCTACAATCAAAGTGCTTGCAGATGTCCACTAACCAATCATCGCCGTCGTGGCCTCGACATAGAAACCGAAAGACTTCGCTGATTAGCGAGGAACCGATCGAGAGTAGCAAAATGTGGCTGATTGTTGCCTTGACCTTGATTGCCTTGATTGCCTTGCCCTCGAGTACGCTTCTTGCAAGAGCTGCAAAATCATCTCGAGCATTGGCATTGGTGGCTGCCATGATAGCTTGCCGTGCCTCCGGAGGCGGAGGTGGAGGTGGAGGTGGAGGATTCGATCGATCCCCATCATTGCGATCCGGATTCGACGCTGGCGGAGCCATCTCAAGAGGGTGACATCCGTTAGTCCTTTGATAGACAAAAGATAAGTAGAATCAACGGATAGAAATTGCAACATATAGTCTTCACAATAAACATTCAACAAGAATGAACGAATGAATTCCAAAGTTAATCATCACACGCCCATTAAGGTGAGAAGCCACTTAGATAAAGATATGGAAACAACATCTGTCTTAGAAACAAATCAAATATCACCACCGAAAACAAAAGATTGGCTTCTAAAATGAGCCGAACAAACACATGATAGAGATTTCGCCCAAAGTGTTCGTGGTGGGGCCCACACGGACACGACGATAGCGGACGCCACGAATGACTAACAAGACGCCCCGAATCAGCATAGCCAAGGATTCTTTAAGACGCCTCGCGACCATCAGAATCGACCGTGAATGGGCGGACCACTAGACGTTGAACCCCAATCTCAAATCATACATCCGCCGGAAAGAATATCCCGTAAGCTACTAGAATTCCCACCTATAAACTCCCAAACTTTCTCGGTTATGCAATCTGGTGTTGGGGATACAGGGACACAAAATATATCACCCAAACTAACAATACCTAGATCCAAACAGTATCCATCCGTCAACACATAACCAAGAAATCCTCGAAATCGTGTACCTCGACCTTCAAAAACATCCGTTATACAAGTCATGGCAATACTCCCTTTTCGCCACAAGATCGGGCTATCGTGGTTATCTCACCAACAACTGCACAAAAGAGATTTCGATGTCGGCAAAACTCAGTATTCCGAATCTGCACGATAAAATTGTGACGACAACACCTCGGAGCTCAACTCCCCGGACACCGCCACAACCCCTAAATGTCGAGGCACCAAGAACAATGTTCTCGCCACAAAACCATCGAACGATTCCAAGATACCCACGTGATCCTAAAAATTTTTTAGTGAAATTTGAGAAGAGAAGAGTCAAAACTCTACGTCAGAGACCTCACAGAGCGATGAAGGGACTGGGAGTAAAAAGAATCCTACTCCGATATATATAATCCTAAGACTCAAAACATTTTTCCATTCTAGACTCAACAACGCCAAAGAAACAATCAAGTAGGGGCTCCTAAGTCGGGAAGGCTCGATTACCAACTTGTAACGCCTCGATGCGGCTATATCTCCCACGGTCGAGGCACGACTTAGAGGCATAACCGCATTGAAAGCAATGTCGCAAGTGAGGTAATCTTCACACAACCCATGTAATACATAAGGGAAAGAGATACATAGTTGGCTTACAATGCCACTTCACACAAGACATAAATAAACATCCATCATTCGAGTACACTCAAGGTCCGACTACGGAACCAAAACAAAAGAAGATACCCCAAATGCTACACAGATCCCGAATCGTCCCAACTAGGCACCACTACTCGATCATCCGAAAAGACACATAGTAACGACCACGCCTCGTCGAACTCCCACTTGAACTCGGTTGAGTCACCTGACCGCCTCGCCGGAACCTCGCAATCGTGTTTGAAGTATCTGTGAGTCACGGGACTCAGCAATCTCACACCAGCGAGATCAAGACTATTTAAGCTTATAGGAAGGATAGAGTAGTAAAGTGGAGCTGCAGCAAGCGACTAGCATATATGGTGGCTACATCGAAAAAGAGAGCGAGAAGAGGAGCAAAGCACGGTCGTGAAGCTAGTAGCGATCAAGAAGTGATCCCAACTACTTACGCCGACATAACTCCAACATCGTGTTCACTTCCCGGACTCACGAGAAGAGACCATCACGTTACACACGCGTTGATGTGTATTTTATTTGAGGTCAACTTTGGGTTTTCTACAACCGACATTAACAAATTCCCATCTGCCTCATAACCGCGGGCACGGCTTTCAAAGATATTACCTGCAGGGTGTCCCAACTTAGCCCATTATAAGCTCTCACGGTCAACGAAGGATATTCCTTCTACCGGAAGACCCGATCAATCTCGAATCCTGGACTACAAGACATTTCGACAAAGAATAAAACAAGACCAGCAAAGCCGCCCGAATGTGCCGACAAATCCCGATAGGAGCTGCACATATCTCGTTCTCGTGGCACACCGGATTGTCCAAACTTCCGATAGGCCAGCTCGAGTTGCCCCGATGGCCACCGGCGGTCGACAGTTTGGACCAGCACTCGAGGAGAACTGGCCCGGGGTTAAAATAAAGATGACCTCGGCTCGCGAAAACCCGGGGAAAAGGCTTAGGTGGCAAATGGTAAAACCAAAGTTGGGCCTTGCCGGACGAGTCTTATTCAAAGCGAACTGTCAAGGGGTCCCATAAATCACCCAACCGTAAGGAACGCAAAATCAAGGAACATAACACCGTATGACGGAAACTAGGGTGGCAAGAGGAACAAAACACTGCATAAGGCCGAGCCTTCCACCCTTTACCAAGTATATAGATGTATTAAATATAGCAGATATATATTGTGATATCCCCAACAAGTAAACATGTTCCAAAGAGGAACAACATCTCCATGTTCCAACAAGGAACAAACTTCAGCTTCACCTGCAACTAGCAACGCTATAAGAGGGCTGAGCAAAGCGGTAACATAGCCAAACAACGGTTTGCTAGGAAAAGGATGGTTACGGGCTGACATGGCAATATGGGTGGCATGATATAGCAAGTGGTAGGCATCGCAGCATAGGCATAGCAAAAGAGCGAGCAACTAGCATAGCAAAGATAGAAGTGATTTCGAGGGTATGGTCATCTTGCTCGCAATGTTCTCGAGTTGTCGAAAGCTTGATCCTCGTAAGCGTTCTCAACAGGTTCCTCGCTCACGCACTCGCCTCCCGACTCTACCCAAAGCAACAACACAAACAAAGGAACCACAATAAATCACGGTGCAATGCACAATCAACATGATGCAAAACATGGCATGATATGCATGATGGGATATGCAATGCTTATGTGCGCCCGAAGGTAATGATGAACCAGGCATCAACTTGGCAAACCAAGCATGCCACTGAAAGATGAGATGATTTCGGTTGAAATCGATATAAAGATCACCGGAATCGGATGCACGGTTTGCAAATGACAAGCAAAACAAGAATGGTGCAAATCTGCCATTAACAGCATGATGCCACATAGCAAGCAACAATTAATTAAGCTACTGCACCCAAACGTATCAACAAAGCACATGGCAGTGATCTACACATGATGCTCGACAAAAGATGAGCACTGAGCTACGGCTAGTTCACATCATAACAGGTTCAAACAAGCATGGCAAAAGTGCACAAAGTATCAGGCTGGACATGTCAAAACAGCATCAGGTTGCAATGTTCAGAGCATCCAAACTACATGCTACAGGAACTTAAAATAGCAAAACAAGGCATGGCATGAATCTACTCGAAGCATAGATCAAAAGTCCCTTACTGACCATAAGCCAAAAAGGACTAGAAAATATAGTAACACCCATGTCAATATTGAAAGTCTCGTTAACAGATTCAGCAACATGACATGTCAAAAACTGATAACGAGAGGGCATGTTTACAAGCTCAATGCACTCACTACAGAGCCTCAAATGATAAACTAAGCATACATACATCAAGAAGACATGACATAGAAGACATACATGGCAAGAACAATAACATAGCATGAATGGATCAACCACAACAAGCTTGGCAAAATTGAATAACACGTATACAATCTGCCAGGAAACATTTGATAGCAAAAGTAGAGCTCGATTGACTCAAGCTATGGCACTCCATAATTGCAAACAAAGGCATGAATGGATAGAGCAAGACATGCTTTACAAAACACCCTTACTGAAGTATCCCAAAATATGCATAGATCTCTCGGTATCATCAAGTAAACATGGCATCAAAATCAGCTAAAACAGGGCTGAAATCAGCAACAACAGGACACCTACTTTGCATGCTTGTGCTAGTCACCACATAGATCACAAAAATACATGGCATAAACCCCTGGAAAGATGGCATGGCATATTTCAAAACACATGTAGGACTCAAATTCATAGGGTGCACACATTAATCATGGCAAAAATAACAAAAGTGCAAGTTCTGATAAAAATCAGCAACTAACATCACATAGCACTCTTCCAACAGCATTTCGGGCATCAAGATGAGCTCAAATGAAACTGATGCAATGAGATGAAATGATCTACTCTTCGAGACGAACATTTTGACATATTATACGCGAAAAATGGATCTACGGATGCGAAGATATAGCACGTCGAAAATTGCACAAAATAATACTAGATGCAAATGACTTAGGAAAAAAAAGGGAGGGGGAGAAGAGAGTCAACGGGCTCTCGGCCCGAGGCCGGATCGGGCCGGATCGGCGACGGGTGCCGGCGGTGGAGGAGCTCGCCGGGGTCGGGGCGCCCGCCGGAGGGGGGCGGCTTGCTGGCGGCATGCGGCTGCGGCCGGCGAGGGAGGCCGCATGAGGAGAGGCGAGCGAGGCGGCATGGAGCCTGGCCGGTGGCGGGCGGCGGCGGGCCGGGCCGGACCAGGCGAGACGGAGGCGGAGGCGGGCGCTGGCGGCGCGCGCCAAGCGGAGAGGCGGCGGAGGCGGCGGCGCGGCGCCGGGAGGCGCGGGCGCCGGGCGGGCGCATGGTCGGTAGGGGGCGCTGGCCCGGGCGGCAAGGGCGGGCGGCGGCGGGCGGGCCACGGGGCGGCCGCGGTTGGACGAGGGCGGGCGGACGTGTCCGCGGCGGAGAGGAAAATTAGGGTTTCGTGGGGATTTGATCCGGAATTTGGACGGGAGGGTTTGCTTAAATAGGCATAGAGGGAGCTAGGAGAGTCCAAATGAGGTGTAGTTTTCCCCACGATCGTGATCGAACGAGGAGAGCATGGGAGTGACTTAGATGGGTTATTGGGCTGTTTTGAAGGGGTGTTGGGCTGCAACTTAAAAGAGGCCTTTGAGAGTGCGTTAACCGCTGGAGTACCAAACGAGCTCCAAATGACCAAACTTGACCGGTGGTCTACGGTGGTATACCAAGGCCACTAGACAAACCTCGGTCCATTTCGAAGGTTTAATACCCGCACACGGAAAAACGTAAAAGGACCGCCGGGAGATAGGAGTGCCGGATTGCAAAACGGACAACGGAAAAATGCTCGGAATCATGAGACGAACACGTATGCAAATGCGATGCACATGATGACATAATATAAAATGCATGACATGGACAAAATGCAAAATGAAGAAAACCCAACCACGGAGGGAATATCATATATCAATGCCGAAAATGGCAAGAGTTGGAGTTACAAATATGGAAAGTTAGTTCCGGGGTGTTACACTCTCTCTCTCTCTCGTGTTCTCTCTCGTGTTCCCTCTATGGCATGATCTTGATGTATCCCGAGCTTTGCTATTGTAGTTGGATCTTATGATGTTTCTCCCCCTCTACTCTCTTGTGATGAATTGAGTTTCCCCTTTGAAGTTATCTTATCGGATTGAGTCTTTCATGAGAACACTTGATGTATGTCTTGCCGTGTTTATCTATGGTGACAATGGGATATCATGTGCCACTTGATGTATGCTTTGGTGACCAACTTGCGGGTTCCACCCATGAACCTATGCATAGGGATTGGCACACGTTCTTGACTCTCCGGTAGAAAATTTGGGGTACTCTTTGAAGTACTTTGTGTTGGTTGGATGAATCTGAGATTGTGTGATGCATATCGTATAATCATGCCCACAGATACTTGAGGTGACAATGGAGTATCTAGGTGACATTAGGGTTTTGGTTGATTTGTGTCTTAAGGTGTTATTCTAGTACGAACTCTTTTATAGATTGATCCGAAAGAATAGCTTTGAGGTGGTTTCGTACCCTACCATAATGTCTACGTTTGTTCTCCGCTATTAGTGGCTTTGGAGTGACTCTTTGTTGCATGTTGAGGGATAGTTATGTGATCCAATTATGTTATTATTGTTGAGAGAACTTGCACTAGTGAAAGTATGAACCCTAGGCCTTGTTTCCTATCATTGCAATACCGTTAACGCTCACTTTTATCATTAGTTACCTTGCTGTTTTTATTATTTCAGATTGCAAATACCTATTTCTACCATCCATATTGCACTTGTATCACCATCTCTTCGCCGAACTAGTGCACCTATACAATTTACCATTGTATTGGGTGTGTTGGGGACACAAGAGACTCTTTGTTATTTGGTTGCAGGGTTGTTTGAGAGAGACCATCTTCATCCTACGCCTCCCACGGATTGATAAACCTTAGGTCATCCACTTGAGGGAAATTTGCTACTGTCCAACAAACCTGTGCACTTGCAGGCCCAACAACGTCTACAAGAAGAAGGTTGTGTAGTAGACATCACGGCGCCGCACCAGAGGCGGCCCTCTTTCGTATCTGCTCAACTTATTTATCGCAGCAAGAAAATAGATCACCACTGCTTTACTCTGATTTCTTGTCTTGGTTGCGAAGTTGCCTTTGTCCAGTTTGCACCTTCAGATCCGCCATGGCACGCTCAACACTATACTCCCAATCCTTATGGTTTTCCCCTTTTATATTCCTCACTAGTTAAATCACAGTAGACTAAATTTCAAAATTGGGTCAGTCAATTTTTCAGAGCTCACGGAGTTCGCGGTTCGATCAAGGGCTCGGGTGGTTGTGGGTCCTCATGAACGAAGAAAACTCGATGTGGGTGGGGGTTGGGGCACGGGTGGGGAGTGGGGTGGCGGAGGACACAGTGATGGGGGCGGTGGTCCGGCCGGGCGTCCCGTCAAGGGTGTTCTGTGGGAAGAATCGAGACGAGGAAGAAGAAGGGTTAGAGACGAGGATCTTCATCCAACCGCTGAAATGGTCGAGAGAAGCTGGGAGTTGCATTCTTAATGCGCCTCGTTCATCATGTGTGCACACGCGCAACCAACATTTTATTATCCAAAATCTGCTTGCTCTTCTTTACCACGCTCAATAGAGCTGGCTCAGACGTGATCGATAGGCTTTCAATTACTAGCGCAATACAACACAGATTTTCAAGCCGCCCACTTTCCCGATTTATATATCGTGGTTATGGTGTACCCCTATTATGTACACTATGATCTGCCTAGTTGCTGTGTGCTCTTGTTATCATGGTTTGGCAATATGCTCTCCATACAAGATATTATGAACCTATCATCCGCCACCTATCCTTACTTCGAGCCTATTTTTGTGTACTTGTGCGGATTATATAAATGCACGCACTATATTACAGCACACATGAGCTCTCTCATCGTAATCCAAAGGATAGCACATGGGTGTTTATAGGGCGCCCTATATTAGAATATCATCTGCATTACAAACATAATATCACAACTATTTATGTTTTCATGGTTCTCGATATTATACGCAATTACAGTGAATATCAAAATCCGCGCATCAGAAGAATATTGTGGAACACTGCAATGACTTACAAAATTGGCACCAAGGCATTGAGTGCCATTCTGGAAGCAATGAAACTCGTACACTCCCCACCTATTGATTCTTGTCCAGAATAGCATCCTAATGACTATTCTAACCTCGAGGAGTCAAAGGAAGATGGCCTGTCCTGTTCACCCATCAAGGTGCCTGTTCTAAGTTGGCAAGGTTTTATTGATTGCGCGTATCTTGCATATGTTGTCTTGCATTTCTTCTACTTTGTTGCACCGCCATCTGCTTAGTTTACTCATCATATAACTCGAGATGCCATGCCCATCCATTATCAATACATATTCCATCTGTCATCATACCATGTTTTTCCACTCAAATGTTGTTCTTGTGCATCGACATCAAAAGGAAGAGGGTGATTGCCGAACCTGAAGGAGCACCAAGAAAGTTCTTGAAAACATGGTGGTGCCAGAGAAATCGACAAGCGCCCACTTATATTGGCTGTACAACCAAAGTGACACAAAACATAGGACCGACTCTAGCAGATCGTACCCATACTTCACCGCCACACCACTAGCCCCACCACACAGGACCTGCACTCCAGCAAAAGGTATACCGATTTCATTTGCCATAGCACCAGCCGCACCACGTAAAAATCCCACTCCAAAGAAAAAGTACAGCAAGTCCACCGGCCGAAGACCTATCCCAACTGCAGAGACGGCCAATTCCTGCAGATTGGAACCCCATTCCATTTATTCCCAGTTTAAAAGACAATGCTTTCAATGTTGTTAGGGACTACGTGCATATATTCCCATCATGGGAAGATTATAGTGAAGACAAACACCATTTTCACATCTTCTTGTCCAACTTACGTGTAAGTGCTATTATTCATGGTTATTATTTTCCTGTTTTCTGCTGATCGAACACCTCAATGTTTTACATTACATTGTTGTAACTAGGCGAGGGTCAATCTGGATAGTCATGAAGAGCAAAGCTTGCTTGTGCTTTTCAAGGAAGCATTGCAGCAGTATCGGTGTTACCTGAGGAAATCACACTTTGATGGCAAGTCTATAAACGAATTTCCGGTGAAGTCTCCTGTGGTAAATTTAGAAGACTTTGAATGGAAAAACCTTGTTATGCACTGGTCTCGTTCCCAGGATGAGGTACTGTCTATGAAATCACATGACAATTTGAACTTCTACTTTCCCGCATGTGCCTTACGGATCTTTTTGCGTGAAATCTGCTCAAGAAGAATTCGGTTTGAAAAGAATGACAAGATATTGCAAATATGCTGCCCGCTGCTTTGCTCTTGTTAGTACCGTTGTCCCAGTATCACTGCACTTGCATACATACCTGGTTCATTATGTGACAGCAGTATGCATGATAGCTTGCTTATCAATTGTTCGCTCCAAATTATCTGATCTGTATGAATGGTTACATTAGTGTAGAATATATCCAATGCCAATGAATTTTTTAGCTCGCATTGTTCTTGTAAGTACATGCTTTCCTTTATCGATGTACTTATATTGGCAGGTAGTTGTTCATGTACCATCACCGCAACTTATTTTCCTTTGCCTCCATTTTCTACACATCGATCTATATTTACTCTTACCATAAGGTTGGTAATCAAGAAGTTTAGCTGTGCATTGCTCTTGGCTGTGCCTTTTTCTGTATCACGCACATACATTTATAGCTACTTGGTTATGTAGCATCACTCTTCATCTTATCTTAAATATTCTCCATTTTTTCGTATATTATCACATCTATATTTACTCTTAACAAAATGTAGAATAAAGGCAATGCTTATGAAGAAGATTATGTGCTAAACTTCTTGAATTGCCCCCCGCCCATCAGCATGGACAAGGGCTTTATAGAGCCTGTCTTCACCAGTAATGTAAGTTTGTCCTTCTCAAGCCTTCAAACTTTGTTGTGTATATTTGGTTAGGCATGACTGCAACAGCTGTTTATTTTTTATGTTTGCATCAAATTGCATGTTTAAATTTTATTATGTACATAAACAAAAGTTTGTCCTTCTCAATTTAAGTTTTCAGTTGTACAACCAAGTTCCTTCTTCATACCATGTAAATTAAACTATACAGAGCAAGTGATCTTCTTTTGCACTGCATGTATGCTTCTGTTCTTCATCCATAATCCAGTGGTGTGGTGAACCTACCCACTACAACACAATGTCATATTCTGCACTGTCTTAACTATGAAAAATGTCATATCATTCTACTATTATTTAAACCATCTCTTTATTTGCCAATTTGAAATGGGATAAATTGACAGCACACTAACCATTGATACTTATGAGTTCTTGATCTGTAATCCAGTGGAGTCGTGAAGCTACCAACTCCTTCACAATGTCATTTCCTGCCATGTCTTGACCTGAACAATACCATATTGTGTTAATGAAAATTTTAAACTGTGTCACTTTATTTGTTAGTAAGAAATGTGATGAATTGTCAACACTGATACTTTTATGTGCAAAACCTGTCGTCTGTTTGCTTGTTTATCTTTCAGAGTGAGGAAGATATAAGTGTTGAACAAGCGCAGCTCATCATCTTGCTCACCTTGCTTGCCGCAGCTCCCCAACAGGCTAACCTTTCTTGAACTCTATTGAAGTGTTGTCGGTTTTGTATATTATTTTGTCGGCGTGTTTATTTGCACTGGTGGCGATCTTTGATGCCTAGTGTATGTAATCTGCTGTCTGCTTGTGCTTTATTATCATAGTGGTGAACTTTGATGCCAGTGGATGTAATATGCCATAATTTCTTTATTGTATAGTCTAGGTTTTTTCTTATTCACGATGCTGCAGTTATTTTACTGTATATATATATATATCCTGTCTTCGTAGTAAACCGGCCAAACCGTAAAATTACGGTACATAATCGGGCCGTCATGCAATCATGATGTATGATCCGCATCATGGGCCCCGTCAAACTGGCCCACTAGTAGATTCGGCCTTTAATAGGCCGAGTAACCCCGACCCTCTTTTCGCAAGAAAACTCAATGGGCTTTTAGGAGGCTAAGAAGTAGGTTGGGCACAAACGCGTCGAATAGCTCACGGGCGGCAGCAGTCGAAATGGACCCAACCCATGATTGTGCGAATCAATTCACGGGCTTTTAACGGGCCAAAGTTGTCTCGGTCCTTGTTTGGCCCAATCAGATATCCGCTACGAGCAGGCCGGATGCAAACCGGGCCGTAGTTAGGCCCAACTATATGATTGGATTTTAACAGACCAAAATTAATATAGGTCCGAAATGTTAAACGGACCCTTAACAGGCCAAAACTAATATCAGGCCGAATTACTAAATGTGCCTTTAGCAAGTGGGCCCAAAAGCATAGCGTCCAGTTAACGGGCCGAATCTGATATGGGCCATAATTGAGCCCAAAGCCTCTTAAAGGGCCGGACCTGATCTGGGCCGTGATTTGGCCCAAAAAGTGGGAGGCTTTTAACGGGCCAGATCTTATGTGGGCGATTATTAGGCCCGGAACGTGGCAGGCCATTAATGGACCGGATCAAATATGGGCCGACATTTGGCCCAAAACATGGCAGCCAGTTAATGGGCCGACCTACTAGGGTCCTCAAAATCTTGTGGGCCTACAGCTGGGCCGGCCCATTAATGTCGGCGAAATCTCGTGGGCCTTTAGCAGGGCCGGTCCATTATGATCCGCAAGAATTTTGTGGGCCTTTACCTGGGCCGGCCCATTATGGCACACAAAAATCTTGTGGGCCTTTACCTAGGCCGGCCTATTATGGCCCGCGAAATCTTGTGGGCCTTTAGCTGGGCCAGCCCATTATGGTCCGCAAAATCTCACGGGCCTTTAGCTGGGCCGGCCCATTGTGGTCCGCAAAATCTTGTGGGCCTTTAGTTGGGCCGGCCCATTTAAACTTGATGGGCCGTGCCACGTGTCGACGTATCATAGGCGCCTTCTGTCCAATGAGTGGATGACATCTGTCCCAACGATGAGCCGACACGTGTTTCCTCCAGTCAATGATGATTTTACATGTGGAAAATCCCCATTGGTCGGGGCTGTTAACGGGTTATCGGATCCAAAACCCGACCCGATAGCTTAACGGCGTTCCGTTACGGTGGATGCCACGTGTCGGTCACCCTTGACGAAAGCACTTCCGTGACGCGCGATTTATCGTCATGGAAGTGGAACTTCCGTGATGATAATTTTCGTAATGTCATGGAACACTTCTACGACCGCACATGTATGACTATCTTGATTCTGTCATAAATTTGTCATGGATGTACATGCATGAAAAAAACGCGGCCTACTGTGACAAACACGTATCATCACGGAAGTGTATTTTTTGTAGTGATGTGGTCCGATGAATGTTGAGCAGATATGGGTATATCTACTTGATGAAACATAAGTCTGAAACATTTGAAAAGTTCAAAGAATTTCAGAGTGAAGTGGAAAATCATCGTAACAAGAAAATAAAGTTTCTACGATCTGATCATGGAGGAGAATATTTGAATTACGTGTTTGGTCTTCATTTGAACCAATGCGGAATAGTTTCGCAAGTCACGCCACCCGGAACACCACAGTGTAATGGTGTGTCCGAACGTCGTAATCGTACTTTACTAGATATGGTGTGATCTACGATGTCTCTTACTGATTTACCGCTATCGTTTTGGGGTTATGCTTTAGAGACGGCTGCATTCACATTAAATAGGGCACCATCTAAATCCGTTGAGACGACGCCTTATGAACTATGGTTTGGTAAGAAACCAAAGTTGTCGTTTCTTAAAGTTTGGGGCTGCGATGCTTATGTGAAAAAACTTCAACCTAATAAGCTCGAACCCAAATCGGAGAAGTGTGTCTTCATAGGATACCCAAAGGAGACTGTTGGGTACACCTTCTATCACAGATCCAAAGGTAAGACATTCGTTGCTAAGAATGGATCCTTTCTAGAGAAGGAGTTTCTCTCGAAAGAAGTGAGCTACTAGTGCAGAACCGGGCAATAGCACCGGTTCATAAGGCCCTTTAGTGCCGGTTTAGGAACCGGCACTAAAGTGTGGGCACTAAAGCCCCCCCCCCTTTAGTACCGGTTCAGCACGAACCGGTGCTAAAAACCCACCACGTGGCACGAGCCAGCTCGGGGCGGAGTTTTAGTACCGGTTGGTAACACCAACCGCACTAAAATGTTTGGGGGTTTTTGGTTTTATGATTTCTTTTTCATTTAATTTTGTGTTTTCCATTTTAATTCTTTTTCGTTTCACCCGCAGATATATATATATGTATAATAACTCATGCATGCTCGCATCATATATCATCATATATAATAACAAGTCCTACTAGCTAATTAATCAAGCATCATCATACAACTTCTACTTGTTATTAATAATAAGTCATACGATCATCATCCTCATAGTCATCGAACCCAACCCTACATAATTGTTCTTAGCACATGATCATCAAGATGTCGGTAGGATCGGACCTAAACACACTTAAGGTAAAATAGCATAAAACAATATAGACCCCGACTCTCCATTATGAAGAATGGAGATCATCCTATCTCCAATTCTTGCGCCTCGCTTCCTTTTGCTTCCAAGAAGCTCCTTACGACTGTCCATACATTTTTCCATCCTTTGATTGTCATGTCTCCACTTCTTTTAGAAATCCGGTATGGACAGTTGAGATTCAGAGGATGACCTGGATATATGTTCAAAACACGAACGCTGCCGCCATTCGATACATCAAATGAGGCACACAATTCTCTGGGATAAGCTGTTGAAAAACATAGTAATAACTTCGTAATTAGCAATGATGTACTAGTTTTAGAAGTACGCAAAAAGATGCTTTGGATGTCGTAATAGTAAAAAAACTTACCAGGTATCTCCATGGTAGTTATCAGAGTTCAACACGTGCACTAGTGGCACGTATTGACCATAATGTTGAGGAGTTCGATTGTAGATATTGTAATTCTCAATATCATTACAAAATCCAACCAGATGAGTTCTCTCCTTGTAAGTTAACTCAGAGCCATCGGTGTAGTAAGTTCTATCTACCATATTCTGCACATTCTTTGATACTTCAAAATAAGTTGTCAATGGAAATAAGCTGTCAACTATTTTGAAATGAACAATATAAGTTCTATTAATAATTAACTATGTTTGAGAAACTCACATAGCGGTAGAACTGGAGGAGTATCAACAAGGACCCAAATGTCCATATTGTCTTCCTCGATTTCAGGATCACCAAGATCCATGGTGACAAGCATACCCTCATCAAAACCATACAATTTGCAAAATGCTTCCCAATTTTTGCAACCAAAATGGGTTGCGCTCTCAGCATTATACAACTTTACTTCAAAATCCACATCATGATGGGTCCTTAGGTGAATTTTCTTCGTTTCAAAATTTTCATAGTCTTCAAAATCCATCCTCTCCAAGACATAGCGTCTTGCATGGCATGGGATCAACTATACTCGAATTGTAAAAGATGAAAATTACACGTTGAAATAGTTGAAGTCATGCTTAATTATGAAAAAACACTTGTCGTCGCTATGCATCGTTTCAACTTCAAAGTCTCCTCGAGCTTAATCTTTGAAGCGCCGACCATCGTCCGTGTGAGGCCTGTCGACTCACCTCGATCGTCGTGGCACCAACGCACTTCGGAGACTTTCGTCGCTTGATGATGACATTTCCTATATGCTCATAATTCAAAGACTAAATTAGATCATTATTATTCAACTAATCATATGCATATGCCTTGCATATAGTGCTCTCAATTTGACTAAAAAGAAACTAGTTCTATTAATTTTCTTCCTAAAATAAACTACTTCAACTAGTTCAACTACTAAGCACTTACTATAAATAGAATAATGTATTACTTACTCAAAATAAACAAGTTGCCCTCTAACTAAGTCCATTAAACACTTTCTAACATAATAAAAATTGTATGACCAAAATTACAACAAAAAATTCATAAAAATTCTATGAAAAATTCTATGAACTAGTTATATTAACTTTTTATCTAATTCATCTAACATTCGACATTAATCTAACATTTATATAAACTCAAAATATATAAAAAATTAAATAAACAAAAAACTCATTAACAAATAATATTTTAATTAGATCATCAAATATCAGATACCTAAATTTTCTTACTAAAAATAAACTAGTTATATTAATTATTGAACTAGTTCAAATCTCATATACCTAAATAAACTAGTTCGACAATTTTCTTACTAAAAATAAACTAGTTATATTAATTATTCAACTAGTTCAAATCTCTAGTTCGACAATTTTCTATCTAGCTAATTCATCTAACATTCGATCATCTAATTAACTTTTCTAAAAAACAGAAAATAAGTAAAAAAATGTGTGTGTGTGTGTGTATGTGTATGTGTGCATGTACGTGTACGTATATGTGTGTGTATATGTGTGTGTGTCCCCGTACGCCGCCGCCCCGTACGTACGAGCGGGGGCGGCGCACGTACGGGCGGGGGCGTACGGGGCGGCGGCGTACGTGTGCGACGACGACGGACGGCGGCGGGGAGAGCGAGAGAGACGTATACCGCGGCGAACGACGGCGATACGCGGCAGCGGCGTTAAATGGCGGCGGCGCGAGACGACGACGATGACGGGCGGTGGCGGGACGACGACGACGACGGGCGCGCGTGCGAGTGGTTGAGACGAAAGAAGTAGAGATCTAACTGAATTTTCGCAAGTGTTGTATATATAGAGAGGTTTTAGTACGGTTGGAGCCACCAACCGGTACTAAAGGCCAACTTTGGCCAGGCCAAGAGGCAGGAAGAGCAGGCCTTTAGTACGGTTGGTGGCTCCAACCGTACTAAAGGGTGATCTTTAATACCGGTTGGAGCCACCAACCGGTACTAAAGGCCTTATGCTGCCACCCCAGTTCGCAAAGTTTAGTCCCACCTCGCCGGGCGAAGGGCAGCCAGACCGGTTTATAAGCCCAATCATGGCTGCCTCTTTGAACTCCTCTATATAGCAGGCTTGTGGGCCTAATTTCTGCGTGCCTCGTGAGTCTGCTGGGCCTTTAGGGCCTGTAATTGCACGCCTGCATGGCGTAGCAGCCCACAGGCAGCGCCCCAATTTTTTTATATTTTTTCTTTTCTGTTTCTTCTATTTATTTCTTCGTAGTTTTTGTATAGTTTTTCTTTTCTGTTATATTTATTTGTGAGTAGTTTTTCATCTAGTTTGCCAAAATTCAACATTTTCAGAGTTCATTTTGTAGTGATTTTCAATTTCACGGTCATTTTGTGAACGATTGAAAAATAGCAAATATTTTTTTTTTTTTCTGCTTTATTTTTCTTCTATTTATTTCTGAGTAGTTTTTCTTTTCTGCTATATTTATTTTCTTCTATTTATTTCGAGTAGTTTTTTATATATTTTTTCTTTTCTGCTATTTTTTCTTTTCTCGCAAAACTTGATGGTCAAAGTCTGGAGTTATAACCAAAGTTTTAAAAAAGAAATTTGGTGTTGTAATAAGTTTAAAAAATAAAATGCCTTTGTAATGATGAGTTTAATTTAATTAAACCTCGACTACTTGAAAGAGATTGTTCATTTTGTAAACGGTGCATCCAGTTTTAGCCGTAAGCCTCTCTACTTTCTTGCACATGCTATGTGGGTGAAATGATGATACCATGCCAAGTTTCAACTTTTTCCGAGTTCATTTGTAGTGCTTTTCAATTTCCAGGTCATTTAGTTCTCAAAACAAATCATTGAATGCATGAAAAATAGCAAATGAAGGCGAAATGGTTGAAAGTTGATGGCGTTGTTTTGAATGGTGCATACCGAACGCACAAAAATTCTGGAGTTGTAATAAGTTTTAAAAATAAAATGCCTTTGTAATAGATGAGTTTAATTTCGTCGAAACCGACTACTTGAAAGAGATTGTTCAGTTTGTAAACGGCGTGCATCCAGTTTTAGCCGTAAGCCTCTCTACTTTCTTGCACATGCTATGTGGGTGAAATGATGATACCATGCCAAGTTTCAACTTTTTCAGAGTTCATTTGTAGTGCTTTTCAATTTCCAGGTCATTTAGTTCTCAAAACAAATCATTGAATGCATGAAAATAGCAAATGAAGGCGAAATGGTTGAAAGTTGATGGCGCCGCTTTGAATGGTGCATATTGAACGCAAAAAATATAAGAGCATTTACATCATGATCTTATATTTCTTTACGCCTAAATTGTCAATATGATCTTATAACATAAAAATACTTTGATCATCAACGATCTTTGTGTGTACAATCTGAATTGTCAATATGAGTCATCAACGATTTATAAACCGATGAAGACTCATATTGCGGCCACAAATTCTACACATAGAGTTCAATGAAGACCAAGTGCTTGTGATAGTTTGAGTAATAACATATTTAAGGTGGTAAAAGGCTTGTTAGGGGAGCGAGGTGGGACTAAAAACAGCCTGCCACAATGTCATTAGTACCGGTTCGTGGTTCAACCGCACTAAATGGTGATGGTGGGGCCATAGCGACCGCAGTGACACAGTTCTTTAGTACCGGTTCGTGGTACGAACCGTACTACAGTTTCGCCATGAACCGGTACTATTGATCGCCGCCACGAACCGGCACTAATATACACATTAGTGCCGGCTCTAATGCAAACCGGCACTAATGTGCTTCACGTTTGACCCTTTTTCTACTAGTGGAGTGGGAGGAAAGTAGAACTTGATGAGGTAACTGTACCTACTCCCTTATTGGAAAGTAGTTCATCACAGAAATCTGTTCCTGTGACTTCACCAATTAGTGAGGAAGCTAATGATATTGATCAAGAAACTTCAGATCAAGTTACTACCGAACCTCGTAGGTCAACCAGAGTAAGATCCGCACCAGAGTGGTACGGTAATCCTATTCTAGAGGTCATGTTACTTGACCATGGCGAACCTACGAACTATGAGAAAGCGATGATGATCCCAGATTCCGTAAAATGGCTTGAGGCCATGAAATTTGAGATGGGATTCATGTATGAGAACAAAGTTTGGACTTTGGTTGACTTGCCCGATGGTCGGCAAGCCATTGAGAATAAATGGATCTTCAAGAAGAAGACTGACGCTGACGGTAATGTTACTGTCTGATGACCAACAAGTATAGGGGATCTATCGTAGTCCTTTCGATAAGTAAGAGTGTCGAACCCAATGAGGAGCAGAAGGAAATGATAAGCGGTTTTCAGCAAGGTATTCTCTTCAAGCACTGACATTATAGGTAACAAATAGTTTTGTGATAAGATAATTTGTGACGAGCAACAAGTAACGAAAGTAAATAAAGTGCAGCAAGGTGGCCCAATCCTTTTTGTAGCAAAGGACAAGCCTGGACAAACTCTTATATAAAGGAAAACGCTCCCTAGGACACATGGGAATTATCGTCAAGCTAGTTTTCATCACGTTCATATGATTCTCATTCGGTACTTTGATAATTTGATATGTGGGTGGACCGGTGCTTGTGTGTTGTGCTTACTTGGACAAGCATCCCACTTATGATTAACTCCTATTGCAAGCATCCGCAACTATAAAAGAAGCATTAAGGTAAACCTAACCATAGCATGAAACATATGGATCCAAATCAGCCCCTTACGAAGCAACACATAAACTAGGGTTTAAGCTTCTGTCACTCTAGCAACCCATCATCTATTATTACTTCCCAATGCCTTCCTCTAGGCCCAAATAATGGTGAAGTGTCATGTAGTCGACGTTCACATAACACCACTAGAGGAGAGACAACATACATCTCATCAAAATATCAAACGAATACCAAATTCACATGACTACCAATAGCAAGACTTCTCCCATGTCCTCAGGAACAAACGTAACTACTCACAAAGCATATTCATGTTCATAATCATAGGAGTATTAATAGGCATATATGATCTGAATGTATGATCCTCCACCAAATAAACCAACTAGCATCAACTACAAGGAGTAATCAACACTACTAGCAACCTACACGTACCAATCCCAGACTTAGAGACAAGAATCGGATGCAAGAGATGAACTAGGGTTTGAGAGGAGATGGTGCTGGTGAAGATGTTGATGGAGATTGGCCCCCTCCCGATGAGAGGAGCGTTGGTGATGACGATGGCGATGATTTCCCCCTCCCGGAGGGAAGTGTCCCCGGTAGAATAGCTCCGCCGGAGCCCTAGATTGGTTCCGCCAAGGTTCCGCCTCGTGGCGGCGGAGTCTCGTCCCGAAAGCGTGCTTATGATTTTTCTTCGGACGAAAGACTTCATATAGCAGAAGATGGGCACCGGAGGGCCAACAAGGGGCCCACGTGGCAGGAGGGCACGCCCAGGGGGTAGGGCGCGCCCCCACCCTCGTGGCCAGGGTGTGGGCCCCCTCTGGTATTTCTTCCGCTCAGTATTTTTCATTATTTCCAAAAACAACTTCCATGGAGTTTCATGACTTTTGGAGTTGTGCAAAATAGGTCTCTAATATTTGCTCCTTTTCCAGCTCAGAATTCCAGCTGCTGACATTCTCCCTCCTTATGTAAACCTTGTAAAATAAGAGAGAATAGGCATAAGTATTGTGACATAATGTGTAATAACAGCCCATAATGCAATAAATATTGATATAAAAGCATGATGCAAAATGGACGCATCAACTCCCCCAAGCTTAGACCTCGCTTGTCCTCAACCGAAAGCCGATAACGATAAATATGTCCACATGTTTAGAGGTAGAGATGTCGATAAAATAAAACACGGCCATGAGGGCATCATGATTATTCTCATAACAGCAACATATATGGATAATGTCATATGATTTCTTATGCTCAAGTAATAATCTATTCACAATGCAAAGTATGAATCAGAAACTTTATTGAGAACTAACAAACTATAATCTCGGTCATTGAGCAAGTAGTATCTCTACTTGGTGCAAAGAATTTGGCTAGCATGAGGGGGAAAGGCAAGCTCAACATGTTGGATATCCATAGCAATATACTTTATTTCAGATATAAGAAAACATAACCTATTATGTTGTCTTCCTTGTCCAACATCAACTCTTTACCATGTCATATTTTAATGAGTGCTCACAATCATAAAAGATGTCCAAGATAGTATATTTATATGTGAAACCTCTCTTTCTTTATCACTTCCTATTAATTGCAACGATGACCAAAACTAAATTTGTCAACTCTCAACAACTTTTAATCATCATACTGTTTCTATGTGAAGTCATTACTCTCCATAAGATCAATATGATCTCTTTGTTTCTTTTATTCTTTCTTTTCTTTTATTCCTCAAGATCATAGCAAAATAATCAAGCCCTTGACTCAAGACTAATCTTTATTATATAACTCATGTACTCGATTACATAGAGGGATTATAAAGCAAAACTCAAAACTAGATCATACTAAAACTCTATTCCACTAGATCAAGATAATACTAAAAAGGATAAAACTATGAAAAAGGGTAAAGACAGAGATGTGATGGTGATACGATACCGGAGCACCTCCCCCAAGCTTGGCAGTTGCCAAGGGGAGTGCCCATACCCATATGATTATGTCTCCTTTTTCGGAGGTGGTGATGATGGAGTTGTTGATGATGCCAGTTGTGCCTTTAGCTTCTTCATACTGTAATTGAGAAGGGCAATTTCCTCCTTTAAATCATCGACCTCTGATTCCAGCTTCAAGATCTTGTCCCATAAATCTCCTTTGCTTTTCTGCCGAAAACGAGAAGGAATAGATCGGTTGTTAGATAGTTTGGCCCTCTTAGGGAGACTAGATTTCTTGAACTTCACGTGCATATCCCCAGGTTGAGGTAGAGGGACATCCTCCTCCTCCGAACTTGAATCATTGTTAATCATCAAATGAGCATCCTACTCCTCATCCATAGTTCAACCATAAGGAGATAGATCCCCATAGGTCTTTGGGTCAGCAATGAGGTGTGGAGACATAGCTCTCTCTGTCGGAATCCTGAGATGACATCTTGCTCCAAATCTGCTACAGAAACAGCTCAAAACAAAAACAGAGGATATTTGCGTGGTACAGGAGTCAAAACCTTCGGGACATTATATAATGAATTTTTACCGACCAAAATACGTATCGTGCAAGAAAACGGAGTCCGGAGAGCGCGCGAGGTGCCCACGAGGCAGGGGGGCGCGCCCAGGGGGTAGGGCGAGCCCTCCACCCTCGTGGAGCCCTCGTGTCCTTCCCGGACTGCTTCTTATTTTTCTATTTTTCTAAATATTCCAAAACGGAGAAAAATTGCCATTAGAACTGTTTTGGAGTCGGTTTACTTACCGTACCACATACCTATTCCTTTTCAGAGTCTGAAACGTTCTGGAAAGTGTCTCTTATGTATTCATCCGGTGTTACGGTTTCAATAACATTAGTTTCAACATTTATAGGATTACCTGAGATATAGTGTTTGATTCTTTGATCGTTCACCACCTTCGGATTTGTGCCTTCGGAGTTGTTAATTTTTATGGCACCGGAACGATAGACCTCCTCGATAACGTAAGGACCTTCCCATTTAGAGAGAAGTTTTCCTGCAAAAAATATTAAACGAGAGTTGTATAGCAATACATAATCACCTACATTAAACTCACCCTTTTGTATTCTTTTGTCATGCCATGTTTTAACTTTTTCTTTAAACAACTTGGCATTCTCATAGGCTTGGGTTCTCCATTCATTAAGTGAGCTAATGTCAAATAACCTCTTCTCACCGGCAAGTTTGAAATCATAGTTGAGCTCTTTAATAGCCCAATATGCCTTATGTTCTAATTCGAGAGGTAAGTGACATGCTTTTCCATAAACCATTTTATACGGAGACATTCCCATAGGATTTTTATATGCAGTTCTATAGGCCCATAATGCATCATAAAGTTTCTTGGAGCAATTCTTTGTAGATCTGTTAACAGTCTTTTGCGAAATTAATTTGAGTTCTCTATTACTTAATTCTACTTGACCACTAGACTGTGGATGATAAGGAGATGCAATTCTATGATTAACATCATACTTAGCAAGCATTTTACGAAAGGCACCATGAATAAAGTGTGAACCACCATCAGTCATTAAATATCTAGGGACTCCAAACCTCGGAAAAATAACTTCTTTAAGCATCTTAATAGAAGTGTTATGATCAGCACTACTAGTTGGAATAGCTTCTACCCACTTAGTAATGTAATCAACAGCAACTAAAATATGTGTATATCCATTAGAAGCAGGAAACGGTCCCATATAATCAAAGCCCCAAACATCAAATGGTTCAATAACAAGTGAATAATTCATAGGCATTTCTTGACGTCTACTAATATTACCAATTCTTTGACATCCATCACATGATAAGACAAACTTACGGGCATCCTTGAAGAGAGTTGGCCAATAAAAACCGGATTGCAATACCTTATGTGCAGTTCTATCTCTGGCGTGGTGTCCTCCATAAGCCTCGGAGTGACACTTGCGTAGGATCCATTCCTGTTCATGCTCAGGTACACAACGTCTAGTAACACAATCTACTCCTTCTTTATAAAGATGTGGGTCATCCCAGAAGTAATGTCTTAAATCATAGAAAAACTTTTTCTTTTGCTGGTATGTGAAACTAGGCGGTATAAATTTAGCAACAATGTAATTAGCATAATCAGCATACCATGGAGTAGTATGAGAAGCATTTATGACATTTAATTGTTCATCAGGAAAGCTATCATCAATAGGTAGTGGGTCATCAAGAACATTCTCTAACCTAGACAAGTTGTCTGCAACGGGGTTCTCAGCTCCCTTTCTATCAATAATATGCAAATCAAATTCTTGTAGCAAGAGAACCCATCTAATAAGTCTAGGTTTAGCATCTTTCTTCTCCATAAGATATTTAATAGCAGCATGATCGGTGTGAATAGTTACTTTAGAATCAACAATATAAGGTCTGAACTTATCACAAGCAAATACAACTGCTAAGAATTCTTTTTCAGTAGTAGCATAATTTCTCTGGGCATTGTCTAGAGTTTTACTAGCATATGAATAACATTTAATTTGTTATCAACTCTTTGCCCTAGAACAACACCTACAACATAATCACTAGCATCACACATAATTTCAAAGGGTAAATTCCAATCAGGTGGCTGAACAATAGGTGCAGAGATCAATGCTTTCTTAAGTATTTCAAATGCTTCTACACAGTCATCATCGAAGACAAATGGTATATCTTTTTGCAATAGATTAGTCAGAGGCCAAGAAATTTTTGAGAAGTCCTTAATAAACCTCCTATAAAATCCGGCGTGATCAAGGAAGCTTCTTATACCTTTGATGTCCTTGGGACAGGGCATCTTTTCAATAGCATCAACTTTAGCTTTATCAACTTCAATACCTCTTTCAGAAATTTTATGCCCCAAGACAATGCCTTAATTAACCATAAAGTGGCACTTTTCCCAGTTCAAGACAAGGTTAGTGTCTTCACATCTCTACAAAACTCGATCAAGGTTGCTCAAGCAATCATCAAAAGAGGATCCATAGACGAAGAAATCGTCCATGAAAACCTCACAAATATTTTCCCAAAAGCCAGAGAATATAGCCATCATGCATCTTTGAAAGGTAGAAGGTGCATTACATAAACCAAAAGGCATACGTCTATAAGCAAAAGTACCGAAAGGGCAAGTAAATGTGGTCTTAGCTTGATCATCAGTTGACACAGGTATTTGAGAGAAACTGGAATAACCATCTAGAAAGCAAAAATGTGTATGTTTGGATAATCTTTCTAGCATTTGATCAATGAAAGGTAAGGGGTAATGATCTTTTTTAGTAGCTTTATTTAATTTGCGAAAATCAATTACCATCCTATAACCTGTAATAATTCTTTGCGGAATCAATTCATCTTTATCATTAGGAACAACAGTAATACCTCCTTTCTTAGGGACACAATGGATAGGACTTACCCACTGACTATCAGCACTACAACAAGAACCCCCATATAGCAACGCATGTCCAACAACGATGGGTAACATATCTGTTGTTGAACGTCCCACATTCCCCACGTAGTTCTAACCTCTCCGTACCCACCTCCACCTCCTCCGTATCCTTAGCGTTGGCGTTGTCCCTGCTCAGGCACGAAGGTTATCTTAAACAGAGATATACCCAGCAGAGCTAGGTTTCCCACCGCCGCCATCCTCTTCCCTCGGTCGCCTCCTGTTCCTTCGCTTGGCCAGCCTCCCTTGCCACTTACTCTGCGCGCCGGGGACACACACGTCACCCATCCTCCTCACATCGGGGACGCACACGACATCGTTGCCCATCCTCCTCGCGCGGGGAAGGTGTCGCCGCCGTTGTTCCTCTGCGCAACCGGTGATGCAGAGGCCGCCGTTCCTCTGTGCGACCGGAGATGCAGAGGCTGCCGTTCTTCATACGCTCAGCTAGGGCCGTCGTTCATCAACTGCAGTAGTTCAGTAGGTCCTACTCTGTTCCTCACCATTTGGATGTGTATCCCGTAAAATTACTATTCTCCACTGTCCTCGTCCATCCTTGTTTTTTCATTACCGGTGCCGCCCACCGGCACACAACAGCCTTCTGGCCGCAGTCCATCAACCCTCGCAGCTCGCAGCAGCCAGCCAGCGACCCAGCCCCAAAGCAACTGAGCACCTCCTCTCGACCTCTGCAAAACCCTGTGATGTTTGGTTGCGGGTTGCGCTGTTGATTTGTATCCAGTGCCCATTACTGTTGATAAAGTTGCCTTTCTTAAGGAAGATTATTTGTAACTGATGTGAGCACTGATATTTTGTACGTGATGTCTGCTACCTCTTGAGCACTGCGTTGGATTTCCTTGAAGAGGAAAGGATGATGCAGCAAAGTAGCGTAAGTATTTCCCTCAGTTTTTGAGAACCAAGGTATCAATCCAGTAGGAGGCTACGTGCGAGTCTCTCATACCTACACAAAGCAAATAACTCCTCGCAACCAACACGATTAGGGGTTGTCAATCCCTTCATGTTCACTTACGAGAGTGAGATCTGATAGAGATGATAGATAATATTTTTGGTATTTTTGGTATAAAGATGCAAAGTAAAATAAAAAGCAAAGTAAAAAGCAAATGCAATAATAAAGTGATGGAAGATTAATATGATGAAGATAGACCCCGAGGCCATAGATTTCACTAGTGGCTTCTCTCAAGAGCATAAGTATTCTACGGTGGTTGAACGAATTACTGTTGAGCAATTGACAGAATTGAGCATAGTTATGAGAATATCTAGGTATGATCATGTATATAGGCATCACGTCCGAGGCAAGTAGACCGACTCCTGCCTGCATCTACTACTATTACTCCACTCATCGACCGCTATCCAGCATGCATCTAGAGTATTAAGTTCAAGAAAACAGAGTAACGCCTTAAGCAAGATGACATGATGTAGAGGGATAAATTCATGCAATATGATAAAAACCCCATCTTGTTATCCTCGATGGCAACAATACAATACGTGTCTTGCTGCCCCTATTGTCACTGCAAAAGGACCCCGCAAGATTGAACCCAAAGCTAAGCACTTCTCCAACTGCAAGAAAAACCAATCTAGTAGGCCAAACCAAACTAATAATTCGAAGAGACTTGCAAAGATAACCATCATACATAAAAGAATTCAGAGAAGATTCAAATATTGTTCATAGATAATCTTGATCATAAACCCACAATTCATCGGTCTCAACAAACACACCGCAAAAAGAAGATTACATCGAATAGATCTCCACGAGAGAGGGGGAGAACATTGTATTGAGATCCAAAAAGAGAGAAGAAGCCATATAGCTACTAACTATGGACCCGAAGGTCTGAAGTAAACTACTCACACTTCATCGGAGGGGCTATGGTGATGATGTAGAAGCCCTCCGTGGTGGATTCCCCGTCCGGCAGAGCTCCGAAACAGGCCCCAAGGTGGGATCTCGTGGATACAGAAAGTTGCGGCGGTGGAATTAGGTTTGTGGCTCCGTATCTGATCGTTTGGGGGTATGTAGGTATATATAGGCGGAATAAGTACGTCGGTGGAGCAAGGTGGGGCCCACGAGGGTGGAGGGCGCGCCTGGGGGGGGGGGGGTGGAGGGCACGCCCCTACCTCGTGCCCACCTCCTTTCTTTCTTGATGTGGGGTTCAAGTCTCCTGGATCATATTCGATGACAAAATCACGTTCCCGAAGGTTTCATTCCATTTGGACTCCGTTTGATATTCCGTTTCCGCAAAACTCTGAAATAGGCAAAAAACAGCAATTCTGGGCTGGGCCTCCGGTTAATAGGTTAGTCCCAAAAATAATATAAAAGTGAAAAAATAAAGCCCAATATAGTCCAAAACAGTAGATAATATAGCATGGAGTAATAAAAAATTATAGATACGTTGGAGACGTATAAGGCATCCCCAAGCTTAATTCCTGCTCGTCCTCGAGTAGGTAAATGATAAAAACAGAATTTTTGATGCGGAGTGCTACTTGGCATAATTTCAATGTAACTCTTCTTAATTGTGGTATGAATATTCAGATCCGAAAGATTCAAGACAAAAGTTCATATTGACATAAAAATAATAATACTTCAAGCATACTAACAAAGAAATCATGTCTTCTCAAAATAACATGGCCAAAGGAAGTTATCCCTACAAAATCATATAGTCTGGCTATGCTCTATCTTCACCACACAAAGTATTTAAATCATGCACAACCCTGATGACAAGCCAAGCAATTGTTTCATACTTTTGACATTCTCAAAACTTTTTCAATCTTCACGCAATACATGAGCGTAAGCCATGGATATAGCACTATATGTGGAATAGAATGGTGGTTGTGGAGAAGACAAAAAGGGGGAAGATAGTCTCACATCAACTAGGCATATCAACGGGCTATGGAGATTCCCATCAATAGATATCAATGTGAGTGAGTAGGGATTGCCATGAAACGGATGCACTAGAGCTATAAGTATGTGAAAGCTCAACAAAAGAAACTAAGTGGGTGTGCATCCAACTCGCTTGCTCACGAAGACTTAGGGCATTTTTTAGGAAGCCCATCATTGGAATATACAAGCCAAGTTCTATAATGAAAAATTCCCACTAGTATATGAAAGTGACAAAATGAGAGACTCTCTATCATGAAGATGATGGTGCTACTTTGAAGCACAAGTGTGGTAAAAGGATAGTAACATTGTCCCTTCTCTCTTTTTCTCTCATTTTTTTATTTTTTTATTTGGGTCTTTTCTCTTTTTTTATGGCCTCTTTTTTTTTCGTCCGGAGTCTCATCCCGACTTGTGGGGGAATCATAGTCTCCATCAACCTTTTCATCACTTGGGACAATGCTCTAAAAATGATGATCATCACACTTTTATTTTCTTACAACTCAACAATTACAACTCGATACTTAGAACAAAATATGACTCTATATGAACGCCTCCGGCAGTGTACCGGGATATGCAGTGAATCAAGAGTGACATGTATGGAAGAATTATGAACGGTGGCTTTGCCACAAATACGATGTCAACTACATGATCATGCTAGCAGTATGACAATGATGGAGCGTGTCATAATAAACGGAACGGTGGAAGGTTGCATGGCAATATATCTCGGAATGGCTATGGAAATGCCATAATAGGTAGGTATGGTGGCTGTTTTGTGGAAGGTATATGGTGGGTGTATGATACCGGCGAAAAGTGCGCGGTATTACAGAGGCTAGCAATGGTGGAAGGAAGAAAAGTGCGTATAACCCATGGACTCAACATTAGTCATAAAGAACTCATATACTTATTGCAAAAATCTACAAGTTATCAAAGCAAAGTATTACGCGCATGCTCCTAGGGGGATAGATTGGTAGGAAGAGACCATCGCTCGTCCCCGACCGCCACTCATAAGGAAGACAATCAATAAATAAATCATGCTCCGACTTCATCACATAACGGTTCACCATACGTGCATGCTACGGGAATCACAAACTTTAACACAAGTATTTCTCAAATTCACAACTACTCAACTAGCATGACTCTAATATCACCATCTTCATATCTCAAAACAATTATCAAGCATCAAACTTTTCTTGGTATTCAACACACTCAAAAGAAAGTTTTACAAATCTTGAATACCGAGCATATTAAGATTATTTAAACAAATTACCATGCTATATAAGACTATCAAAATAATCTAACTGAAGCATGAGAGATCAATAGTTTCTATAAAACACATCCATCACCGTGCTCTAAAAGATATAAGTGAAGCACTAGAGCAAAACTATATAGCTCAAAAGATATAAGTGAAGCACATAGAGTATTCTGACTATTGGAAATATGCCCAAGAGGCAATAATAAAAGGATTATTATTATATTTCCTTGTTTGTGATAATAGTCTTTTATTCATGCTATAATTGTATTATCCGGAAATCGTAATACACGTGTGAATACTTAGACCACAACATGTCCCTAGTGAGCCTCTAGTTGACTAGCTCGTTGATCAACAGATAGTCATGGTTTCCTGACTATGGACATTGGATGTCGTTGATAACGGGATCACATCATTAGGAGAATGATGTGATGGACAAGACCCAATCCTAAGCATAGCACAAGATCGTGTAGTTCGTTTTGCTAGAGCTTTTCCAATGTCAAGTATCTCTTCCTTAGACCATGAGATCGTGTAACTCCCGGATACCGTAAGAGTGCTTTGGGTGTACCAAACGTCACAACGAATCGGGTGACTATAAAGGTGCACTACAGGTATCTCCGAAAGTGTCTGTTGGGTTGACACGGATCGAGACTGGGATTTGTCACTCCGTATGACGGAGAGGTATCTCTGGGCCACTCGGTAATGCATCATCATAATGATCTCAAAGTGACCAAGTGATTGGTTACAGGATCATGCATTATGGTACGAGTAAAGTGACTTGCGGGTAACGAGACTGAACGAGGTATTGGGATACCGACGATCGAGTCTCGGGCAAGTAACGTACCGATTGACAAAGGGAATTGAATATGGGATTAATTGAATCCTCGACATCGTGGTTCATCCGATGAGATCATCGAGGAGTATGTGGGAGCCAACATCGGTATCCAGATCCCGTTGTTGGTTATTGACCGGAGAGCCGTCTCGGTCATGTCTGCATGTCTCCCGAACCGATAGGGTCTACACACTTAAGGTTCGGTGACGCTAGGGTTGTATGAATATGAGTATGCAGCAAACCAAATGTTGTTCGGAGTCCCAGATGAGATCCCGGACGTCACGAGGAGTTCCGGAATGGTCCGGAGGTAAAGAATTATATATAGGAAGTGCTATTTCAGCCATCGGGAGAATTTCGGGGGTTACCGGTATTGTACCGGGACCACCGGAAGGGTCCCGGGGGTCCACCGGGTGGGGCCACCTATCCCGGAGGGCCCCGTGGGCTGAAGTGGGAGGGAACCAGCCCCTGGTGGGCTGGTGCGCCCCCCACTTGGGCCCCCCCTGCGCCTAGGGTTGGAAACCCTAGGGTGGGGGGGCGCCCCACTTGCCTTGGGGGGCAAGCCTCCCCCCTTGGCCGCCGCCCCCCTTGGGAGATCAGATCTCCAAGGGCCGGCGCCCCCAGGGGGCCTATATAAAGGGGAGGAGGGGCAGCCGCACCCTTGCATCTTGGCGCCTCCTCTCCCCTGCTACACTCTCCTCCTCCGCCACGTGCTTGGCGAAGCCTGCCGAGTGTTGCTTCTCCACCAACACCACGCCGTCGTGCTGCTGCTGGAGCCATCTTCCTCAACCTCTCCTTCCCCTTGCTGGATCAAGAAGGAGGAGACATCATCTGCTCCGTCGTGTGTTGAACGCGGAGGTGCCGTCCGCTCGCACTCGGTCATCGGTGATTTGGATCACGGCGAGTACGACTCCATCATCCACGTTCTAGTGAACGCTTCCGCATGCGATCTACAAGTGGTATGTAGATGCAATCTCTCTCCCATGACTCGTTGCTTAGATGAACTCATAGATGGATCTTGGTGAAACCGTAGGAAAAATTTTAATTTTCTCGCAACGCTCCCCAACAAAGGGCATCATGAGCTAGGTCTATGCGTAGTTCTCTATTGCACGAGTAGAACACAATTTTGTTGTGGGCATAGATCTTGTCAACTTGCTTGCCGCTACTAGTCTTTTCTTGCTTCAGCGGTATTGTGGGATGAAGCGGCCCGGACCGACCTTACACGTACGCTTACGTGAGACAGGTTCCACCGACTGACATGCACTAGTTGCATAAGGTGGCTAGCGGGTGTCTGTCTCTCCTACTTTAGTTGGAGCGGATTAGATGAAAAGGGTCCTTATGAAGGGTAAATAGAAGTTGACAAAATCACGTTGTGGTTATTCGTAGGTAAGAAAACGTTCTTGCTAGAACCCAATTGCAGCCACGTAAAAGATGCAACAACAATTAGAGGACGTCTAACTTGTTTTTGCAGCAATTGTCATGTGATGTGATATGGCCGAAGTTGTGATGAATGATGAATGATATATTGTGATGTATGAGATCATGTTCTTGTAATAGGAATCACGACTTGCATGTCGATGAGTATGACAACTGGCAGGAGCCATAGGAGTTGTCTTAATTATTGTATGACCTGCGAGTCATTGATTCAACGCCATGTAAATTACTTTACTTTATTGCTAAACGTGTTAGCCATAGTAGTAGAAGTAATAGTTGGCGAGCAACTTCATGGAGACACGATGATGGAGATCATGATGATGGAGATCATGGTGTCATGCCGGTGACAAGATGATCATGGAGCCCCGAAGATGAAGATCAAAGGAGCTATATGATATTGGCCATATCATGTCACTACTTTATATAATTGCATGTGATGTTTATTATGTTTTATGCATCTTGTTTACTTAGAACGACGGTAGTAAATAAGATGATACCTTATAATAATTTCAAGAAAGTGTTCCCCCTAACTGTGCACCGTTGCTAAAGTTCGTCGTTTCGAAGCACCATGTGATGATCAGGTGTGATATATCCTTACGTTCACATACAATGGGTGTAAGACAGTTTTACACATGCATAAACACTTAGGGTTAACTTGACGAGCCTAGCATGTACAGACATGGCCTCGGAACACAAGAGACCGAAAGGTCGAACATGAGTCGTATGGAAGATACGATCAACATGGAGATGTTCACCGACGATGACTAGTCCGTCTCGGTGATGATCGACACGGCCTAGTCGACTCGGATCATGTAACACTTAGATGAATAGAGGGATGTCAAATCTGAGTGGGAGTTCATTAAATAATTTGATTAGATGAACTTAATTATCATGAACATTAGTCTAAAATCTTTGCAAAATGTCTTGTAGATCAAATGGCCAACGCTCATGTCACCATGAACTTCGACGCTGCTCCTAGAGAAAACCAAGCTGAAAGACGATGGCAGCAACTATTCGGACTGGGTCCGAACCCGAGGATCATCCTCATAGCAGCCAAGAAACAATATGTTCTAGAAGCACCGCTAGGTGATGCACCCATCCTGAGAACCAAGACATTATGAATGCTTGGCAGTCTCGTCTTGATGATTACTCCCTCGTTCAAGGCGCCATGCTTTACAGCTTAGAACCGGGCTCCAAAGGCGTTTTGAGCAACACGGAGCATATGAGATGTTCGAGGAGCTGAAAATGGTTTTCCAAGCTCATGCCCGGTCGAGAGATATGAAGTCTCCGACAAGTTCTATAGTTGTAAGATGGAGGAAAACAGTTCACAAGTGAGCACATACTCAAAATGTCTGGGTTGCACAACCGCTTTGTCCCACTGGACATTAACCTCCTGGACGAGGCGGTCATTGACAGAATCCTTCATCGCTCCCACCAAGCTACAAGAGCTTTGTGATGAACTACAATATGCAGGGGATGGTGAAGACCATTCCGGTATTCTCAATGCTGAAGTCAGCAGAGGTTGAAATCAAGAAAGAACATCAAGTGTTGATGGTCAATAAAACCACTAAGTTCAAAAAGGGCAAGGGTAAGAAGAACTTCAAGAAGGACGGCAAGGATGTTGCCGCGCCTGCAAGCAAGTTGTCGGGAAGAAGTCAAAGAATGGATCCAAACCTGAGACAGAGTGCTTTAATTGCAAAGGGAAGGGTCACTGGAAGCGGAACTGCCCCAAATACTTAGCGGACAAGAAGGCCGGCAACACTAAAGGTATATTTGATATACATGTAATTGACGTGTACCTTACCAGACTCGTAGTAACTCCCGGTATTTGATACCGTGCCGTTGCTCATATTTGTAACTCACAGCAGGAGCTGCGGAATAAACGGAGATCGGCGAAGGACGAGGTGACGATGCGTGTCGGGAATGGTTCCAAAGTCGATGTGATCGCCGTCGCACGCTACCTCTACATTTACCTACGGATTAGTTTTAAACCTCAATAATTGTTATTTAGTGCCAAGTTTGAGCATGAACATTGTATCGATCTCGCTTAATGCGAGATGGCTACTCATTTAAATCCGAGAATAATGGTTGTTCTATTTATATGAGAGATATGTTTTATGGTCATGCTCCGATGGTCAATGGTTTATTCTTAATGAATATCGAACGTAATATTACACATATTCATAGTGTGAATACCAAAAGATGTAAAGTTGATAACGATAGTCCCACATACTTGTGGCAATCGCCACCTTGGTCACATTGGTGTCAAGCGCATGAAGAAGCTCCATTCGATGGACTTTAGAGTCTCTCGATTATGAATCATTTGACACATGCGAACCATGCCTTATGGGCAAATGACCAAGACTCCGCTTCTCCGAAAAATGGAGCGAGCAACCAACTTATTGGAAATCATACATACCGATGTAAAAGCGGTCCAATGAGCGTCGAGGCTCATGGAGGATATCGTTATGTTCTCACTCTCACTGATGACTTGAGTAGATATGGGAATGTCTACTTGATGAAACACAAGTCTGAGACCTTTGAAAAGTTCAAGGAATTTCAGAATGAGGTAGAGAATCAACGTGACCGAAAAATAAAGTTCTTATGATCAGATCGTGGAGGAGAATATTTAAGTCACGAATTTGGTACACACTTAAGGAAATGTGGAATTGTTTCACAACTCACGCCGCCTGGAACACCTCAGCGTAATGGTGTGTCCGAACGTCGTAATCGCACTCTATTGGATATGGTGCGATCTATGATGTCTCCTACAGATTTACCGCTATCATTTTGGGGATATGCTCTAGAGACAGCTACATTCACTTTAAATAGGGCACCGTCTAAATCCGTTGAGACGACACCGTATGAATTATGGGTTGGGAAGAAACCTAAGCTGTCGTTTCTAAAAGTTTGGGGATGCGATGCTTATGTCAAGAAACTTCAACCTGAAAAGCTCGAACCCAAGTCGGAAAAATGCGTCTTCATAGGATACCCTAAGGAAACCATTGGGTATACCTTCTACCTTAGATCCAAGGCAAGATCTTTATTGCCAAGAACGGATCCTTTCTCGAAAAGAGTTTCTCTCGAAAGGAGTAAGTGGGAGGAAAGTAGAACTCGATGAAGTGCTACCTCTTGAACCGGAAAGTAGTGCAGCTCAGAAAATGTTCCTGTGGTGCCTACACCTCCGGAGAGGAAATTAATGATGATGATCAAGGTACTTGGATCAAGTTGCTATTGAACTCAGAGGTCCACAAGGACACGCTCCACACCAGAGTGGTATGGCAACCCTGTCCCGGAAATCATGTTGTTAGACAACGGTGAACCTTCAACTATGAAGAAGCGATGGCGGCCCGGATTCCAACAAATGGCTTGAAGCCATGCAATCTGAGATAGGATCCATGTATGAAAACAAAGTATGGACTTTGACAGACTTGCCCGATTATCGGCGAGCGATAGAAAACAAATGGATCTTTAAGAAGAAGACGGATGTGGATGGTAATGTCACCATCTATAAAGCTCGACTTGTTGCTAAGGGTTATCGGCAAGTTCAAGGGATTGACTACGATGAGACTTTCTCTCCCGTAGCGAAGCTTAAGTCCGTCCGAATCATGTTAGCAATTGCCGCATACTATGATTATGATATATGGCAGATGGACGTCAAAACGGCATTCCTTAACGGTTATCTTAAGGAAGAGCTGTATATGATGCAACCGAAGGTTTTGTCGACCCTAAGAATGCTAACAAGGTATGCAAGCTCCAGCGATCCATTTATGGGCTGGTGCAAGCATCTCGAGTTGGAACATTCGCTTTGATGAGATGATCAAAGCGTTTGGGTTTATGCGACTTATGGAGAAGCCTCGCTTACAAGAAAGTGAGTGGGAGCTCTGTAGCATTTCTCATATTATATGTAGATGACATACTTTTGATGGGAAATGATATAGAACTCTTGGACATCATTAAGGCCTACTTGAATAAAAGTTTTTCAATGAAGGACCTTGGAGAAGCTGCTTATATATTAGGCATCAAGATCTATAGAGATAGATCGAGACGCCTCATAGGTCTTTCACAAAGCACATACCTTGATAAGATTTTGAAGAAGTTTCAAAATGTATCAGTCCAAGAAAGGGTTATTGCCTGTACTGCAAGGTGTGAGATTGAGCTCGACTCAATGCCCAACCACGGCAAAAGATAAAGAAGAGATGAGCGTCATCCCCTATGCCTCGGCCATAGGTTCTATTATGTATGCCATGCTGTGTACCAGACCTGATGTAAACCTTGCCATAAGTTTGGTAGGAAGGTACCAAAGTAATCCCGCAAGGAACACCGGACAATGGTCAAGAATATCTTGAAGTACCGAAAAGGACAAAGGACATGTTTCTCGTTTATGGAGGTGACGAAGAGCTCGTCAGAAGGGTTATGTCGATGCTAGCTTGACACATATCTGGATGACTCTAAGTCACAAACCGGATACGTGTATATGTTGAATGGTGGAGCAATAGCTGGTGCAGCTGCAAGCGAGCGTCGTGGCGGGATCTACATGTGAAGCGGAGTAGATGGCAGCCTCGGAGGCAGCGCATGAAGCAATTTGGGTGAAGGAGTTCATCACCGACCTAGGAGTCATACCCAATGCATCGGGGCCGATCAAACTCTTCTGTGACAATACTGGAGCTATTGAACTTGCCAAGGAGCCCAGGTTTCACAAGAAGACCAGGCACATCAAGCGTCGCTTCAACTCCATTCGTGAAAATATTCAAGATGGAGACATAGAAATTTGCAAAGTGCATACGGATCTAAATGTCGCAGATCCGTTGACTAAACCTCTTCCGCGGGCAAAACATGATCAACACCAGAACTCTATGGGTGTTCTATTCATCACAATATAACTAGATTATTGACTCTAGTGCAAGTGGGAGACAATTGGAAATATGCCCAAGAGGCAATAATAAAAGGATTATTATTATATTTCCTTGTTCGTGATAATAGTCTTTTATTCATGCTATAATTGTATTATCCGAAAATCGTAATACACGTGTGAATACTTAGACCACAACATGTCCCTAGTGAGCCTCTAGTTGACTAGCTCGTTGATCAACAGATAGTCATGGTTTCCTGACTATGGACATTGGATATCGTTGATAACGGGATCACATCATTAGGAGAATGATGTGATGGACAAGACCCAATCCTAAGCATAGCACAAGATCGTGTAGTTCGTTTTGCTAGAGCTTTTCCAATGTCAAGTATCTCTTCCTTAGACCATGAGATCGTGTAACTCCCGGATACCGTAAGAGCGCTTTGGGTGTACCAAACGTCACAACGAATCGGGTGACTATAAAGGTGGACTACGGTATCTCCGAAAGTGTCTGCGGGTTGACACGGATCGAGATGGATTTGTCACTCCGTATGACGGAGAGGTATCTCTGGCCCACTCGGTAATGCATCATCATAATAAGCTCAAAGTGACCAAGTGATTGGTTACAGGATCATGCATTACGGTGCGAGTAAAGTGACTTGCCGTAACGAGACTGAACGAGGTATTGGGATACCGACGATCGAGTCTCGCAAGTAACGCATCGATTGACAAAGGGAATTGAATACGGGATTAATTGAATCCTCGACATCGTGGTTCATCCGATGAGATCATCGAGGAGTATGTGGGAGCCAACATGGGTATCCAGATCCCGCTGTTGGTTATTGATCGGAGAGCCGTCTCGGTCATGTCTGCATGTCTCCCGAACCCGTAGGGTCTACACACTTAAGGTTCGGTGACGCTAGGGTTGTATGAATATGAGTATGCAGCAAACTGATTGTTGTTCGGAGTCCCGGATGAGATCCCGAACGTCACGAGGAGTTCCGGAATGGTCCGGAGGTAAAGAATTATATATAGGAAGTGCTATTTCGGCCATCGGGAGAATTTCGGGGGTTACCGGTATTGTACCGGGACCACCGGAAGGGTCCCGGGGGTCCACCGGGTGGGGCCACCTATCCCGGAGGGCCCCGTGGGCTGAAGTGGGAGGGAACCAGCCCCTGGTGGGCTGGTGCGCCCCCCACTTGGCCCCCCTGCGCCTAGGGTTGGAAACCCTAGGGTGGGGGGCACCCCACTTGCCTTGGGGGGCAAGCCTCCCCCCTTGGCCGGCGCCCCCCTTGGGAGATCAGATCTCCAAGGGCCTGCGCCCCCCAGGGGGCCTATATAAAGGGGGGAGGGAGGGGTCAGCCGCACCCTTGCATCTTGGCGCCTCCTTCTCCCCTGCTACACCTCTCCTCCTCCGTCACGTGCTTGGCGAAGCTCTGCCGGAGTGCTGCTTCTCCACCAACACCACGCCGTCGTGCTGCTGCTGGAGCCATCTTCCTCAACCTCTCCTTCCCCCTTGCTGGATCAAGAAGGAGGAGACGTCATCCGCTCCGTACATGTGTTGAACGCGGAGGTGCCGTCCGTTCGGCACTCGGTCATCGGTGCTTTGGATCACGGAGAGTACGACTCCATCATCCACGTTCTAGTGAACGCTTCCGCACGCGATCTACAAGTGGTATGTAGATGCAATCTCTCTCCCATGACTCGTTGCTTAGATGAACTCATAGATGGATCTTGGTGAAACCGTAGGAAAAATTTTAATTTTCTGCAACGTTCCCCAACACTAACAAATTCCAATTCATGTATGGCTCTCTCAAAAGGTGTGTACAGCAAGGATGATTGTGTTAAACTAAAAATCAAAGACTCAAATCATACAAGACGCTCCAAGCAAAACACATATCATGTGGTGAATAAAAATATAGCTCCAAGTAAAGTTACCGATGGAAGTAAACGAAAGAGGGGATGCCTTCCGGGGCATCCCCAAGCTTTGAATTTTTGGTGTCCTTAGATTATATTGGGGGTGCCATGGGCATCCCCAAGCTTAGGCTCTTGCCACTCCTTGTTCCATAATCCATCAAAAGATTTCACCCAAAACTTGAAAACTTCACAACACAAAACTCAACAGAAATCTCGTGAGCTCCGTTAGCGAACGAAAACAAAAGACCACTTCAAGGTACTGTAATGAACTCATTCTTTATTTATATTGGTGTTAAACCTACTGTATTCCAAGTTCTCTATGGTTTATAAACTATTTTACTGGCCATAGATTCATCAAAATAAGCAAACAACACACGAAAAGCAGAATCTGTGAAAAACAGAACAGTCTGTAGTAATCTGTAACTAACGCAAACTTATGAAACTCCAAAAAATCAGAAAAAATAGGACGACCTAGTCAATTTGTTTATTGATCAGCAGCAATTGGAATCACTATTTTATAACGTTTTGGTGATTTTTAACAATTGTTTTCGTGAACAGAAAGTTTCTGGAAATTACAGCAAGATCAAATAACTATCATCCAAGAAGATCCTATAGGTTTAACTTGGCACAAACACTAATTAAAACATAAAAACACATCTAACCAGAGTATAGATCAAAGATTTATTCCTAAACAGAAGCAAAATCAAAAAACTAAAAATAAAATTGGGTTGCCTCCCAACAAGCGCTATCGTTTGACGCCCCTAGCTAGGCATAAAAGCAAGGATAGATCTAGGTGTTGCCATCTTTGGTAGGCAATCCATAAGTGGCTCTCATGATAGATTCATATGGTAATTTTATTTTCTTCCTAGGGAAGTGTTTCATGCCTTTCTTTAATGGAAATTGGAATCTAATATTCCCTTCCTTCATATCAATAATTGCACCAATCTTTCTAAGGAAAGGTCACACAGACAATGGCCAAATAAAAACCTAACGAAATCAACCAAATAAAGAAATCCCAAATCTGAAACCCTAACCCTTAACTCACTGTACTGACCTGGTTGAGACCGCCTGTGGAGGAAGAATGCATGTACGGGAGGCTAGATTGGTTGTCGCTGCTTTCGTCCTCCAAAACCATGGCGTCGGCGGGGCGGTGTGGCGCCCGGCAGTCAGGACACGGGCGGCAGCGACGGAGGAAACGAGCGAGGAGGAGGAGGGAAGGGGAATGGTGCGGCGGGGGCGAGCTGGTGCGACCGGACCGGGTTGGAGAGCAGCAGCGCACCGGCTCGTCCTAGTCAGCGCGCGGGCACGCGCCGATTGTCTAGCGTGGCACCTGACGGGTGGGCCCGAGCTGTCGGATCGAGCGTCAATACGTATAAATACGCGTTTTAGCCTTATTTGCAAAAATTTGGAGCAATCGTGGTACTGACATGCAAAAATTAGCAATCGAGGTACCAATCTGCATGTGATGCCCCAATTGTGGTACTTCTGTGCAATTAACTGAGTGTGTTGGTTTGCTTGTTTGTCACGATGGCTCAAGATAAAACCAAATTGTGTGACATTACCAATACCAACAATAATGATTTCCTTAGCACTCCGATTGCTCCTCTTACCAATACTGAATGTTGTGAAATCAATACTGCTTTGTTGAATCTTGTTATGAAAGATCAATTCGCCGGCCTTCCTAGTGAAGATGCCGCTACCCATCTGAATAGCTTTGTTGATTTGTGTGATATGCAAAAGAAGAAATATATTGATAATGATATTGTTAAATTGAAGTTATTTCCTTTTTCGTTTAGAGATCGTGCTAAAGCTTGGTTTTCGTCTTTGCCTAAAAATAGTATTGATTCTTGGAACAAGTGCAAAGATGCTTTCATCTCTAAGTATTTTCCTCCCGATAAGATCATCTCTCTTAGAAACGATATTATGAATTTTAAGCAACTTGATCATGAACATGTTGCACAAGCTTGGGAGAGAATGAAATTAATGATATGTAATTGCCCTACTGATGGTTTGAACTTGTGGATGATTATACAAAAAATTATGCGGATCGAATTTTGCTTCTAGAAATCTTTTGGATTCGCCATGGAGGCACTTTTATGGAAATCACTTTAGGAGATGCTACTAAACTCCTAGATAATATTATGGTTAATTATTCTCAATGGCACACTGAAAGATCTACTAATAAAAAAGTGCATGCGATAGAAGAAATTAATGTTTTGAGTGGAAAGATGGATGAACTTATCAAATTATTTGCTAGTAAGAGTGTTTCTTCTGATCCTAATGATATGCCTTTGTCTACTTTGATTGAGAATAATAATGAATCTATGGATGTGAATTTTGTTGGTAGGAATAATTTTGGTAACAACGCGTATAGAGGGAATTTTAATCCTAGGCCTTATCCTAGTAATTCCTCTAATAACTATGGAAATTCCTACAACAACTCTTATGGAAATTTTAATAAGATGCCCTTTGAATTTGAGACTAGTGTTAAAGATTTTATGAATTCACAAAATAATTTTAATGCTTTGCTTGAGGAAAAATTGCTTAAAAGTTGATGAATTGGCTAGGAACATTGATAAAATTTCTCTTGATGTTGATTCTTTAAAGCTTAGATCTATTCCTCCTAAGCATGATATGAATGAGTCTCTCAAAGCCATGAGAATTTCTATTGATGAGTGCAAGGAAAGAACCGCTAGGATGCATGCTACGAAAGATGCCTTTATTAAAGCGTGTTCTTCCAATTTCCATGAAAATAAAGATGAAGATCTAAAAGTTATTGATGTGTCCCCTATTAAATCTTTGTTTTGCAATATGAATCTTGATAATGATGATACTGAATATGATCCACCTTTACCTAGAAGGCGTTCCAAAAATTCGGAGTTTTCAGATCTTGATGCTAAAATTGATAAAAGTGGGATTAAAGAAAGTAAAACCCTAGATGTTGCTAAACCCACTATTTTGGATTTCAAGGAATTTAATTATGAAAGTTGCTCTTTAATTGATTGTATTTCCTTGTTGCAATCCGTGCTAAATTCTCCTCATGCTTATAGTCAAAATAAAGTGTTTACCAAACATATTGTTGATGCCTTGATGCAATCTTATGAGGAAAAACTTGAGTTGGAAGTCTCTATCCCTAGAAAACTTTATGATGAGTGGGAACCAACTATTAAAATTAATATTAAGGATCATGAATTTTATGCTTTATGTGATTTGGGTGCTAGTGTTTCCACTATTCCCAAAACTTTGTGTGATTTGCTATATTTCCGTGATTTTGATGATTGCTCTCTAAACTTGTACCTTGCGGATTCCACTATTAAGAAACCTATGGGAAGAATTAATGATGTTCTTATTGTTGCAAATAGGAATTATGTGCCCGTAGATTTTATCGTTCTTGATATAGATTGCAATCCTTCATGTCCTATTATTCTGGGTAGACCTTTCCTTAGAACGATTGGTTCAATCATTGATATGAAGGAAGAGAATATTAGATTCCAATTTCCGTTAAGGAATGGCATGGAACACTTACCTATAAAGGAAATAAAATTACCATATGAATCTATTATTAGAGCCACTTATGGATTGCCTACCAAAGATGGCAATACCTAGATCTATCCTTGCTTTTATGCCTAGCTAGGGGCGTTAAACGATAGCGCTTGTTGGGAGGCAACCCAATTTTATTTTTAGTTTTTTGTTTTTGTTTCTGTTTAGGAATAAATAATCCATATACCTTCTGTTTAGATGTGGTTTTATGTTTTAATTAGTGTTTGTGCCAAGTTAAACCTATAGGATGTGGTTTTATGTTTTAATTAGTGTTTGTTAATAATAATAATATGCTTGGTATTCAAGATTTGTAAAACTTTCTTTTGAGTGCGTTGAATACTAAGAAAAGTTTGATGCTTGATAATTGTTTTGAGATATGGAGGTAGTAATATTAGAGTCATGCTAGTTGAGTAGTTGTGAATTTGAGAAATACTTGTGTTAAAGTTTGTGATTCCCGTAGCGTGCACGTATGGTGAACCGTTATGTGATGAAGTCGGAGCAAGATTTATTTTTTGATTGTCTTCCTTATGAGTGGCGGTCGGGGATGAGCGATGGTCTTTTCCTACCAATCTATCCCCCTAGGAGCATGCGCGTAATACTTTGCTTTGATAACTTGTAGATTTTTGCAATAAGTATATGAGTTCTTTATGACTAATGTTGAGTCCATGGATTATACGCACTTTTCTCACCCTTCCACCATTGCTAGCCTTTCTAATACCGCACACTTTTCGCCGGTATCATATACCCACTATATACCTTCCTCAAAACAGCCACTATACCTACCTATTATGGCATTTCCATAGCCATTCCGAGATATATTGCCATGCAACTTTCCACCGTTCCGTTTATTATGACACGCTCCATCATTGTCATATTGCTTAGCATGATCATGTAGTTGACATCGTATTTGTGGCAAAGCCGCCGTTCATATTTCTTTCATACATGTCACTCATGAATCATTGCAATTCCCGGTACACCGCCAGAGGCATACACATAGAGTCATATTTTGTTCTAAGTATCGAGTTGTAATTGTTGAGTTGTAAGTGAATAAAAGTGTGATGATCATCATTTCTAGAGCATTGTCCCCGTGAGGAAAGGATGATGGAGACTATGATTCCCCCACAAGTCGGAATGAGACTCCGGACGAAAAAAGAAAGAGAAAAGAGGCCATAAAAAAACAGAAAAGGCCCGATAAAAAAATATGAGATAAAAAGAGAGAAGGGACAATGTTACTAACCTTTTACCACACTTGTGCTTCAAAGTAGTGTCACAGCCCTAGCCTTGGCCTTGCTTGTCATTACATCATCATCTTGCATCATGTTTAATTTTCTCAGAAACTTGAAATGGGGACTGACCAAACCCTAGCACCAAATGAATTCAAATAGGCTCAAATAAAATCATTTCCAATAAACCTAAGGTGACTTCAAGAAAAGTCCATAATTTTTGAAACTGGTGAAAACCTCTGACAAAAATTGGTGCATATTTTTCCCTAGGTCATTTCAGGTTTTTGGATTAAATCATAAGTATTTGAATTGGAGCATTTAATGCCTATAAATATTTTAAATGCTTCAATACTTTTGAAAACAATTGGGGGCTGTTGGAAATAATTCAAATAGTGCCCACAATTTTTGTCAGGATTTTACAAATTGAGTTAGTATTTTTACTAATTCAAAACAGATCAAAATAAATAGAAAACAGAAACAGAATTAGAAAAGAGAGAGAGGGAGAAAGCACTTACCTGGCGGCCCAGCTAGACAGCCCAGCCCACCAGGGGCAAGGGCGTCTTCCACCTCCTGCCAGGAGGACAGGCAGGTGCATGGCGCCAGCACGCGCACCAGCCTCCTCCTCCTGCTTGCCCCGACACACGTCGACGCCGTGGATGACCACCCCGTTGCCGTCGGGATCCGCCCGACCTCTCACTCGCCCCCCACCCCGCTCTCTGCTTCGCTTCCCCCTCGGACCCGAGCGCTGCCGTCGCCGCCGTTCGCCGTAGCCGTAGCCACCGTGATCCCCTCGACTGCCTCCACGCCCTAGAGCTCCGCCTCGTTGCCTACATCGCCCTCGACGAGTCAAGCAACCAGGGCGCGCCAGAACGCCGCCATCAACGCTGTCTTCACCTCCGCCACCGGAGATCGCCTTCACTGCCCGACCCTCCAGCCCTTCCCGAGCCCTCTGCGCTTCCCCACGTGACTGCTGTGAGCTCCGCCCGAACCCTCTCTTCCCGCCTCATTTGCGCCACAGAGTTTAGTTTCACCGGGCCGATAGCTCCTCCCGCCGCCATGCCGCCATCATGCTACAGCCGCGCAAGCTCGCCTCCGAGCACGTCAACACACTCAGGGAGTCTCCAGCAGCTCGAATCACCCGCCCGTTAGGCCTACCCTACACCGTAGCCGCAACCCCGTGCACACCCGAAATCCGTCCGCCGCCGCGAGCTTGATTCCGGCAAGCTTGTGTCATCCCAGCCCCTCCCACCTGCCCTAGCAGATGCGCGCGAACGCCAGCTCGCCGTAGAGCCAAACCCCGCCGCAAACCGCCGCCTGTAGTGCGAGCTCGAGCAATTCCGGCGTGCCTCCGCCGTGTTCCATGGTCGCCGCCGGCCAAACTCCGGCGGGCCGACGTGGCCACTTAGTTAGGGGCTAATCACCCCATGAGCCACTGCCATGTGGGCCCCTGCGCTTAATTAGGATTAGTATATTTTTCTGTTAAATTAGTGTTAATGCCGTGGACCCCACGTGCCAGTTTGACTTTGGCCAAGTCAGCTTTGACTGGTCCCACATGTCATCCACCTAAACCAGCCTGAGACGCTGACGTATGGGTCCCACTGGTCAGGTTTGACCTGGCCGACCAGTTGATCTGCTGACATCACGAAGGACGTCATCGTCGACGCATTAATTCGATTTCGGATTTATTCTTATTCAGAAATTCCGTAAAATAGTGTAAACTTTCTAAAATTCATAGAAATTAATCCATAACTCCAAATGCAAAGATTTATATATGAAAAATGATCAGAAAAATCCAATCTTTCCATCTGTACTAGTTTCATGCATGTCAGAACACTTTAACCCTGCTATTTAGGTGAAACAAGCTAATGCACTTATATCACTTATTATTTGGGTGATCATTTGAATCCTTGGTTCAAATGGACTCAAACCTTTCTGTCCCAAGTTGCATTAGACCTATCACACATCATATTGCCATGTCATAGCATGCATCATATTGTCGCATTGCATTGATTGTGTCCTCTGTGTTTGCGGTAATCGCCCCTCTCGAGAGAGCGATGTTCCGACGACGAGATCGATGACACCGATGAAGACTCAATGTTATCTTCGAAGTGCCGAAAGCAAAACCCCTTGTTCATTCCGATATAATCCCACTCTCTCGCTCCTGCTCTATTTTATCGCATTAGGACAACAACGACTCATGTGTTACTTGCTGCGGTAGCTGAACCCTTTATCCTCTGCATGACCCGTCATTCCACAAGAATTAGATGAAACCCACTAGCATGAGTAGGAGTTGTTTGAGCCCTGATGTGCCTACTCATTCATGCTTGGTTGTCATGCCCGCTGTTGCTTAGAGTTGTGTCAGTCCGATTCATCGGGAATGAACTGGAAAGTGGTGAACATGTCCTCACGTGTGTGAGCTAAGTGTGTGAACACGATTTGGTAAAGGTAGCGGTGAGAGGCCATGTAGGAGTACATGGTAGGTTGTCTCATTGCAGCCGCCCTCGTGAACTGAGTTCTGTGTTTGTGATCCATGAACAGTTACTACCACACATTGGGTTCCGGTAACTCGACCCCTCTCGACTTATTAATCAACTTGATCTCTGTCCAGGAGTTGCAACTAGTTTCTGGTGTTTGTAGGTAGTGTTAGTAGTCTACCAAGTGGCACCCGGTACAGGTGGGCTTGGGACAGACTAGGCACAGTGGCACGGTGTACCAAGTGGCACCCGGTTGGTGGGCTTGGGAACCCTGCTCACATCATTTGGGGCCGTGAGCGACACCCCGGCCGGATCTCCTTGCGGATGGAACACGAATAGGCAATAAACCTGGACGAGAGACTTGTGTGGTTAGTCAGGTTGTGGCCGACTCCCTCGCCCGACTTCCGCTTGAAGGTTGCCGAGGTACATGACGTGTACAGGGCGATAAGTGGCGAGAGCGTGTTTGAAGAAGTACACCCCTGCAGGGTTATCATTATCTATTCGAATAGCCGGATTCCTCGAATATGGAAACTTGGACCCCTTGCATAGTTCATAGACAAGTGAAAGTGGATACTCTAAAACTCACAAGATAAGCGTGAGTGCTATGGATGGCGTTCTCGTAGGTAGACGGGAGCGGATCCATAGTGGTGTATTGATATGGTGAATATGTGGACTCGTGTGTGCCACCTCAAAAGAGTTACTTGCAGTCGTAGTTTAGGATAGCCACCGAGTCAAAGCTGGCTTGCTACAGTCAAACTCCACCACCCCCTTTGTTGATACTGATGCATATGTAGTTAGTTCTGATGTAAGTCTTGCTGAGTACATTTGTACTCACGTTTGCTTATTTTATGTTTTGCAGAGAGACGTCAGTCTCGCTAGTAGTTCCGTGTGGACTTCAACGTTTAGCTTGATACCTCAGCTATGATCTTGTGCCCTCGGCAGAATCTGGTAGATAGTCAGGCTTCTCAGCCTTTTTCATTTATAGTTGTCTATACTTAGACATGTTTAGCTTCCGTTTGTGTTTTGACTTGTATGCTCTGAATGTTGGGTCATGAGACCCATGTTTGTAATATCTCGCTCCTCGGAGCCTAATGAATAATACTTGAGTCGTAGAGTTATGTTGTGATGCCATGTTGTATTTACACATATCGAGCATATTGTGTGTATGTTTGAAATGCTTGGTATGTGTGGGATCCGACAATCTAGTTGTTTATCCTTGGCAGCCTCTCTTATGGGGAAATGTAGTCTGGTGCTTCCTGAGCGATAGTAGTCCGCTACAGCCCGGTTCACCGGAGTCCTGCTAGCCCAGCACTACTGCTCTGGACACTTGACTGGCCGGCATGTGTTTCACTTCGTTCATGTGTCTATCCCTTCGGGGAAATGTCACGCAGTGACATCCGGAGTCCTGCCTAGCCTGCTACAGCCCAGTTCATCGGAGTCCTGTTAGCCCAGTGCTACAGCCCGGATTCATACGTTCATGACCGACATGCTCGAAGTTGATTCATGTATGCCTGTCCCCATGGGTTAGTGCCGCTTTGGGTTCACGACTAGCCACGTCGGCCAGGGTTCTCTGTCATATGGATGCTAGCGACACCTTCATATACGTGAGCCAAAAGGCGCAAACGGTCCCGGGCCATGGTAAGGCGACACCCGTGGGAATACCGTGCGTGAGGCCGCAAGGTGATATGATGTGTTACCGGCTAGATCGATGTGACTTGGAATCGGGGTCCTGACAAGTAGCACCATGATCTTCATAATAGAGAGTCTCTCATGTTGTCACTTTCATATACTAGTGGGAATTTTTCATTATAGAACTTGGCTTGCATATTCCAATGATGGGCTTCCTCAAATTGCCCTAGGTCTTCGTGAGCAAGCGAGTTGGATGCACACCCACTTAGTTTCTTTTGTTGAGCTTTCATATACTTATAGCTCTAGTGCATCCGTTGCATGGCAATCCCTACTCACTCACATTGATATCTATTGATGGGCATCTCCATAGCCCGTTGATACGCCTAGTTGATGTGAGACTATCTTCTCCCTTTTTGTCTTCTCCACAACCACCATCCTATTCCACATATAGTGCTATATCCATGTCTCACGCTCATGTATTGCGTGAAGATTGAAAAAGTTTTGAGAATGTCAAAAGTATGAAACAATTGCTTGGCTTGTCATCGGGGTTGTGCATGATTTAAATACTTTGTGTGGTGAAGACAGAGCATAGCCAGACTATATGATTTTGTAGGGATAACTTTCTTTGGCCATGTTATTTTGAGAAGACATGATTGCTTTGCTAGTATGCTTGAAGTATTATTGTTTTTATGTCAATATGAACTTTTGTCTTGAATCTTTCGGATCTGAATATTCATACCACAATTAAGAAGAATTACATTGAGATTATGCCAAGTAGCACTTCGCATCAAAAATTCTCTTTTTATCATTTACCTACTCGAGGACGAGCAGGAATTAAGCTTGGGGATGCGTGATACGTCTCCAACGTATCTATAATTTTTGATTGCTCCATGCTATATTATCTACTGTTTTGGACCATATTGGGCTTTATTTTCCACTTTTATATTACTTTTGGGACTAACCTATTAATCGGAGGCCCAGCCCAGATTTGTTGTTTTTTTGCCTATTCCAGAGTTTCGAAGAAACAGAATATCAAACGGAGTCCAAACGGAATGAAACCTTCGGGAACGTGATTTTCTCATCGAACATGATCCAGGAGACTTGGACCCTACGTCAAGCAATCAACAGGGAAGGCACGAGGTAGGGGGCGCGCCCTCCACCCTCGTGGGCCCCCTGTTGCTCCACCGACGTACTTCTTCCTCCTATATATACCCACGCACTCTCGAACGATCGATATCTGAGCCAAAACCCTAATTCCACCGCCGCAACTTTCTGTATCCACGAGATCCCATCTTGGGGCCTGTTCTGGAGCTCCACCGGAAGGGGAATCCACCATGGAGGGGTTCTACATCATCATAGACTCTCCGATGAAGTGTGAGTAGTTTACTTCAGACCTTCGGGTCCATAGTTAGTAGCTAGATGGCTTCTTCTCTCTTTTTGGATCTCAATACAATGTTCTCCCCCTCTCTCGTGGAGATCTATTCGATGTAATCTTCTTTTTGCAGTGTGTTTGTTGAGGTCGATGAATTGTGGGTTTATGATCAAGATTATCTATGAGCAATATTTGAATCTTCTCTGAATTCTTTTATGTATGATTGGTTATCTTTGCAAGTCTCTTCGAATTATCCGTTTGGTTTGGCCAACTAGATTGGTAGTTCTTGCAATGGGAGAAGTGCTTAGCTTTGGGTTTAATCTTGCGTGTCCTTTCCCAAAGATGAGGGGCAGCAAGGCACGATTGTATTGTTGCCATCGAGGATAACAAGATGGATTTTTTATCATTGCATGAATTTATCCTCTACATCATGTCATCTTGCTTAAGGCGCTACTCTGCTTTCATTAACTTAATACTCTAGATGCATGCCGGATAGCGGTCAATGAGTGGAGTAATAGTAGTAGATGCAGGCGAGTCGGTCTACTTGTCTCGGACGTGATGCCTATATACATGATCATACTGTCGGCGCTCGGGAACGGGGTCCCTAGACTTGCTCGCTGCGGCCTGCGGCATGGCTCAAGTGGGGCCCAGCCGCCCTAGCTTCATCACTCAAGCTCAAGACCTCGCGAGGGGCCAAGCCTCACGGGCGGACGACAGAACCTTCCTCAGGAGCAGCCTCGTCAGGCGGGCTCACGAGGAGGCGGAGAGATCAAGGCAGGGTACCTCACGAGGGTGCCCCGTGACGCAAGCCATGACGATCGATATCAGGCGGGCGCCAGGTGGGCGCCAGCCTGCGTAGTGTCCTAATTTCCCCTTTGGTGCAAAGGAGGCAAGCACAGGCCAACGCATCAGGCAAAGGTTACCGCTTCGGTGCAACAAGACCAAGACCAGCAGAGCGGTAGGAAGGAGGTCATCGTGGAGCCCAGGACGGCGTCACCGTCAGAGCCTTTGGCAGCCGAAGACCAACTTTAGTCAGGATAAGTGTACTAGATGTTCCCCTTCAAAATGGCCAATTGTTGGCGCCTTTCCGCCATTATTTTGAAGAGGCCTGGGCCTCCTCTATAAATAGGACTAGCCACCACAGAGAAGGGGACGAGTTGAACCTACCAGAGAGAGAGAGAGAGAGAGAGAGAGAGAGAGAGAGAGAAGCGACTGGACTCACCCAAGCAGTCCATCGCACCAGCTCAAGGACAGCCCCTCGCGAGGTTGTTCTTCCTTTGTACTGTTCATCATCAGCCCATGAGGCAATCCACCACTCCACAAACTAGAGTAGGGTATTACACCACAATGGTGGCCCGAACTAGTATAAACCTCGTGTCCCTTGTGTGTTCTTCTTCCTAGTTTTAGATCCCTTGCTAACCATCGACACGTGAGCTGGTAGGGGAAAGATCTCCGCATGCACCCCAGTGTTCGAACCTCAAGGGTCTGCCGGAACCCGAAATCCGACATTTGGCGCGCCAGCTAGGGGTGCTCCGGAATCTTTCTTCCGCTGGTCGCGTGTAATCTTCCGTCATGTCCATGGCTGAAGCTCGCCGAGCTCGCGCCGAGCGTCGGGCTGCTCGCGCCACTCGAGTCGCCCGGACGGCTCCCGTCAGCGGACGCCCCCGTCGTCTCCCGTCACCTGCTGCCAACGCCCCCACCGGCCGGGCGGGGAACGAGCAGCAGGCCTGTTGGGGGGAGCTGCGCGACCTCTACCTCACCCATCGCGCCGAGCCGGCGCCCCCGATCGTCGCGGCTCTCCTGGGCGGCTCACTGGCGCCACCTTCGAGCCACCACGTCAAGCCGTTCACCCGCCAGATCGCCACCGCCTCCAAGCATCAGGGAGCCCCGCCGGGCTGGGTGGCGCCCGAGGCCGACCTGCTCTTCAACTCGGACGATCACCCCTCCAACCCCGCCGGTTCGGGTGCGCTTCCGATGTTGTGCACCCCCACCATCTGCGAAGTGGAGGTCACCAGGACACTCATCGACGGTGGAGCCGGCCTCAACGTGCTCTCTGTGGAGGCCTTCAGCCTCCTCCATGTGCCACCAGAGCGGCTCCAGCCCAGCAGGCCTTTTTCGGGAGTCGGAACCGGTTCCACCGCCTCCCTGGGGCAAATTCGCCTCCTGGTGACCTTCGGCTCCCGCGACAACTTCCGCACGGAGCTGATCGACTTCGACATCGCCCCCATCGGCCTCCCCTACAACACCATCCTCGGCTACCTAGCCTTGGCCTGGTTCATGGCAGCAACTCACCCGGCGTAACACCTCATGAAGATGCCCGGGAGCAGTGGCGTCCTTACCATGTTAGGAAACACCGGAGATGCACTACTCAAGCTTGTTTTCAAGGCGGCTGCGGCGGCATGGCCCGCCAGTGCTGACGCCCCCGAGCCCAAGGGGGCTGCGCCGTCCAAGAAGAAGCAGCTATTCGCTCAAAACAAGGCGGAAACCAAGAAGGTACCAGTCGACGAGGACGGGTCCACTAACGCCACCTTCACCATAGGTGCAAACCTCGAACCCAAGCAAGAGGAGGCCTTGGTAAAGTTCCTGCGCGCGAACAAGAAGGTGTTTGCATGGGGACCTGATCAGTTAGCGGGGGTCCCGAGGGGCGTGATTGAGCATCACCTCAACGTGTGCCCCAACGTGCGCCCCGTGAAGCAGAAGGCGAGGCGACAGTCCACAAAGAAACAAGCTTTTATCGTCCAAGAGACCCGCAAGCTAGAGGCAGCAGGGGTTATTCGCGAGGTCCGCTACCCGGATTGGCTAGCCAACCCAGTTGTCGTGCCGAAAAAGGGGGGAAAGGAACGTATGTGTGTCGACTTCACCAACCTCAACAAGGCCTGCCCACAGGATCCATTTCTGTTTCCTCGCATTGACCAGGTCGTCGACTCCACCGCTGAGTGTGACCTGTTGTGCTTCCCGGATGCCTTCTCAGGCTATCACCAGATCAAGATGGCGGTGGAAGACGTGGAAAAAACGGCTTTCCGACCCGTGCGGAGTGTACCGCTATACCTACATGCCGCTTTGGGTTGCGCACGCAGCGCGACCTTTCACCACCGATGCACATCACCACGGGCCGACACCTCGGGAGGAATGCCGAGGCGACGCCGATGACATTGTAGTGAAGTCTCGGAGGCGAAAACCCCGATACAGACTTGAAGAAACCTTCATGAGCCTTGATAAACTGGATCTGCGGCTCAACCCGGAGAAGTGCGTATTTGGAGTCCCCTCGGGCAAGCTCCTGGGTTTCCTCGTGTCCCATAGGGGCATCGAGGCCAACCCAGAAAAGGTCAAAGTAGTCGAAGACATGAGCCCGTCAAATACCCTCAGAGAAATGCAGAAACTCACCGGGCGCGTGACCGCGCTAGCACGTTTCATCTCCAAGTTGGGGGAACGAGCACTGCCATTCTTCAAGCTGATGAAGAATAAGGGCCCCTTTGAATGGACTGAAGAGGCCGACAAGGCATTCCAAGAACTCAAGAGGTACCTTACCAGCCCTCCGGTGATGGTAGCCTCGCGTACTCGGGAGCCTCTGGTGCTCTACCTCGCGGCCACGCCCTACTCCACCAGCGCAGCCCTGGTAGCGGCCAGGGAGGAGCATCAGGCCAAGGCCGCAACAGCCCTCCAGGCAGGAGCGATGCGAAGCCAAGAGAGCCTCACAAAGACCACGGTCGCGGCCGAAGGGGATCAGCCGCAGCAGGAAAGCGCGCCCGGAGCAGAAGAGGCCCCACCAAGCGACCAGGCGCTGGGGGCTCCGCCGTCTCGAGAGGCACCCCAACCTGCGGAGTACGCGAACAACGCCAGTGCTCACAGCCTCGTCGAGCACCCCGTGTACTTCGTCAGCACAGTGCTACGGGACGCGAGGGCGCGGTGCCCCATGCCCCCAAAACTCCTACTCGCGCTATTGGTAGCCTCACGCAAGCTGCGGCACTACTTCCAAGGTCATCACATCAAGGTCGTCTCATCATACCCTCTGGAGAGGGTGCTTAGGAGCCCCAACTCAGCTGGGAGAGTCGCCGAGTGGAACATCGAACTGCAAGCGTTTCAGCTAGAATTCAGCACAAACAGAGTCATCAAGGGGGCCGCATTGGCATATTTCGTGGCCGAATGGACGGAGGCACCCGGCCCCGAAGCAGGCGAAGACCGATCACTTTTCCCGGAGAATGAGGCACTAGACGGGTGGGTCATGTACTTCGACGGGGTATTCTCCCGACATTGCGCGGGGGCCGGCGCAGTGTTTGTATCCCCTACTCAGGACAAGCTCTATTACGCCGTGCAGCTCTGCTTCCAGCATGGGGAAAAGGTCTCCAACAACATAGCAGAGTATGAAGGCCTGATAGCCGGCCTGAGAGCCGTGGTCGCTTTGGGGGTAAATTGCCTCATTATCAAGGGCGATTCACAACTCCTCGTCAACTTCTCCAACAAGATATACGAACCGAAGGACGGGCACATGGAAGCCTACCTCGCGGAGGTTCGCAGGATGGAGAAATAGTTCTGGAGGCTGGAGCTGCAGCATGTGCCTCACGGTACCAATCAAGAGGCGGATGACATCGCCAAGAGGGCGTCCAGGCAGCTGCCTCAGGAGCCTGGCATCTTCGAAGAGCGACTCTTCAGGCCCTCAGCGGCACCACCACTATCAAGCGCAGCGCAACCTCGGGAGAAGCTCCCCCAGCCGCCTGCCTCGGGAGCCCCGGTCTGCGGCCCGGCCTCAAAGGCACGCCTGCTCCTGGCGTTGGAGCCTCAGGAAGGGTGTTCGATCACAGAGCTCAAGAGCTACTTGACGCGGGGGACCCTGCCGGAGAAGGTGGAGGAGGCGGAGCATGTGGCGCGGCAAGCCACGGCCTACTGCATCAGGGATGGAGAGCTTTACCGGAGCCGACCGAACGACGTGTCCCTACGTTGCATTTCCAGAGAGCAAGGGAAGGAATTGTTGGAAGACATACACGGCGGAGACTGTGGGCATCACTCATCGTCACGGACCCTCGTTGGCAAGGCGTTCTGCAGCATGTTCTACTGGCGCACAGCACTCAGCGACGCTGTTGAGCTGGTAAAGGCTTGCGAGGCCTGCCAATTTCACGCCAAGCAGATCCTTCAGCTGGCGGGAGGTCTGCAAACTATACCCCTCTCATGGCCATTCGCAGTTTGGGGGCTGGACATTCTAGGCCCGTTCCCTCGGGCGCCAGGGGGCTATCGCTACCTCTACTTCGCTGTGGACAAGTTCACCAAGTGGACTGAGGTGGAAGCTATCCGCACCATCCCAGCGGGCTCTGCGGTCAAGTTCATCAGGGGCCTCGTGAGCCGGTTTGGGGTGCCTAACCGCATCATCACCGACAACGGTTCACAGCTCACCAAAGAATCTCTTCAAACGCATCTTGTGCTAACCTTGAACGCAGGTATGCTACGCTTTGGTGGCGCCACCCCGAGTAACGGCCAGCCGAGCGAGCTAACGCGAGGTCCCGAAGGGCCTCAAAACCAGGACCTTCAAGAAGAAGCCGGAGGCCTCGCGACGGGCTGGCACGACGAGCTCCACCAGGCCGTGGTCCATCCACGACGCATCGCCAAGCCGATCGGCGATACCCCTTCTTCCTCGCTTCACGGAGCGAAGCCGCCCTCCTCACGAGGTCAGGCGTCGCTCCGCATGGGTCCTGGCGTTCGACGAGGCGCAGCAGGACGCCATGCGAGGGATGAATCTCGTGCTGGCAGAGGAACATCGTCGAGAGGCTGCGCTGCGAGCGGCAAGGTATCAACAGGCGCTGCGGTGATACCACTGCCGCAACATCCGCCCCAGGACTCTTGAGGTAGGGGACCTCGTGCTCAGATGGGTCCTCTCCAGGGAAGCGTTGCATAAGCTTTCTCCCATGTGGGACGGCCCGTTCAAGGTTGTTCATGTTTCAAGGCCCGGCTCCGCACGCTTGGAGACTCAGGAGGGGGTACCCATCCCGAACGCGTGGAACATCCAGCATCTCCGGAAGTTCTACCCTTGAAGAAAGGCTCGGAGCCTGTGAAGAAGGCGAACGCCTGTGAAGCTCATTCTCCCGAGAAAGGCCTGGAGCCTGTGAAGAAGGAAAACGCCTGTGAAGCTCATTTTACCGAGAAAGGCCCGGAGCCTGTGAAGAAGGCGAACGCCTGTGAAGCTCATTCTCCCGAGAAAGGCCCGGAGCCTGTGAAGAAGGCAAACGCATGTGAAGCTCATTTTCCTGAGAAAGGCCCGGAGCCTGTGTAGAAGGCGAACGCATGTGAAGCTCGTTTTCCCGAGAAAGGCCCGGAGCCTGTGAAGAAGGCCAATTCCTATGAAGCTCGCCGCCCTGACACTCTCACGTAATAATGAGTTGGGGTTGTACACGCCCCAGAGTCTCCGAAGAGCCGCCCTCGGGCCTCGGGGCTCCCTCCCACGCCCAGTGGTAGCACTTAGCTCCGCGATGGTGAGAAGATGTCGAAGACTAGATTAGGTGCCGGACGCGGCTTTTTCATTTGCTTTCTGCAGTTGGCTTGTTCGTTCCTATTTGAAGTTTTATTGAAGTTGTTGCCATCCTTGGTTTGTGACTCTTCGTCTTTTTCGCTCACTTGCCTCTTTTTCTCTCGCGCAAGTCTCGCGAGGGAGCAACGCGGGCACCCTCGCGAGTGTTTTCTGCCCTTGTCGTTTGAAGCTTTCCTATCCGGGTCCACTATGGGAGCACCCCTCCCAGTCCGTGCCCCACGGGCATCGCGACGCGAACACAGGACCTGGGTCGGTCGCCTCCACAACCGAGGCTGGAAGCTACCCCTCCTGACAAATCGTTGCAGGACATGAAGCGTTCGACGAGGCCTCGGCCTCGAGAAGCGAAGACCACGACAGGTCCCCCCCTGAGCTAAGTAATTCCTGCACGCGGGCATGCGGCACAAGAGCACAACACAGAAATAGCGGAAACATCATGGTAATTGACAGCAACAGTTCAGCACGCCCCCACAGGGCCCTACACTACTTTCTCTTTGCGCAGGGAAGGGAGAAAAACAAAATAGGCACGGCTTGCTCGGCACCAACTCGCGGCTAAGGCTCGTACTGCCTCTGGAGCTCAGTTGGACTCCTCCTCGCACTTCACTGAAGCGCGATGGTGGGCTGACCCGCTACCTCCCTCCAGGCGGGCGCGACGGCACGGGGGCTGGTCGTAGCCACCGCTGGAGGAGCTGCTGTCTGAAGGAGAACCGTTGAAGCTCGACGAGCCCCGAGCACCGCCGACCACGCGCTTGCTATCATCTTCATCCCGATCATCGCCGGGGCTGGGTACACGGCCGCGGTCATCGTCTTCAGGGCAGCACCCGGCCCGATGACCGTCTTCTCCGAACACCCTCACGAAGAGGGTGGCGTCACCGTCGAACTTGAAGTGCAGGGTGTACCGCCGGCTCAAGCCACGCGCGCGGGCAAACGTTTGCCAGCCGCGGGTCAGGGCCACATTCCCGGCGACGGAGACCTCCAAATGAAGCCAGAGGCCTCGCTGCAACAACCGCTCCGCTGAAGCCGAGGCCGCCCGAGCACCGCCGGAAGTTCACCCACAAAGAAGCGGGAAGCTGGAGCTGGTGCTGGTCGGCTCCACCGACCACACGATTTAACTCCGCAACACCTCCGCCGAGTGGAAGCGTGGCCTAGGGGTCGCGTAGCTGCACGCCCCATCGACAACCTAGCGCCCACCGCCCGCGTGAGGATCGCCTCCACGACCACGGGAAGCCGCCACGGAGCCACAGGATGCTTATGAGGACGGCCTCGACCGCGCTTGGTCGGGGAGAGTCAGCCCAACTGGCGGGTTTTCCCTTCTCCGCGGCCGAGAACCTCTTCGACGGAGCCATGGAGAGAAGGGAGTAGCAAGAGGGGATGGACTGGAAGGGCTTGCGCCATTCCGTACTTAAAGCCGGAGGAGGCCAACCGTCAGCACTACAAAAAAAATACACTTCCGTGATGATACGTGTTTGTCACAGTAGGTCGCGTTTTTTGTCATGCATGTACATCCATGACAAATTTATGACAGAATCAAGATAGTCATACCTGTGCTGTCGTAGAAGTGTTCCATGGCATTACGAAAATTGTCATCACAGAAGTGTCCACTTCCATGACGATAAGTCGCGCGTCACAGAAGTGCTTTCGTCAAGGGTGACCGACACGTGGCATCCACCGTAACAGAACGCCGTTAAGCTATCTGGTCGAGTATTGGATCCGATAACCCGTTAACAGCCCCGACCAATGGGGATTTCCATGTGTAAAATCATCATTGGCTGGAGGAAACACGTGTCGGCTCACCGGTAGGACAGATGTCATCCACTCATTGGATAGAAGGCGCCTATGATACGTCGACACGTGGCACGGCCCAACAAGTTTAATTGGGCCGGCCCAATTAAAGGCCCACAAGTTTTGTGGACCATAATGGGCCGGCCCAGCTAAAGGCCCACAAGATTTTGCGGACCATAATGGGCCGGCCCAGCTAAAGGCCCACGAGATTTTGCGGGCCATAATGGGCCGGCCCAGGTAAAGGCCCACAAGATTTTGCGGGCCATAATGGGCCGGCCCAGCTAAAGGCCCACAAGATTTTTGTGTGCTATAATGGGCCGGCCCAGGTAAAGGCCCACAAGATTCTTGCGGATCATAATGGGCCGGCCCAGCTAAAGGCCCACGAGATTTCGCCGACATTAATGGGCCGGCCCAGCTGTAGGCCCACAAGATTTTGAGGACCCTAGTAGGCCGGCCCATTAACTGGCTGCCATGTTTTGGGCCAAATGTCGGCCCATATCTGATCCGGTCCATTAATGGCCTGTCACGACCGGATTTTCAATAAAATTATTTATGGAACAACCGACCCATGAAATCCAATATGAGGATAAATCCTCCATATCGGTAGACAAAACTTTGATACAAGAAGCCAATAGCATTACAATATTACAAGGGTCGGACTAAAGATGCCCAACCAATTATTACAACACGCCAATAATTATACATGATGGCGGATATGGCACAAGGTGTAGGTGGAAATACTACTGACTTGGAGTATGCGGTTGGCGGAATAACACAATGGGGTGGTTAATAAGTTCATCAGATCGGCGGCTCATCGAAAGTCCGAGGTGAGGCTCGATGAATTTATTTGGGTAGCGGAAGCGGATATTTTACAAGGACTATTCCAGGGTCGCACGAGACCGACCGATTCCTCTAGGCGCCGGACTCGCTATCGAACTCTTCATCCATGAGATCGCCACAAGATCCGCCAAATCAACAAGCCGGTGAGTACTATGAAAGTACTCACAAGACAGTTCGACAAAAGATATAACAAATGGAAGCATGAATGCGATATAGTTAATCTTAACAATGCTCAATTAAAGCAGATAGAAAAATAATTAAATGGGAGTCGGCGGTAGTCCGCCGAAAACCCAAGGAGGCAAACTTAAAACCGATCGGGTGTCCGGCGGCGCCTCGAAGGTGAATAAATAAGCAAAATATTGCCACGCGTCGAAGGCCCGAGCGACACCTCTTAAATGGCTTATATTGAAATAAAATGCATTAGTGCAGCAATGGACGTCTGAGCGACAAGACGTAAAGGGCTTATAATAAAATAAGTAACATCAATGCCGCAATGGACATCCGAGCGACATCACGTAAAGGGCTTATAATAAAATAAGTAACAACAATGTCATGAATGGACGTCGAGCGACATCACGTAAAGGGCTTATAATAAAATAAGTAACAAGAATGCAGCAATGGACGTCCTGAGCGACATCACAAAAGGGCTTATAATAAAAATAAGTAACAGAAATGCATGAATCGACGTCCGAGCGACATCACGTAAAGGGCTTATAATAAAATAAGTAACAGCAATGTCAGCAATCGGACGTCGAGCGACATCACGTAAAGGGCTTATAATAAAATAAGTAACAACAATGTCATGATCGGACGTCTGAGCGACATCACAAAAGGGCTTACATCACAAAGATATAGCACTCATAATAAATATTCAACACATAAATATAAACGGGTTAGTCCATCCACAGAATAAACATTTAATCGGACTCAAGACTCATGTGATTCACCGGAGTATCTCATACCAAACCCGACACTTGTCGTGGTAAGATAATACGTAACTTGGACATGGATAAGATGATTCGAGGATTTATGACTCGCAGAGTTTGTACTAAAATTACCCACAGCCAACGGATTTCCGTAGTCCTGAAGGACTAGTTCCTTTATGGTATTTCGGAAGAAACACAGCTAACCAAGACACACCATCCTACCTCACGATGCCAGGAATCACCCTAGACATCGCCCAAGAAAAACTTTTGAGACGGGAGATCACAATCTCGAATAGCATGGGATCAAATTTATATTCACAGCGCTCTAAGGGTGCCCCTCTCGTCCCAACCGAAACACCCATGCCCCCGACCGATGATCGGCTTTAATCCAGGCCATGGAACCATCATCACGGCCTCTCCATTTGGTGTGTACCAGAAAGCGGTTTGCTACTTACTAAGCCATATCCCTTATGGAAAACATGTGGTAGTACGGGAAGGGAAATGGATGGGAACCGAATCGATACGGGTTGACATCAAGTCAAATAGTATGGCATAAGACTGGCATGCTACAACACTGCCATCTTACCCATCCTCATGCCAACACATGGCCGTGCACATTCACATCCAACACGTATGGATTATCGAACTCACTTGCCTCAACTTTGCATGAAAAGTAACATTCATCGGTATGCTCACAAACATGCCATGAAACTACTTAATGCGAACCTGCCAGAACACTCATCATATCAAAAGTTCAAACATGATTGCCTGGTTCAGAGTAGTCGGAGCCTAGCTCGGTGAAGTTTGCGGTCCCGTCACCTCCTTCGGTATCTATGGTATAAAGAAAACATACGTGCTAACGTAAATACCGTGAGGTGCACAAAAATTACTCCAAATATTTTTCAAATAAAACTGATAAAAAACTAGACAAAAATTTAAAGAGGACAGAAAAAGAATCAATCAAAAATACTCTTCTGTTTAAAAGTTATTAGCGTTTTAGTCCAAGGACCTTTCTGTAATGAAACAGAAACTTCCCAGGGTTTTCTTTATAAAAATAGAAAACGCTTCACTCTCGAATACGTCACTCCAGTGGGGGAAGACGTATTTTGCCCGAAGGCGTTTCCAGAAAACGATTCAAAAAGAGGAAAAAGCTGAGATCCGCTCGTCGGGTTTGAAAACGAAAGAAGAGATTTGGCGCCCGAGGGCCGCGGTGATCGCCGGCGGCGATCTACGGCGAGGCAGGAGGATCGGAGGTTACCAACGTGCTCACCGTGTCCTTACGCATCGGTGGGTGGTGGAGTTGGTCGCCGATGAGCACCACGTTGACGGTGGTCTCAACTCCGGCGGACGGTGGTTCGGGCGTTGATGGATCTCGCCGAGGAGGGCTGCAAGGATCGAATTGAGGTGGGGGTTAGAGCACTAGGTGTAAGAGAAGGCTACAGACGAGGTTTGGGCGCCGGAGATGGCATCACCGCAGTGAATCAAGGTGGAGGCCGAGGCGGAACGGCGGGCGGATTCGGGAAGGAGAGCTCCCGTGGCCCTTCCAGGACTTGGCGGGTCTGGAGGGGTAGAGGAGGTGTCGGGGGCGAGAGCAAGCTCGGGTGTTATATATAGCCGCCCGAGGGCGCTTGCCGAGAACGGGTTCTCCGGCGAGGTGATTACGGGCGGCTGTGGTTGCACGGAGGGTTCAGAGGTTGAGCGCCGTCGTGGGTGTTCCTAGTTCTCTTTAGGTGCTAATCGTGTCGATTTGGTTGCTTAGGGGAGCTCGACGAACGGGCGGCGCGGGCCCATCGGCGGCGAGGCGCACTCGTGCATGCCGCGCCACGGTGACGGTGCTGCATGCGTCTTGTTGGGCGAGGAAATGGCCACGCTGAGCCACCAGGGGTTTGGGCGGCGCCGAACGGCGTTATGTCATTGTTCGCTTCCCGGCCGGCCGCCACGGTGGTTCGGCCGCCCTGAGACACGCCGGCCAGGGGGGCGAGCGCCACCGACGCCAGAATGCGCCACATCGCTGTGTGAGGCTCCGGACAAGCAAGCTAGGCCGTGAGCAACGTGCCAAGTGCACTGTGATCATGTGACTGAATTTATCGACGAAGATCGACAATCAAACTCCGAACTTAATCGAAAATGAATGAAACAAAGGCATGCAAGGTGTTTGACAGAATGATCTAGGCACGTAGGGATTTTTCCTTGAGCTGGTTTTTGGTGGAGGGGCCTCTCATTGCATCTAGAGGCTGCCTGAATATTTGTGGAATTTTTGGAATAATGTAGATATGAATTTCACCAAATTTGGCAAATCTGGTCCAAACTTGCAGGGACTATAATTTGAAATTTTTGAACAGAAGAGGAGTGGATCTTGATAGTTCTAGGTTGTGGGTACCAAGGACTATCCAAGGGAGTTGGTTTGAGGTCAAAATTCAAATGCATTAAGGTACTTGCTTTTCAAATTACCTAGGCTCAAAATAATAGACAGAAAAGATTTGGGAGAGAATTTATTGAAATAAAAATTCAGAAGAGGGTTGAACTAGTAGAGATAGAGTGTTTGGATTGCCCAAAGTGGAAGGAGATATATTTGGGAAGATTTTACCATGTAGTGTATGGCCAAATCATGAATGATTTCAAATATGGGAGAGAATGAAAAACTCCTAGAGTTTCTTTTTGAAAGAAAAATAAACTTCAAAGATGTTTCTTGAATCCTTGAGAAGAGAGCAATTAGAGGAAAAAATTAAAAACTAAACACCAGAGTTGAAGGAGATGCAAAAGTAAAATATTTGCCAGAGGGAAAAAGCTTTTGATAGAGATTTTTTTGGAAGGGTTTTGGTGACCTCCTTCAAATCAAACAAAGTTTTGAAGAAAACCCAAGAAAAATTTTTGGAGTGCCACATGGCCTGCCACGTTCCGGACCTAAAAGTGGCCCATATGAGATCCGGCCCGTTATAAGCCTACCACGTTCTGGGCCAAATTACGGCCCAGATCAGGTCCAGCCCTTTAAGAGGCTTTGGGCTCAATTATGGCCCATATCAAATTCGGCCCGGCAACTGGACACTATGCTTTTGGGCCCACTTGCTAAAGGCCCACTTAGTAATTCGGCCGGATATTAGTTTTGGCCTGTTAAGGGCCCGTTTAACATTTCGACCCTATATTAATTTCGCCGTTAAAAGCCCGTCAGATAGTTAGGCCTAACTACGCCCGATTGCATCCGCCCGCTTTCAGCAGCCGATATCCGATTGGGCCAAACAAGGACCGAGAAAATTTTGGCTTGTTAAAAGCCCGTGATTTCATTCGCACAATCATGGGCCGGGGTTCATTTCGGGCTGCTGCCGGCCCGTGAGCTGTTCGGCACGTTTCAGGCCCAACCTACATCGTGATTGCATGACGGCCCGATTATGCACAGTAATTTTACGGTTTGGCCGGTTTACAGCGAAGAGAAGATATATATACAGTAAAATAACTGCAGCATCGTGAATAAGAAAAAACCTAGACTATACAATAAAGAAATTACAACATATTACATCCAATGGGCATCAAAGTTCGCCACTATGATAATAAAGCACAAGCAGATAGCAGATTACATACACTGGGCATCAAAGATCGCCACCAAGACAAATAAACACGCCGAGCAAATAATATACAAAACCGACAAAGACTTCAATAGAGTTCAAGAAAGGTTAGCCTGTTGGGAGCTGCAGCAAGCAAGCAGCTGAGCAAGATGATGAGATCGCTTGTTCAACACTTATATCTTCCTCACTCGAAAGATAAACAAGCAGCATGATGACAGTGTTTTGCACGTAAAAGTATCAAGTTGACAATTCATCACATTTCTTATCGATTTAATAAAGTGACACAGTTTAAAATTGCATTAACACAATATGGTATTGTTCAGGTCAAGACATGGCAGGAAATGACATTGTGAAGGAGTTGGCAGCTTCACGACAACACCGGATTACGATCAAGAACTCATAAGTATCAATGGTTAGTGTGTCAAATTTATACCATTTCAAATTGGCAAATAAAGAGACAGTTTAAATAATAGTAGAATGATATGACATTGTTCATAGTTAAGACATTGCAGAAATATGACATTGTGCTGTAGTGGGTAGGTTCACCACACCACCGGATTACGGATGAAGAATGTATATACATGCAAAGGCAAAAGAAGATCACTTGCTCTCTATAGTTTAATTTACATGGTATGAAGAAGGAACTTGGTTGTACAACTGAAAACTTAAATTGAGGAAGGACACACTTTTGTTTATGAACTACATAATAACTTTAAATAAGAAATTTGATGCAAACACCAAAATAAACAGCTGTTGCAGTCATGCCTAACCAAATATATACAACAAAGTTTGAAGGCTTGAGATGGACAAACTTACATTATTGGTGAAGACAGGCTCTATAAAGGCCTTGTCCATGCTGATGGGGTGGGGGGAATTCAAGAAGTTTACCACATAATCTTCTTCAAAAGCATTGCCTTTATTCTACATTTTGTTAAGAGTAAATACATATGTGATAATATACGAAAAAATGGAGAATATTTAAGATAAGATGAAGAGTGATGCTACATAACCAAGTAGCTACAAAATGTAAGTGCAGCGATACAGGCAAAAGGTACAGCCAAGAACAATGCACAACTAAACTTCTTCAGTACCAACCTTATGGTAAGAGTAAATATAGATCTGATGTGTAGAAAATGGAGGGCAAAGGAAAATAAGTTGTAGAGTGATGGTACATGAACAACTACCTGTCACTATAAGTACACTGATAAAGGACAACATGTACTTACAAGAACAATGCAGAGCTAAAAAAACATTGGCATTGGATATATTCTACACTAATGTAACCATTCATACAGATCAGATAATTTGGAGCGAACAATTGATAAGCAAGCTATCATGCATACTGCTGTCACATAATGAACCAGGTATGTATGCAAGTACGTGATATAGGACAACAGTACTAACAAGAGCAAAGCAGCGGGCAACATATTTGTGATATCCTCGTCGTTTTTTCAAACCGAATTCTTCTTCGAGCAGATTCCTGCAAAAAGATCCGTAAGGCACATGCGAAAAGTAGAAGTTCAAATTGTCATGTGATTTCATAGATGTGACCTCATCCTCGAACGAGACCAATTGCATAACAAGGTTTTTCCATTCAATGTCTTCTAAATTTAGCATGTGAGACTTCACCGAAATTCGCTTATAGACTTGCCACCAAAGTGTGATTTCCTCGTAACACCGACATCGCTGCAATGCTTCCTTGAAAAGCACAAGCAAGCTTTGCTCGTCATGACTATCCAGATTGACCTCGCCTAGTTACAACAATGTAATGTAAATCATTGATGTGTTCAATCAGCAGAAAACAGGAAAATAATAACCATGAATAATAGCACTTACACGTAAGTTGGACAGGAAGATGTGAAAATGGTGTTTGTCTTCACAATAATCTTCCCATGATGGGAATATATGCACGTAGTCCCTAACAACATTGAAAGCACTGTATTTTAAACTGGTAATAAATGGAATGGGGTTCCAATCTGCAGGAATTGGCCGTCTCTGCAGCTTGGGATAGGTCTTCGCCGGTGGACTTGCTGTACTTTTTGCTCGGTGGGATTTTTCTGTGGTACAGCTGGTGCTATGGCAAATGAAATCGTATATCTTTTGCTGGAGTGCAGGTCCTGTGGTGGGGCTAGTGGTGTGGCCAGTGAAGTATGGGTACAGTCATTGAGTCGGTCCAACGCTTTTGTGTCACCGGGTTGTACAGCCAATATAAGTGGGTGTCTGTTCGATTTCTCCGCACCACCATGTTTTTCAAGGACTTTGCTGGTGCTCCTTCAGTTCGCAATCACCCTCTTCCTTTTGATGTCCGATGCACAAGAACAACATTTGAGTGGAAAACATGGTATGATGATGATGGAATATGTATTGATAATGGATGGGCATGGCATCTCGACATATATGATGAGTAAACTAAGCGAGATGGCGTGCAACAAAGTAGAAGAAATGCAAGACAACATATGCAAGATACCCGCAATCAATTAAACATTGCCAAATTAGAACAGCACCTTGATGGGTGAACAGACAGGCCATCCGCCTTTGACTCCTCGAGGTTAGAATAGTCATTAGGATCATATTCTAACAAGAGTCAACAGGTGGGGAGCGATGAGTTTCATTGCATCTGAATGGCACTCAATGCCTTGGTGCCAATTTTGTAAGTCATTGCAGTGTTTAGCTTCAAGAGTGGACTGCTGCTAGTGCGACACAAAGCATCTACACAGATCATAGTGTAGATATCACGGGAAAACCTTAAGCATCAGAGTAAAATTAGCAAAGTGGAACTTGCTAGAATATATGTGCTAGTATTGCCAGACGGCTAGAAAGGCTTTGGATACCAGCTATCTTCAAGTAAAGGTGCGGTATCATTAATATCAAGTGTAACTCTCAAAGGCTTACACAGCTCCACGCATTTCCTTGTTATTCTTATAGGATTCAAGTGGGCAGGCCACTACAAATCCTATTCCTATGTTTACAAGATCCTACTGAATCAAAGAGGCTCAAAGTGTCCATCACAACCGAATCGTGATAGACCTCTACACCGCAAATGTCCTGCTCATCTTCAAGACAAGGAACATATCAGATTACTAGCATATTCCCTTCATTCCAAAATATAAGTCTTGGTAGAGATTTCCACTATGGATCACATATAAATGTATCCAGATACATTTTAGAGTGTAGATTCACTCATTTTGCTCCATATGTAGTCCATGGTGGAATATATACAAAGACTTGTATTTAGGAACAGAGAGAGTACATATTAAATAAGAACGGAAGAGGAACATGGTAATGAAGAGCAATCAGATTTTGGATAATAAAATGTTGGTTGCGCAAAGCCCACACAAGATGAACCAGAGCGCATTAAGAATGCAACTCCCAACTGTCTCTCGACCATTTCAGCGGTTGGATGAAGATCCTCGCCTCCTAACCCTTCTTCTTCCTCGCCTCTTAATTCTTCCCATAGAACACCGACGGGCCGCCGGCCGACCACCGCCCCCACCGCCTGTGTTCCTCCGCCACCCCACCCCCACCAGCGCCGAGTTTTCTTTGTTCGGCGAGGCCCCACAACCACCCGAGCCCTTGATCGCACCGCGAACTCCGTGAGCTCAAAAATCGACCGACCCAATTTTGAAATTTAGTCTCATGTGATTTAACTAGTGTGGAATATAAAAGGGAAAACCATAAGCATTGGGAGTATAGTGTTGAGCGTGCCATGGCGGATCTGAAGGTGCAAACCGGACAAAGGCAACTCGCAACCAAGACAAGAAATCAGAGTAAAGCAGTGGCATCTATTTTCTTGCTACGATAAATAAGTTGAGCAGATACAAAAGAGTACCGCCTGTGCGGCGCCTGCACGATCTCACGAGAATTTGATTGCAAGGCAGAGCGATGGCTGTCGGTGGCGTGGAAGCAGATCTAGGAGGGTAGACGGTGGCGGCGGGCGCGGTGGACGAGACGGTCAGAGGAGCGGCGCCGACAAGGTGGACGACGGCGGGATGAAGCGAGAGGACGGATGCAAGGATCCCGTCCAAGGCGTGGATGAGAGAGGTCGATCTCTTGTAATGGACGGCAAGGCTGGGTATCAGCCCGCATGGTGGAGGAGGACGGTGGATGGGGTGGCGGACAGCGGCGGACGGAGGAGGGTTGGGTGGAGAGGGTGTTTTGGCGCCCACGGAGTACTAATGGGGAAAAGGGAGGTAGAGAGGAAGGGGGGGGACCATGTATTTAGGGCGGGCTTGTCTCAAATGCGAGGAAATTTACAAACTTAGCCCCCGTTTCAAATTTCTACTACATCATAGCAACATTAGTCGGTTGGGGATAGGACGGTAATCTTGCATACACCGAATATTTTCCGACAAGAGTTTGTTTTTGGCGCCCACCGTGTATGAATATGAATCAGGGAGGAGTCGATTTCGCCGAGGCACAATGTGTTTTGGCGCCCACCGTATGAATCCGGTGAGAGGCGGTTACGCCACGCTTGGGTGAAATTACAAACCTACCCCTATCGAAACCTATAGAAATCCAACAGATAGGCTTTATGCGGCAGGGATAGGCAGTAGTGATTTCCATCTCGCAGATTTTGGTTTCAAGGGTTACTACGACTTTCCCCGCTTGCTCAAATTTTGCACAAAGGCATGTTTACTGCCAACTCAATTCAATCCCGCTTGTATTCTACTATTTTTTCAAGGGATCCATTTTCAATTGGAATTACATTCTATATACATCATTTTTATATATACTTTCAAAAGCACAACAAAGAATTCTGCTCCTTTATATGTATAATATGATTTACAAATACAACGATCTCGAAATCTTAAGGTTGAATTCAAAAATTTAACCAAATTATGTTCTACTAAAATGTATGGATCAGAATATCTAATATCTACATATTAAATAACATAGATGTGCGTGAATTCATATGAGTATGCATGTTTGATAGATCAATTTTGGTTCGAGTATGGATTACATGTATCATCATCTCAATTCAAATATTTGAATCCTTTTTGTTCACCTCCTTTCACGCCCATCTCTCTCGCATGCATGCTCCTTCGTAGCTATCACTCTCTTTTCTCCAGCTCACCAAGACGCTCACTTCATGTTTCTCCTATCCTCGCAAACATGGTCTCTCGACGTCTTCCTTGAGAAGTGTCACACTCTCCTATCATTATACATTACACGGTTTTCATTATCTCTCACGCCTCACTGCTCTCCTGTATCACTCGGTACCTAAGCTTTCTTTTCACCGCCACACACACAGCTCCACTCATCTTTCACTTTGTCTTTTTCTCTATGGGATTCTCTCACACATCCTATATGTCTCTACATATGACTCATACCACTAAAATTACTCTCTCTCTCTCCTCTAGAGACACAACATTTGTTGCGGTCTCCTTTCGCTCCATCCTGCATCGACATTATTCATTTTATTTACCGATCGACAACCCCACTACCTCTCTCTCTCTCTCTCTCACACACACACACAACTCCTGCTTCCACTCCCTTCCCGACTACCATCTCTCTCTCACACACAAAACTCTCGCCAGACCTCGACTCGTATTTCTCTCACAAACATTTATCGACTAGCTAGCCTCTAGATAGGTTTATACATCCGCACACTCGTGCTTCCACCATCGCATACATGTCTCTCTCCCGCTCCTTGTATCTATGTAGCTTTTTCTTCCCTTCTTGAGACATGCCCTCTCGATCGTGCACACACACACACTATCGCCTCATTTTAAGCTGATATCTATCGCACACACACTACTTGTGTCTTTGTCACACATGCACTTCGTCCTCCTCCACTCTCCCTCTCTCTCTCTCACACACACACACATGGGCTTTTTGCAACAACTAGCAAGATGCCCATGCGCTGTAACGGAACATCAAGATGCATTTGTATGAGTAGTTTATCTTGTGGGGAAAAGGATGAACGAGGAAGGCCTTATTTGCAAATGTGGAGAGGGTGTGGGTATCTTTTGTAAAGTTGCCATAGTTTTTTCTTATCCGCAGATATAGATCGGATAGTTTATATTGCAGGATGGCAGGCACACCATCATCACCGACAATGCTTTTTATAAGAGTAGGGATAAAAATAGAGTTGGTGATGATGGTGGGCCTGCCATCCTGCAATGTAGGTCGTCCGATTTATATCTCGACGGATAGGAAGGAAAATATGGCAATTTACCGACTCTTCACCACATTTGTAGATAAGGCCTTCCTCGCTCATCCTTTTCTCCCACAAGATCTTGATGTTCCGTGCAACGCACGGGCATCTTGCTAGTAAGAGTAGAAATTAGACATATACCACTTCTAATCTTGAAACCAACAACATTCCTCCCTTATCTCATCAAAACCGCCAAAGGAATATATTTTGAGTGAAACATAACATATTTTTAGTGATATACGATTTCAAAACTAGACTTTTTTCTATCAAATCGTGAATATGTATTAATCTACTTTGATCGTGTGGCAACGCATTGGCACATTGCTAGTAGTTATTATAATTTTTGGACACCGCATAAACGGTGGAGTACATATACGAAGAGAAGAGGCGATGCACGCAATCGGCCTCTCGCTGTCTCGCACACATGAGTGTTACGTAAAGGCGACGTTAACAAATAAACCCTAAAACCCTAGGTGCACGATTGCTGCATTCGGGTACCGGTATGTGGTGGAGCACCTTTGTAGGAGTTGATGGTCGGGACCACAGTGAACGAATTGAGCGCGGTGGCTCGCCAGCTGCCACAGATCGAGTAGCCACGCTTAAAATATCTTTTTAGCGGGTTAAGAGTTCCATTTTCAATGGCACGTTATAAGTAGTAAGTAGTTTTAGAACGATTGGTATGGAGCGAAAATGGAATTCATAGTACTACGCACCTCCTTGGCGATGGTTGTATGGGTTTATGTTACGAGATGTTGAACCCGGTAGTTCTAGGGCAAATACTATGGTTTAGATTTAGATATCGCCAAGAATCGAAGGGGAAACCCTTCTTTGATTAAAAAACTACTACCTCCATTCTGGTTTACTAGTCCCCATCGTATTTTGGGTCAAAGTTTGTCCACAATTTTACTTGTAAAATGTGAATGGAAAACGAGATTTTGTTATACCCAAACAAAAAAGGACTGGAGGGAGTGATTGCTCGACACGGACGCCGACCTCTCATAGCGCAGGCATTGAACCGCGCGCGCCAAGAGGGCCGCACTCGCCGCAGTTCGGCCGAGCACGCCTCGCGCCGCATAAACCAGCTTAAGACTTCCCCGCCTGCCTTCATCCGCAAGCGTGTGCCGCAACACGCCCTTCCGCGAGCCGGCAGGCATTTTAGAACAGAAAACATGACTAATATACTCCTCCATCTCATAATGTAAGACGCTTTTTGACACTATACTAGTGTCAAAAAGCGCCTATATTATATAGGAGTAATTAATTTACGCATGGTCTTGACTTGTTGTGCTCGACCGTAGCAGGAACTAGTAGAGGTTTTTCTTTATTTATAACTCTCCTCACATTTTTTGGCTTTGAAGTGAATCATGGTTGTGGACATTATGTATGAATGTGCGATATCTGTGAACATGAGTTTGATGTGGAAGTTGAACTTGGAATGTCGGGCTTATGCGTGAATTATACCATGTCCAATGCTTCGTCTGTTATTGTTTGGAAAGTAATTGCTGTTATTACATGACCCAAAAAACATTTTATGCCACATCAAGAGATGCACGTACATCACAACAGCATGCCGATCGGATAAACATTTGAACCTAGCTATTATGAAGGAAATTTTGTATTGACAACAGTTTTAGATAGCAGGAGACGCCTAGCCTGCTCGCCTCGCTAGCTTATTTCTATCTTCTTCCATCTCTTCTTTGGCTTGGGTGAAGAGAGCATCCATTGCTCTTTTCGCTTCTTCAGAACTCAGCTACATTCTCAAGGGCTGTTGCACGCTTTTTTTCAGCCTTTACTAATGCCACGAGGACACGAACAGCTGATTTACTCCACCGGCTTGTGTGTAATCCAGCATCATCTCGGAATTTGCACCTTGTGTCTAATCCAAAGATCATTAGGGAACTGCACCTTGTGTGTAATCCAGCCTCATTTTGGAAACATGATCTCGAGGTTGATGTCGGCCTCGGGAACGGGGTCCCTGACTTGCTCTGCGCCTGCCCGGCGTGGTTTCGAGGGAGGCCCAGACGGCCCATCTTCATCAACGCAAGCTCAAGACCTCGCGAGGGGCTGAAGATTGCTGGGCGGACGACAAGGAGTTTCTCGCACGGCCTCGTCGAGCTGGCTCATGAGGAGGCGGAGAGTGCAAGGCAGGGTACTCGCGAGGTGCTCATGACGCAAGCCATGATTTACCAAGGGCGCCCGGCCAAGCCAGCTCCGCAAGGTTGTCCTCCTTTCCTCTTTGGTGCAAAGGGAGCAAGCGCATGCGAGAGCATCAAGCAAAGTCATCCGTTTCGGTGCAACAAGACCAAGACCAGCCCAACGGCTGGAAGGGAGTCATTGTGCAGCCCAAGCAGGCGTCATCGCCAGAGCCTTTGGCAGGCGAGGACCAACTTTAGTCAGGATAAGTGTACCCGATGTTCCCCTTCAAAATGGCCAATTGTTGGCGCCCTTCCCGCTCAATATTTGGGAAGAGGCCCAGGGCCTTCGCCTTTAAATAGGAGTAGCCACCCCCAGGGCAGGGGGATCCGAGATCCGAATCCTCATCAAGGAACCAGTAGCTAGAGCGACTAAACCCCATCTAGCAGTTCATCGCACCCGCCAAGAACAGACCCTCGCGAGGCTGTTCTTCCTTGTATTGTTCCTCACCAGCCCAAGAGGCAATCTACCACACCACACACTGGAGTAGGGTATTACACCACGATGGTGGCCTGAACCAGTATAAATCTCGTGTCTCTTGTGTTGTTATGTTAGTAGTTTAGGTCCCAGCGATTCGGCGAGGTGCGAGACGGTGGAGGGTTAAATCTCCGCGCGCACCCCAGTGTTCGAACCTCAAGGGTCTGCCGGAACCCGAAATCCGACATTTGGCGCGCCAGGTAGGGGTGCGCCGGAATCCACCTTCTGCCACCTCGTCCCCGTCAGATCGTCATCACCATGTCCGGCGACTGCGGCAACCTGTAACCTTGGTGGCATGGCTCCGCCACAAGCAGAGCCGCCGCCGGGCGACCCGTGCCCCTGTGCAGCTCGCGGTCCGCAGGGCGCTGCGGGCCATGGGCGATGCGGACAGGCTTCGACGACTCTCACGCCGCGGTAGGCACGGTCGGCAGTAAGGGCCTCCAATCACGCAGCGACCACGACGCCGTACACCCGCCGGGAGCAGGCGAACTCAAGGGCCGCGCTCACGGTGGCCCGAGAACTGCTGCAATCGCAGACCGATGGAAGGCGGCCGCGACGTGCTCGCTAGAGCGGTGGCGGAGCTCCTGGCTTCGCCACGGGCTCACCCTTCGCACCCCGCCCCGCCTCGGTTCGGGGCGGCCAGCTGGGCACTACGCATGCCCGCGGCTCCAAAGCTACTCCAACACCGGCGAAGTTAAAGGCACGGACCGGCGGCGGGGTTGCCCCCGCCCCCGGTCCGCGGAGAAAAAGGACTCGAGTAACCCATGGCCCAGGTGGACCGCCGCGCCACCACCCCACGGTGAGCGCATCAAGCAGAGCCGCGTGGCACGCTGAGCACTACGGCGTGGCCTTCTGGATGACGGCGCCAGAAGAATACGTGCCCCACATGATGGACCAAGGGCACC